>JAPXFQ010000650.1:0-435131 GCA_028564705.1 Apricaphanius iberus | reverse complement strand
AGCTTCTAGGACAAAATCTAAACTCCCGTGAGAAGTAATCTGTCCAAGGAAAATGTCCAAAACCTCATTGCAATCCCACTCTTTGATTACGAGTAGTTCTCTGTTCAGCTTGAATACTATTCAAAATTACAACAAAAAAAAACACACAAAAAACACCAACAACTACAGTGGGAGCTAATATCCACAAGGGGAGAAAGTACACTGCAAACAATAATTTTCAAGAAAGTAAGAATCCCTTGTTTATGGACATTATTTCGTATTTTTTTTCACTTGTTCCATTTGCAGAATGTTTAGCTCTTTACAAGTAATTGATTTTTAGTTGTTTCTAGAGTAGCCTTTTTTTAGTTCGTGAAACAGCGGTAAACCTTCCCAGTAGTAGCTGGTCTACCCAGCTACTACTGGGAACGGGATCAGAGACTCATGCAGGAGATCACAACACAACCCAGAACATCTAAAGTCTAAAGCACTGAAGAACTAATTGCTCAGTTAAGCGCAGCAAGAAAGAGAAGGGGCACAAATTGGGAGATGAGTAAAAAGAGTGTCTTGTGGCGGACCACCAGGAGGCTCCACTCAAACCCAGAGAACAGAATGTTTGCATTTAAAAAATGCATAAGGTTTTCGGTGCATTTTTAGTGTGTATGTGTTCTTATGATATGTGTTGTGACTTGCCGTTATTCTGTTAGAGTAAAAGGGAGGATCAAACCTAGCTCCTTTATGTTGTCCATTGATTCCTCCACATTGATGACCCCAGAATTAAACATCTCCGGACTTATGGCTGCATGATCCTCCATTGTTCTTCCACATTGTGGATCAATTTGCTCTGCGTGGAATTTCCTTGGGCAACAGGAAATACCACTATATGTTTGCCTCGCTGGATTTGCTGTTCCCCCCACCCCCACCCCCCCCACACACACACACAAACACACACCCCCAGCCCATGGGAAGTATGACGCCCTGAAGGAGCCGTTGATTCGGCGTTACTCCCTCTATGCCACAGAACAGGCATTGATACTACCTAAAGCAGCCGTAATTACTCCATTTGGCAACTTCGAGTTTTTATGCATGCCTTTCAGTCTTAATAATGCTAAATCCGCTCTGGCCAATGCCGCCCTTTTGACCCACCTGTCCACCTCAGCGCAGCTGGCTTTGACTATTAACGCATCTGCTGTAGCAGTAGGGGCGGTGTTAGAGCAGCAGGTCTGTGGGGTTTGGCAGCTGCTTGCCTTTTTCAGCTGTATGCTGCAGGACGAGTGTAAATACAGCGTTTTTGACAGAGTTGCTGGCTCTCTGTCTAGCTACACAGCATTTCCGTTTTTTCCATGAGGGCCGCTGATTTATAGTCTGGGTTGACCACAAGCCTGTAATATTTGCCATATCTAAGATCTCTGACCTCTGGTCTGCCTGTCAACACACCACCTTGCTGGTGTCTTTGAGTTTACAACAGACATTCAGCATGTGGCTGGCAAATCCGACCTGGTGGCTGACTGTCTGTCCCGTGCCCTTGTCTCCAGTTTATGCAGGGATTGATTTCTCTGCTATGGCTGCAGATCAGCACAGTGATGCAGACATCCGTACGCTGCAGTCTGAGCCTACCGGCCTTGAGATGGGGGAGAGACAGGTGCAGGAAGGTGGTCCTCATCTGCTCATCTGTGACTACTGGCTGTCCTTGCCCTGTGGTTCCTGCTTTGTGATGCGCATTATGAATCGCACATATCTGTATTGGTATCTAAAAGTGTATCGGTTTATCCCTATTTAGCACAGAATCAATTTGTCGCAATTGCTGGAACCTTGAATTCTGCTTTCTAGTGAAAAATCCTGAAGGAGAACACGTAGCAATGAAATCACTACTTTAATCTCAAACTTATTTAGCTGATGCGGCAGGACAAAAACCCAGAGCACATCAGGAAGCCACTGAAAGGAAAAATAAAAAAAACAGCTAAACAAAATGAATTTTTTAAGGTGGTCTAGTCAAAGCATCCATTCAGATTTGGAGGACATGCTGGAGCACAATCTGGCCCGTGCTGAAAAAAACAGTGAGGCTGTGTTAAACAAGCCTGCAGAGACAAGTGGGCCTGGATGTTTTGTGGCTTCAGTCGGTAAAACCAGTTATTAAATTTAGGGGGTTATTACATTTTTTCATCGAGCCAGGTTGGTTAGAATCTTTTTCATTATGAAATAAAATCATGATTTCAAAGCTGTTTCTTTGTGTTCACTAAAGTTATTGTCTGACATTAAACCTTGTTTGATCTTAAACAGTTAAATGATACACAAAAGGAGAAAGAGAGGAAATGCAGCAAACACTGTTTAACTGAGCTGCATTACATTTGTTAATTAATGTGGTGGTAGTTGTGACTTATATGTCAGAGACCCTGTCTTTTACTTAATACGCAACACATCCCTGTTGTTCTGTATGAATGTGCTAAACACTGTTTACTTCCAGAAATAGCAACGGCTCATTTCAGGCTAACATGCAATTATACAGCGATTTGGTTGGATAAGCTGGTTGTTTACTGCACTTCACGGGGCTCGGTGAGGCTGCAGAGAGAGGTCTTCTTTGTATAAAAGTTTGATTTTAATTACAGAAGATTTTCTTAAAGCAAACAAATTCTCTTTCATCAAAGCTAAAAAATTTGAAAGGGTTCATCATTTTCTGTAATATTAATATGATTTTTAGGTTGAGGTCAGAGATTTAGACTTTTCATTTTTAATACCTTTATAAATTATCTTTTTTTCAGCATGCATTTTTACCTTAAATATCAAAATATTTAATAAAAACAAGCTGGCAAAAATGTCTGGTTATTTTCATCTTTTAGGAAACACTTCATACTGAGGTTGTCACCAAGGTTTTCCCTCTCCTCCCACTCCTCTTTTGGTGAAGATCAACGACACAAGCATGTTAGAAATGAAGGGCAGGCTCTTTCTGTAGTTCCATTTATATGTTAATCTGTTGGTAGACCTTGGCTTGGATTTAAGTGATTCCAACATAAGGTTTGGTGATGTATTCTGCTTGGCATTTCCTGACAGCACTTGAAAAGCCCATACATCCTCATGGTGTCAAAGCAATCTATCATTTGCGAGGTTTGGCACCATGTCGGGTCTCTTGAATCCATAACTGTTCCATTTAGTTCAAAGTCTACCAGGAAAATGTCGGTCGAATGTAGAGCAGAAAGGCAAGCTGAGGTTACCTTTCATCATTAATCCAGAAGATAAAGTAGGAATTTGACTCTGTTTTACCGACTGTGCTTTTGTTCCATGACTGCATGCAAACGTTTGGTGACAAGAGGGAGAAGAAGAAACACACAGATGGATGATGTACCTGCACACCTGTTAAAAGTAATGCAAAGAGTTAAATGATGGATGAAGGCTGCATAAATACAAAAAGATTTTATAAGACAATTGTGGTCTCTACGTTCATTTATATTAGTTCTTGATAAAAAGTTTGGGGTAAACTCACCATGGTGCCTTGCAAATTTTGTTTGAAGTTTTCCACTTTATAACCAATTCAACACTTCAAAATTACTTTATCAATTTCAGCAGGAAATTAAACACTGTTATAACTCATACTAAACAGTTTCGTTTAAAAATCTGTTACTGCTGATTAAAGGTTTTACAGTAGAGGTCTGTGTTACAGTGGTTCTGAAGACGCCTCTGACTGAGGACACATGTGTTGTAGTCCCATAAAGAGAATGCTCAGGGCTTTCAGAATCAGAATCAGAATCAGAATCAGAATCAGTTTATTGGCCAAGTATGTCACATACAAGGAATTTGACTCCGGCAAACTTTTTCCTCCAGTACAGAACTTGAATAAGTGAAATAAAAAATAAAAAATAATAAAAAAAAAAAAATAAAAATATGAACAAAAATAAGTAAAAATACAAATAAATATCAGATCGTAAATAATAAAGGATAATATATACACCAAGCTGGGGTTATTTTACAGTGAGTATGTACAGAAGTGCAGAGTTATAGTTTATTGTTATGTGAGTGCACTCACACACTGTGACTAGACAGAGTTCGTCAGAGCGACAGCCTGGGGGAAAAAACTGTTTTTGTGTCGGGTGGTTTTGGCGTACAACGCTCTGTAACGCCGACCTGAGGGGAGGAGCCTAAACAGATTGTGGCCAGGGTGTGAGGGGTCAGTGGTGATTTTCCTGGCCCGCTTCCTGACCCTGGCCCGGAATAGGTCCTGAATGGAGGGAAGATCGGTTCCTATGATCCTCTCTGCAGTCCTGACTGTTCTCTGCAGTCTGTCCTTGTCTTGCCTGGTGGCGGATCCGAACCAGACAGAGATGGATGAGGTCAGGACAGACTGGACTATTGCTGTGTAGAAGATGATCAGCAGCTCCTGGGGCAGGTTGAACTTCCTGAGCTGACGCAGAAAGTACAGCCTTTGCTGGGCCTTTTTCCTTATTATGTTGATGTGTGAGGTCCACTTCAGGTCCCGTGTGATGGTGGATCCTAGGAACCTGAAAGACTCCACTGTGGGGACTGGCTTGTTGAGGATCATGAGAGGAGATGTTGATGGTGGTCTCTTCCTGAAGTCCACTGTCATCTCCACAGTTTTGAGCGGGTTTAGCTCCAGGTGGTTCTGACTGCACCAGAGAACCAGCTGTTCCACTTCCTTTCTGTACACAGACTCGTCGCCGTCGCGGATGAGTCCAATGACGGTGGTGTCATCTGCAAACTTCAGGAGTTTCACAGAAGGGTCCCTCGACGTGCAGTCAGTGGTGTAAAGGGAGAAGAGCAGTGGGGAGAGAACACATCCCTGGGGGGCGCCGATGCTGAGGGAACGGGAGCTGGATGTGAACTTACCCAGTTTCACCTGCTGCCTCCTGTCAGTCAGGAAACTGGTAATCCACTGACAGGTGGATGGAGGCACGGTGAGCTGGGACAGTTTTTGGTGGAGGAGCTCTGGTACAATGGTGTTAAACGCAGAGCTGAAGTCCACAAACAGGACCCGAGCGTAGGTACCTGCAGAGTCTAGGTGGTGCAGGATGTAGTGTAGAGCCATGTTGACGGCATCATCCACTGACCTGTTTGATCTGTAGGCGAACTGCAGGGGGTCTAGCAGGGGATCTGTGATGTCCTTCAGGTGGGTCAGTACCAGACGCTCAAAGGATTTCATGACCACAGATGTTAGGGCAACTGGTCTGTAGTCATTTAATCCAGTGACTGGGGACTTCTTGGGAACCGGTATGATGGTGGAGCGTTTGAGGCAGGAGGGGACCTCACACAGCTCCAGGGAGTTATTGAAGATCTGGGTGAAGATGGGAGCCAGCTGGTCAGCACTCCAAAGGATCCACAAGTGTCCACAGAACAGAACCAACCTTCTTTACCAGGTCATTTAGCCTTCTAATTCCCTGGCTCTGATGCTGCTACCCCAACAGATGATGGCTGAAGAGATTACACTCTCCACAACAGACTTTTAGAAGATATTCAGCAACTTGCTGCAAACACTGAAAGACTACAGCCTAGTTTATACTTCTCCATCAGCAAGTTTACACCCAGACGCAGACATATATCGATGGAGGCATGTTGCAAAGCAAATCCCCACCAGAACAGCAGGGGGTGCTGACTCTTTACGGCTGGTCTGCATACTATTGCCCGTTTAACTAGAGTTTATTGTCTTCAGACAGTAAGTTTTGATTGAGCTGGAAAGCTTTTTACTAGAAGCGCAGCTGATAGAATACTCTAAAAACACAAGTAAACAAACAAATCGGTCTGGTTTGTCAGTCTCCTTGTGTTCAAAATCGCCAAAAGACCATATTGGATAAACTGTAACTTCAATATAAAGCACGTAGTGCCCAAATGCTGCCTTGACTACTGATTACATCAACTATTGAGCACCGTTCTGGTGAAACAATCTCTGGCTGTTGCTGACCTGACCAATCACAGGTATACATTCTATGTTGACAGCGATGGACAGTTAGAAAATTGGGATCTACTCCATTCGTCGTTACGCAGGTGATGGAGAGCCCTTGGATAATGGCGCTGCGTCTATCTGTTTCAATTTAAACTGTAGCTAAGTCCACTCTGTCCATTCTTGTAGACCCTTTACTGTTGATTCCACAGTCCAACCTGTTAGAGACCAAGGTATGAGGTTTCCTCTACCTCTCCCACTTTTTCGCCCATGATGGGAAATAGATTTTGAACCATTTTGGAATAAAGATTTATATCTTTTGGTCTTCTGTTGTAAAGCCTAGTTTATACCCCTCCGTTAGCAGGTTTGCACCCACACTTATTAATGGACAATGTTTTGGGAAAGTTCACTTTCTGTATGAACTATTTCAAAGTTCAGTTCACACCTTTTATAATGATTTAGTTCAGTTCATAATTCAAAATTCACATTTTGAAACTGAGTTTCAAAGTTTTTTTTTTTTTCAAAAAAATGTTGCAGTAAGCTATTACCCACAGAATCTTGGCATTTTCCGAATGTTGCCACCCATTCAGTGAACACTTGCACCAAGCTGCATCTTTTACTCTATACAGTATATTCTCCAAAAACATGTTTTTTTATTGTTGGTTTTAGATAAATGATAAAATAATCAGGGGTAGGACGAAACCATGCTGGGGTAGGAACAAAGGCTGTACCTCAAATAGCAATATTCAAAGTGCAAAACATTTAAACATTAATTAACTTTCTATTAAGTCACCTTCAATATCTGTAAATATATTTTCAATCAGAACTCACTTTCCGTTGAGCATTGGTCCTTGAGGGGGGAAGGCATTCACAAGCTGAAGAAAATAAACACTAGTTAACCAGAAATGACACTGCAATTGTAGACAGACCTGCCATGAAAAGTTAGCACCCCCTGCTGTCCAGCTCTGTAATTGCTTTGCAACACAGAAAAATCAACGGAAAACGGAGAGGCTGAAACAGAGGACTATAAACGAAAAAAAAACCGTCTCAGTTAATATGTCTGCTTCTGGGTGCAATCTTTCTTAGGGAGAAGTATAAACTAGGCTTAAGCCACACTAGTTTTTTTTTACTTAACTAAGTAATGACTATAAGTTAATTAATAATTTAAGATAATATCTAACAATCATGTCTGGACATTCTAGGAATTTTTTCAGTGAATCTGTAAGAAATAAAATGTAAAATACAAAATTATAAAGCTAAAAATACTAATATGAATATGTAGTATTTTGGGGGTCCCGTAACTGTTATTTTATATCTGAACTGCAGATTTTTTTTGCTTAGTATATTAGTATACAACTAATTGTTATTGTGCATAATAATGACAACAGTAATACCATTAGTACTGTTATTGCATATATACATATTCCAATGTTTACATTTGATGCACATTAATTTGAGGAAAGAAAAGTGGAGTTTCTGACAAAGCAAATCAGGCTGAATTGTGTTAAATGCACTCACAGTGCTATCTGCTTTATCCAGAGGACAGTTGGTCTGTTGAAGTAGGTCTTCAATGTATTTTATGTCACAGAATAAGAAGAAAAGAAAACAAGAGATGGTAATACATGTTTTAAAGCCCATTTATCCGTTTAGGAGCTGCAGTGTTTCCAAACGGAGTTGGTTCTTGCACGGTCGGCGGTCTGAATCAAAAGTACTTTTGTCCTGGGTTTAACGGACAGACAGAACAACAGCAAACAAACTTTCAGAGGCAGTGAGGATGAAGAAAGTGCCATAAACTGTGTGTGCAGGGCGGTTCCTCTTTGTGCCTTTCACATTTAGCAGTCCTTATTTCAAATGTCATGCACTGATTGTGCTGAATAGAAGTTACTTTCAAGGTCTTGAGTCACACACAAAAGCTTGTCCTCTGCTGTGAATGGCATTAGGTTTAAGTCCCAAAGCAAGGGCCCTGCAGACACTCTTCATATTACTGTAGCAGCTGTGCAGCAGCTTAGCGTCATACAAATTCGTCTCCAGAGCAACAGAAATGTTTTTGTTTCATTACCCAAGATCATAGCAGATGCTGAACATTTGCATAACCATCCCATTTTAGTAATCCCAAAATGGAGACACTTAGAAAAACTGCAGACCTTCTTACATCTTGAAATGTCTAAAATCGTCTGTCTCTCTTCTGGCTTGATCACCCTTTGATTTTGGCATGTAATGATTTTCTGAAAGGATTTCTGCCACTATTACCAGGGATTTAACGTGCATATAAATATTTTAAAAATCAGCAGAAAAGGGATAATATTTGGTTTCCAGCCGCAGCCCTGGCTAACCAAGCAGATTTATACACAATTTACAACAATATATAAAGTTGCTTTGCTCACCATTGTGATTGGTACTGTATTATTTAGACATAAATAATTGTTATTTAATGTGACATCAAAGCAATAATGCTAAATATAAAACATACAAAGACAAATATTGTTGTAAATCTGTCAACTTTTGATTATAGCATATTGCAATGGTTATTAGCTGCTGTGTTAGCCTTTTTTTCTTCTCATATTTACAGTTTACAGTGTTTTATATCTATCCTTGAAGTCGCGTCTTCACTTTTTTGCATTTTGAATACGTTGTTTGAACACAAACCATTGCTAATTAGTCTCAAACTATTCACAAGTTTAAAAAAACACATGGTGAGACAGACTTTGAAATTCACTGATAGATTTTGTGTCAACCATTATTTTAAATAAGCTACAGTCTTCTTTTAAAAAACAAAACATGTAGTCTAATAAAGTAGATGATCGGCCTAGTAAAACTAGTCGTTAGCCTCTCCAATGTTAACGCCTAGCCTGCTCCTGCTCCTATCCCTGCTAATGGACAGCTGAGGGAGTAGGCAATCGGCTGACCAGACTAGGCATGTTAGTCATTACAATGCTAAAACAATTGAACGGTCTTCTTCTCAGTTGCCAACTCCGGTCTATCGTTAATCAGATCAAAATCTGACTTTGGGATGGATATAGCCTCCTGCAGTGGGGAAATAGCCACCACTGGGTACTGCACTAAACATTAACATGTCTATGTATGCATTCATCATTTTATAAATGTGTGCAAGTATTTATTTAATAAAGGTTATCATTCTCTCCGAAATGTCCATTTCACATTTGATTTTTATTTCTGAAACTTTGGAAATGTCCTCAAAAGACTATAAAGATTTGCAAGATTCTACGTTTTAAGAAAATTATTTTAATTTAAAAATATAATTCAGCACATGTTGCTGTGAATAATCTGAACAAAAAACAGAAAATACCTTGAGAATGTTTAATGACATCTGCCTGCAAAGGTCGGATCAGGTCGAATTTGTTAAGGACTCGTGACAAAACACATGCAGATACAGATGGTGGCAGGGTCAAAGGAGCATATGACGATGCTTAAACCCAGAGGTCTTTATTGTGCTGCTTCCATGTGGCATCAGATTCTTAAAGTAGCATGCAATTTGTACTTTTCTGTGTGTGGCAGCAAAACTCAAAGGAGATCTTTGTTCTCCGTCTGTTCCCGGGCCCCGTCACACCCATGCTTTGGACTTATTGGACAAACGATGCATGTGTAACAACAACAGCAGCAGCAGAAGGGGCAGAAGCAGGGCTTTGTCCTGAGATGAACTTTGCTGCAGCCACAGAGAGAGCTGCTGGCAGCTGACAGAGCAAAGAAATGAGAGGAGGAGAGAGCAAAAGGCAGGAGAAAAACCAACACAGTGGAAAACGAGAGCGAGACGCAGACGAGGTGGACATGGTAAATCAGAAGGAAAAGACATCCAACATAAACACTACAAGAAGGAGGAAGACACAGATGGAGAAAAAAATAAAGGAATGTATGAGCAAAGGAAAGTTAGTAATTTAGTGAAACCAAGAGACAGAATAAAAGGCATGATCACAAGAGAACACAAAGAAAAAAAAGCCAAGTATGGGGTTGGTAAAGACTTTTGGCAGGAGTGAAGTTTCCTTACCTCCCAACAATAATAGTTCTGCAAAATAAAGCGATTTTAGTAGCTTAATGCTAATAAAACACCCAGGTGGGGCTCAATTTCCACATCACGTTTCATGCAAATCTGTTTCTCTTCATTCTGTTTGTGCTACCCACTTGAAGTTCTGCTGCAGTAAATCTGACTGAAGGTACCATGGTATCAATGATTCTTCCAGTTTAACACTGCTAACAAGTGCATGCTGTACTGTCACAAGCAGGGCCAAAATATTTACTATACCACTTTCCCTAAAGTAGCAAATTGCTTCCTTAACATTCATTCTCACAAATCATTTCATTTGTTGTTTGTTAGTAAATCAAAGAACCTTTCACACACATTCAGGGTGTATAATATGTTCTGTACGAAATAAAACGTCAGATGGTTTGAAGGCAAATCATGAATTTATGCTAAACCCAATCACAGATGAGTTTTTATGCAATTTATGGTAGGTTAATATATTATAAATATAGCCATTTTTTAACAGTCATTCTGTTATTTATTTTTTATACTATATATGCCCCAGTTTATAACTAAATATTTGCAAAAAAAAGTAAGATTCTGGTTTATTTAGCTTCAACCTTAAATAGTAAATTTAGAGCAAAACATTTAAATGAAAATTACTTGCCAGTAAGTAGAAGTAGACTACCAAAATAAAAGCTGGGTCTGGCAAACTATATAAAATGCTGGCTAGATGTTCATAATTTAACCATATTTACAATATTTATATTTATAATAATTTACAATAATCATAATTTAATATGTCTGTGCATATAACATTTCATTTCAAAACATGGGGAGATTTACCTGTGGATTTACAGCAACATTGGAGCTTCATAGAAGTTTCTAAGAGGCAGCCTTTATTTTGACAGTTCACTACTGCTTATCAGCAAATGAATTTGCAATTTAACAAAAGTTTCGCCTTGAACTAAATATTTAAGTTTGAAGCTAAGTATTTTACTAGCATCTTCTTTTAAAATATTTTGCTAGCAAGATACTAGTGAATCATTTATAGAAAATATCTACATAGCAACTAAATAGTAAGTTTGGAGCAAAATATTTAATTTAGTTAATGTGAAGACAGTAAAGAGTATAAAATAAGATGCTGAGAGATTTTTGAGATGGAAGACATTTTAGCTTGTTATGAATCTGCTTTAGGATAATTTTAAGCTTTATAAAACATTAGCTAGACTCCAAGGTCCCAACTTCTGTTCGTCATAATGGAGATTATCTCCACACAGCTTTCAGTTACAGTTAGTGCGTATAACATACAAACTTGGACTCCAACGGCTGATTAACCCTTTTGACCTGAAACATTCTAACAACATTATGGCTGCGGGCAACAACAACCAACTGGATCAGCTCGTCCTCCTCCTCCTCAGACAGAGCTCGAATTGGGTCTACGACTTCAAAACACATAACAGAAATATCTCTAAAAGCAACCCAATATTTTAAATCTACAGGGGCATCCTGCAATAAAATGCCTATTCCAAGTATAGGGAGATTATTTAAGAGTTTCGATTAAATAAATACTAGGGGTGTAACGGTGCTCAAAAAAGAACTCATCCATCAGTCATCAAAAACTGCAAAAATTTCAGCTGTGTTGGAGCAGGGTTGTATCTAAAACTTTCTGGAGAGTAGCGCTCGGTTTGAGACCCCTAATTTACAAAAATTCTTTGAAGAGTTGATTAGAGTAACAACACTTAATTAAAGTGTTTTTGAATTTTTAATGAATTTGAAAAATCATAGTTCAGTATGTTTTTGGTACACTCTAATCAAGAAAACTAAAAACAAACATATATATGATGCTGTTTTTTTATCTTTCTTTTTTTCTTTGATCAGCATTACACAGAGAACTTTTTTTCCAAGTCCTTAAATTATTTAGATTTTATTATCTTCTATAACTTAAAAAAGTGGAAATTACAGAATTGGCTAGAGATTTAATTATTATTATATATATATATATATATTATATATATATATATATATATATATATATATATATATATATATATATATATATATATATATAGAAATAAAATAGTAAAAGATGACATAGCCAGGGTAGAAAACAATATAACCAATTGAAAACAGTGCCACTGTTTAGAAATACCTAAAAAATACTTTACCCATATTTGAGAATAAAACATGTTTAAATCACTTTGGAGTTTTTTTGATATTGCAGCTACCACGTCTCCCAGCTGATCTGGAATGCAGCATGGGTATCTGACCATCTCATCCCCACCCTTCTCATCAACAGGGATTCCGCCGACTTGTGATTAATCCAAAATTAAGAGTTTAGGCTGATCGGATACTGCTGGTAGCCATGTTGACGTCAGCTGTTTTTTCTGCAGTATAAGTGATTTTTCCATTCGGCTTAAACATTTTTTTCAGGTCAGTCATTCACTTCAGTGAGCTTGTTATGGACCTTATTGCTGTTGAAAGGTGTGTTCACTGACACGGTTCTGGTTCGGTCCATCTTCTTTTTTCTACTGTAGCTGCCTCAGAAAGTATGAATATTCCTAAATAGCAAAGTTTATTGATAGCTGGGAGTCCTTTCTGTTCTTGTGTTACTTTTTAAAGTTGTGTTTCAGAGCGTTGCCCTTTGCTCTCAGTTCTGCACTTATTCTATAGTCAATGATTAAAAAGGATGATTTTTACCTCAACAGGAATATCAAGTTTGCTTCTCATGCATCAGATGCATAGTTTTTGACTGAAAAGTGGTCAAATAAAGGAGGACACGCTTCATGGTTTAGAAATAAATCTTTCAACTTCTGATTTCTAGTACCACAACTTAATGCTTTTGAATCTGTATTTCCTTCATGCTCTTAAAATAATTTGCTTTTTTTAAAACGTCCTCCATACCTAGAATCCGAGGTGGAAGCAGAGCTTTCTGATTTACATGCAGCTGGCCAAGTTTCATACCAGTTTTTCAACAATCCTTTTATTGTGTACAGCATGAGTCCATTTATTGTTCTTGGCTCCAAGCGTAATGATTAATGATGTGTAGTATGACGTTTCTCTAACCCTTTAAACACAGCACCCTCAGTCTTGTTGTTTTAACTAATTTTTAAGTCTTTGTGTCAGTTGTGTTATACAATCCTGGTCAGTGTTCAGTAAAAATTGCCCACCTGCATGAATGCTGGGCTGCTGAGTGGAGTTTCATAAAGAAAAGAGGCTTTCTAAATGTGGGCTGATGAAAGCTTTTCATCCACGCTTCTTGATGAGGGACCACAGGGATTATGTAAACAGGCTACAAAGAGGAGTAAAGTATGTCAGTAATCTCTCATTTTCCATCTATGTTGGCAGTGAGTTGCTGCATTGTTCTTGAGTGGAGGCTGCTTTCAAAGTTACAGACTTTTTTCCAGAATTTTAATTCAACTGTATTAGAGCTGCGCTGCAATAGGTAAACTGCTTCAGTGAAAACACCATGCAGGTTGTGCAGTTTTCTTAAATATTAGTGCTGTGTTGTTTCTTTCACCATGCTTAATATGCACAGCCTTCGAATGGCCTGTAATTGTCCGGTTGTGTCCTACAGTAGCAACAGAAATCCAGAGCAAAATGGCTCCCTGAAGAGTGCCCAAGTAAACTTTAAAAGTCGAGTTGTTTCACAAGCATTGGATTCCAACTTTTGTGATCATGACTTCAAAAACTTTATAGCAGATATAACCAAGATTTATAGCAACAAAAAGCACAAAGTAATCATAATGTATCTGAAAGGGAGATATAATGTTTCAGATCAATACAAATAACTGCATGACTGCTTGTGGAGTTTTAAGACGTGTGTGCATGCTGGTGGTTATTTCAGAGTAAGTAGACACTATCTGTCTTCTATCTATCTGCGGTCAGTGCTTATTTGGGGTTTTAAAGTCACAGTTTAATATGTTTTCAGAATACTTTAATCAACGAAACAACAAAAAAATACAAATGTGAATATCACATTTTTTAAAAATACTTTGATAAACATTAAACAAAGAAGCTTTTCATTAAAGTCTTCATTTCAATTCCTGAAATTTTGATTTATTATGTTCTCTAACGAATTGGTTTTTCTAAATTGCCCTTAGGTGGGATTGTGTATGTGAATGGTTTTCTGTCCAGGGTGTACCCGTGCCTCTCGCCCAACGACTGCAGGACATAGGCAACCGTTACAGATAATGAATGGATGGATGTTCTACTGCTAACAAAAGTTGATTGAACAAATTGGAGATTTGATTAGTTTTTAAATAAATAAATTGTTCCACCTTTTTTAACAGATCCTGGGTTTAAATCCAGCTTTGAGGCAAAGCCAGTATTGTTAGGTCTGTAGTTGTAGAGTTGCTAGCTTCTCAGAACTACAGCTACCTGGCCAAAACAAACAGCCTTCCTGTTGGCGGTCCCATTCCATTTGACGTTAGATGGAAAGGTTTTTTAAAACTTTTTTTTCGGTATCAGATGCAGGGAATTGAGTTTGGATAAAATATTCACATGCAGCATGCTTATACAACTCAGAATGACTGATTGTATTGAAAAAAACAGATATTTAAATAGCTTAAAAAAAACGTTTTTATAACTTTTTACGCAAACTGATGGGCAGCAACAGTTCCAGTTTATTGCTGATGTCTTTTAATTTTGGCACTATCACACATATGAAGAGTTATGATTGGCTCCAGGACCCTTGTTACCTGACATGAATAGCAAGTAGAGAACTTATTGGAGTTAATAACTTAATCCTGTACACTCACCCAGCAGTATTTGCAAAGTTTATGGACTACAGCCATCTGCAAATGGCTGAAATCTGTGAATAATTCAGAACCGCTAATAACTGCCTATTTTATTAGTTCAAACATCAAATGTACCTTAATGTGCATCAATAGGCAGGGTGGAAACTGTCTTAGCAGTATTGAACAAATCAACAGCTGGATGTTGCAGAACTTTCTCCAGCTGAACAAAACTGAATTAATTATCTTTGGATCTAATGAGGAAAGATCAAGAGTCAGCACACAGCTTCAGTTAATACAACTAGAAACTACTAAACTAGCATGTAATCTATGTGTAATAATGGGCACAGACCTGAACCTCCAGGGTCACATAAAGGCAATAACAAAGTCTATCAGGTTCTATCACCTGAAGAACATTTCTAGAATTAAAGGACTGATTTCCCAACAAGACCTTGAAAATCTCATCCATGCATTTACCTTTAGTTAAATTGATTACTGCAACAGCGTCCTCACAGATCACCTAAAAAGTCAATTAGACAGCTGCAGCTGATCCAAAACGCTGCTGCTTGTGTCCTCACTAGAACCAGGAAAGCAGAGCGCATCAACCCCGTTTTTAAGACCTTATACTGGCTCCCTGTAGCTCAGAGAATAGACCTTAAAATAAATCTTATATCTTTTATTGATTCTCATGTTGTCTGTTTTAATTTTCATACTTTTGCTGTTTTTACTTTCCATGCTTTATCATATGTTTGGTTTTTTTACCACCAAATCCTGTAAAGCACCTTGAATTACCGTGTGTTGAAATTGTGCAATACAAACAAATGCCTTGCCTTGCCTTACCTTACAGCAGAAGCAGTAAATATACTTCTTTTCTTACAGAAAATCTACAATCTACTATATCTCCGCTTTTTGGGTACAGCCAATCAGCGGTAATGAAAATGCTTTACAAACGGCAACCAATAGAATGACATGTAGCCGTACACAAATGTATTCCAAACTCGATTGTTCTTTTGAATATTTAAGACACAGAAAAAAAAAAACTGTGAATAAGTGGGTTTTCCGTGAATAATTGGGAGTCAACATTCATTGAAAAATCCCTAGATACTAAAAAATGAATAGGCAGGGTACCACTGTATACTGTTTATCACAGTTAGCTTTTGTCAACTGAAAACATACGTTTTCTGCTGAAAAAGCCTGCATCATTGGTAAACTGTACTCTTGCATTGTGCCTGCTAATGTGGAGTAATCTAGAAAAAGGAAAGTGCTGAATCCCCAGCAAACACTTAAGGCCCTTAAAAATTCTTAGAAATTACTATTTGAATAAACTTTTGTCTGAAGTTGGTTTTATAGATCTGCTTATTGGTCACTCATAGAAAAGAGTAAAAGCAGAGTAACACTGGAAGTAGTTCTAGAAGTAGGACATTTATGTCGTTACACATTTCTTTTTACACCAGAACATTAAACATTTGAAGAATTTAAATTAGTAAAAAAAAATTTTTTTAGCTCAAAAGCTTTCAAAATTCAATGTGTTTCAGTTGTTCAAAGCTTTCTGTTTAGTGCTGAATCAAGCAAGTCTCAATCTAAGAGAAATAATTGCAACTCTTCCATGAAGCAACGGTTTCAGATTATTTAGAGAGATGAGGCTTGTAGGAAGAAAAAAAAAATGTTTCAGTGTTTGCATCATCTCCGGCTGCGAAAATGTTCCCCTCAAGGACATGATGATGTTTTTGATTCTGCAATTACCCTGAGTTAGCTGGGCCAAAAATCTGCAACTGTATGAAATCAAAATAAAGCAAAAGAGCTAAAGGAGGAAACCCGGCTTGTAGATGGCTCCCCGAATGCACAGAGACTAAAGCCACTGGTTCTAAATACAAAAATGTCTCTGGAACAAGTTGACCTCAAAACTGTCGCCAAGTTATGCATTTTGCGTGGGAGCTTGTTAGCTCTGTATCCAAAACAAGGGCAGTGGATGAGAAGAACCAGATGTGGACACTGGCAGTTGGTCTGCAAGGAGCCCCTCCGAGCTCGGACAGTGAGAACTGCATGACGTCAGCGCCAGATGGTTCACTCATTAACATCCACCCTGGAAACAAGCAGGGAAATGCTGTGCTGATGGCTGACGAGACTAAATGCCACTGAAAACTCTCTGCAGCGGCTCTTTGATGAAACGTTGGTGGAAAACCAGCCAACTGAATTCTAATTAGAGGTCGGGGGGATAAAGCGGTGTTCATGAGGTTGCATGCTTCTGAAAGCTTTACTAATTCGTCACTTGAAACAAATCGTGAAGGTTTGTCTTTGCTTGATCTCTTTCTCAGTTTGCTTTCCGCTGCGACGAACTGAATGAACTCTGGGATAATATTGGGGGGCAGCGATAGCAGTTTGGCACGCTCGTCTGTTGTTCCATTTCAGTTTGATCCATGTGTTTGGATGCCTGTAGTGTCCTGGTTTGGCCCCCACATATCAAATGACCAACAGCGAAGTTAAGTATTAACAGCACATGCTGCGGTTTCACAGCCTCAACACGACGGAAAAAGGATCTCCACAGAGAATAAATACAAGAAAGGATTTTTTAATTTGTCCTGAAGATAAGTCGGTTTTTCTGCCTTGAATGTAGAGCATCTCACAAATCTCAGATATTTTAAATGTACTTACTGTCGAGTTTACCTTTTTAAAGGTGCCATTTACTGGTGTTTTTATTAATTTTTCTGTGTTCTCTGGTATTAAAGAATGCCGTTTGTGTAAAAAAAAATCATTCCCCTCACTATTTTTAGTGTATTACAGGTCAGTGCAGCAGTGGGCGGGGAGAATCCGGATGACATGCAGGTTTCTGTCCTCTGCTTGGCTGCAACACAACTCTTACGCTATCTATGTTTACCAAAATCTTTAAAAGTTTAATGTGAAAATAAAAAATCATTAACACCTAGTTTAGGCTGCATTCCCAAACAAGAACGGACCGCAACATGACGGTAGTCGTTACCGGCCTCACACTGAGCCTCGAGCCAGAACTACATCGGGCAAGCTTCTCTACGCCACATGCCCAACAATTGGGCAGTGAGGAATCGGACTACTGAGGAAAACATTCAATAAATAATACTTTCCAGGATCTTTTTTTACTGGAAAAAGTTGTGTAGTCATGCTAATCTTAAATACAGTCTCATAAAGTCTACAACAGGTAGATATGTAAAAACAAATAACCCTAAACGCTCTCATTGTTCATACCTGAGGGTAAATGGAAAGCAGATTGAACTTGTATAGCACGTTTCTAGTCATGCTGACCCCTCAAAACGCTTTACGATGGAGCCACATTCACACTCACGCACATAATCATCAAAATCAAACAGCCAGGACAAAAGGGGGTGTAGAACTTTTCTGGGGAGGTCCGACCACCATTGCAGTCATTTCTCTGATCAATGACAGTGTATTTACTTTTTTTGGTTAACTTCTAAACTTAAAACTCTTAAACATGTAAAAAAAAAAAAAAAAAAATCAGCCTCTTTCAATACTCAAGAGAGCTTTTCCTCCTATAGCAGCACTTCACTCACAACTGTAACACTGTAATTTACCCTGAACTCTAATAAAATTAAATTCATGATAAATAAATTGTCTTATGCAAGATGTTTTTCGATTTATTCCATGTATGCTGCTAGCTATCTTCAGCCAGTTGTTATTTGAAAATGGTGGTTCTTGGCTGCAACACAACTATTACGCTATCTCTGTTTACCAAAATATTTAAAAGTTTAATGTGAAACAAAAATCATTAACACCTAGTTTAGGCTGCATTCCCAAACAAGACCGGACCGCAACATGACGGTAGTCGTTACCGGCCTCACACTGAGCCTCAAGCCAGAACTACAACGGCAAGCTTCTCTACGCCATATGCCCAACAATCGGGCAGTGAGGAATCGGTATGAGGAAAACATTATTTAATTACCTCCTATTAGTATAATGCTTAATTAAAGCGGGTCATCTTATCTGATCTGCTGTCTGTTCAGGTCAAGCCACCGCCTCATCTGCTGATGAGTGGGTAGTCTCACGGCGAGCTCAGTAGATTTAGCAGCTGATATTACACTTTGTCGTTTGAAGCTGAGTTTTAAAACCATACTTAAAAAGTGAAACATTGGGTAAAAACTTTTTTTTTTACTTGCAGTAGCCTGGGATCTGGTGTTCCACCTTTTGGGACTTGTCCTGGTTGTAAATCCACCTTCAAGGCAATGCCAGTACTGTTAGGTTCGTTATATGAAGTAACTGTGCTCAAAGTGACTGAACAAATCACTAAACATTTTCCAAAAACAAATTCCAATTGTTTCTTCTTCCGCTCCTCTTCTTTGGGTAAAATTTTTTTCTTTAAAATCTAGCGTTGTGATATCTCCACAAATGCCGAACGTATTCTGCCCTGTTGGAGAGTTATCAACTCTTAGCTTCTCGGAGCTAAAGCTACCTGGCCCAAACAATGCTGCCCTCTTGTGGACAGTCCCATTTGTTATAATTTTAAGCCTGGTTCACAAGAAAGGATTTTAAAATTATAGTAAGAGCTCCGGACCGCACACACATCGATTAAAAAAATCACGCATTTACCCGCTGTGCACCTACTATAGTGTGGTGTCTATGGTGTCACATGCTGTGATATCGGGCCAAGACAAGATATTCCCTATTTGTGATAAGAACAGTGCCAACGTCCTTGCGAGCGGACCGGATCACTCCAAACACACCAGACGTGGCAGGAATATCTGTTAGAACCATCCCTATTATCGGGGGTTGTTGGAACAGACAAAATTGGCATAAATATCCTTCCGTGTGAGCCAGGCCTTAGAATTAGTGTCTTTTTTAGACTCAGTTTTCTCTTGGATTTTCTTTCTCTAAATAATGCAGGGATTTGAGTTAGGAGAAAATATTTACATGCAGCATGCTTATACAACTGGGAATGACTGATTGTATTGAGAAAGAAAATGCTTTTCATGATTTTCAGTACAGGAGACCTTTAACTAATTTAGCCGCTTTTATCTATGTCACTTCACTTGTTTTTGCCCGATTTTTGGGTCTATCCCAAAAATATCTCTTATTCGGTTGTTTTTTTCTACAGTGGGCTGAACATATACAAAAAGTAGCAATGTTAAACAGTTCTGGTCATTACATTATTTTTTAGCTACAATAAGAGATATTTTAGTCTTTCAAGTGTAAAGAAAGGGTTTAAAATATCTGCCTCTCATATTACCCCTTCTTTGATCCAATTGGTTGATCAGCCCATTGTGACGACTGAAACAGCTGAGTGAACTAAATTGACAAAGCTTCAGTGAGAAAGAACCGGATAATCTATCATGAAGCCTCGTTTGGCTGGAGCAGCCATCACTGATTGACATTTAATTTAGATCATTGTTTTTATTTGCATGCCAAACCATTTTTTTTTAGCAAGAGGACTTGGTTCAGAACCAGATGCTTCCAGATTGTGGGACCTTTTAGCCAGAAGGTCAACTATTTTTGGAGAGCCTGTGAATATTCTCATTCATCCAAGTCATGGTTATCCCAAGGAAATTTCAATCGAACGCAACTGGACTTGGTAATTTGTCTTGGATGGCGTTTCAACTCTTATCCAAGAGTCTCCACACCAGTTAGTTGGACCAGTCCCAGCCTGGTCAGCGGCGAGCATGAACTGATGAAGCCTCTTGGATAAGAGGTGAAACGTCTTCCAAGACAAATTACCAAGTCCAGTTGCGTTCGATTGAAAATTCCTTGAGATATTTTTGGAGAGATTTTCCCCATCAACCGAGCTTGAGACGGCAAAAATCTAGTCAGCTCTGAGTGAGTTTAAAGTAGCTTAATCATACAACATTGCATTCTAGAGGTCATGGTGTGTTTGATAAAAATGAGCTGGACTCATTTCTCTTCAGCAGTAAAGCAAATATGTTTATTAAGCACTTTAATATACATCAGAAAAATCAGCTTCATATAATACAGAAAATATTTTTAATGAAAGTTAAATGTACACGATAAGCTATTTACAATCCAATCACTGAGTCAAATCAAAGTTGACAGACAAAACGGATTCGAGACCGAGAGAACTGTTGAAGACTTCTACATCATGACTTCCTGCCTAAAATCCTTCCGTTCGCCCTTCACGGCACGCAGAGAGGTTTCACTGGGGGCTTATAGGTGTTTTGTGCATGCGATGAGTTTTCCACCTCATATAAATCCCAGCTCTTGGCAAAATGCAGCTCGCTGTTAACATTTTGCGAAGCCTGCAAAGATGTGACAAACCCTGTAAACGCTAACGCAGCTCCACCTGGTTCATAAGAACCAGATGTTTCAGTTCACTATAGAGACATGGCTGACCAAACCCCTCCTCTTCCTCCTCCCACAGGGTTTACGTTCCACCGAACTGATTCTGAGCTTCTCACAGAGGAGGCAGGACAGTGTATGCCGTTTCAACTTTGGCTTTACAAGTCTACATTTCAACAATATCACCAACAGCTTGGGGTGGGGGATGTTGTCTTAATGACTCAACCGTTTTTTTTGTTTTTTTTATGCCCCTGAAAAGTCCAGGTTTTGCTGAGCTGCTGAGAAACGCTAAATGAAAAAGAAAACTGCCGCATTTAGCACCAAAACCTTGCTGACGATACACAATGGTTACTTAAATACTCTTGCACATAAGAACACTGCACACAATATATATATAAAAAAAAAAAACACCAAAAGAATCCCATAGGGACAAAATCAAATTTGTTTTACATTATAAAAGAACCTCCCTCTTCCTTAGATGTTAAAAAGGCAAAAACAAAACAAAAAGTCCCAAAATGTCTGCAGGCATCTTCTGAACACAGCACCATGGAAGAATGCAACAAAATAAAAGATGCAACAAAAGTGGCTTGTTTTCCTAAAAAATAAATACGCTTTATATCCCCGAAAAACTGCATTCAACATATCAAACGCAACAGAAGGTTTTAGCACACTGATCAAAGGTTAACACAGGTTATTTTGGGGTCTCTAGAGGGGAGAAGAAGGACTACAGAGACGTCTGTTACTGCTGCATCCTCGATGGACAAAAAAATAATGAAAGAATTGGCACGTTTCTTCTCAAAAAGCTCTTAAGACATAGATGGGATACAAAGCGAAGCAAAAACCAACAAACTTGTCAGTTTATTTTCTTAAAAGTGCATACACTGTTTATTAAATAGCATAACGTTAAATTAAAATGATGTTTTGTGTGAAAACTGAAGGCTGTAACAGATGTAGGCACATGAAAGTATCAGTTCACGTATGCCATGGGCAAAGAGTTGTACGGCGTCCCACAGGGGAGGTGGATGGGGTGTTTAATGTAGTTTTTTTATGCAGGCAGAAACTGTTGCTTTGGCACATTCTCTCCAATATCAGCACGATGGATGGTGTTCAGAACATCTGAAAAACGGAAAAAGGGAAGGACTACGGTTAGTTTGGGAGAAGAAAAAGTAGAGAAAATCATTGGCAGTGCTGTAGAGAGTGGTGGAAAAATCCTTAAATTCATCTTTAATTCTAGGAAAACAATTTATTTCTTTAAAACTGGAGAAAAATCCAGCCTCAACCACTGCTGGGGCACTTATTGTTACACCCACAAATAACTCTACCACAAATGTAACTGAAGCATTTATAACATTCATTTTTTACGGTGATTAGAGCTTCTTGTCATATTCAATTCATGAGTAGACATTACCATTTTGTGCCATTAAAATGTCAACTTGGAAAATAATTGCATTAAAAATGTTTTAGGTGAAAGAAAACAATTAACCTTCTGCCAACACTAAAAGAATTGGGAAGCACTGTTCCTCTCAAATCTTGAGGAAACAGTCTAAAAGTGAAGTTTTTGAGGGAAACTGCTGGTTGGTCCCCTGTGAAACAAACAACTAATCTGTTTAAAAGCAGCTCATTAAACCAAATCCACTAAATATCCACTAAAAGTTGGATGAAGGAACTGTGATGCTGTGGGGGCTTGTTTGCTTAGGTTTTTGTTTTTTTTAACCATTTGATGTATTTTTCCGATCAGAATAAAAACTGTAATTTGTCATTCATGAATGAAACCAGCAGTTTCTCATTCCTTTCAACTATTTACAAAGCAACAGTTGCTTCCATACAAATCTCTGCAATTTTATATCTTTATCATTATCTGATGTTGTGACACGCAAGAATACCGTGCAAAAGTTAATTTATTTTAGTAATTCAACAAAGTTAAAACTAATATAATACAGATTCATTTAAAAAAAAAGGAGCCATTTCAAGGATGCTATAATTTTGATGAATATTGCTTATAAGCTTATGAAAACCTTGGATTCAAAATCTGGAACAAAGGTGAAAACAGCCACTAACTAGCGGTCAAACTTTAAATCTTACTATAAAAATTACTGTAATCAATATTGGTTCTGTTCAAATTCTAAAAACTGTTTTGAGTTGGTAAATCTCTTTTGCAGGTTGAGCTTATTGTGAAGTGTCCTAGAATTTGTCTAAATGTTATTAGTAAAGTGAGAAATACACCAATGCAATTTAGGAAAACTATGGGAACCCTATGGTTTACCCCACTGCTTCAAAAACCAGGAAATCTTAAGTAAACATCCTGTGGACACTAATCAACTTCCTTCCACAACTGTCAGCACTACCTTAAATTTAGATCTCATACATTTTTTTTTTTTAAACCTGGGGGCTGAGCTGATCAGAGGACCTATGACTCTAGATTATAAAGACTGTACAAAACAAATGTCAAGATCCCCCGCTGAGTTTGCTCAAACCTGGCAGAGAATGTCCAAAAATATTCAGTTTCAGATTTTATTTCTGCCATAAACAATACACATTTTTTATCTTAATATTCATAGCAGCAACAAATTTATTGTTCAATCCAATGCATGCGGATCATTGTCTTACCAGCTATAATGGAGTCTCCTTTTTGTAGTTAAAACCCGGGTCTGATCCTTCAATCTGCAGCTTCAGGGCTTGTTTAAGGCTCAGCTCTGTTTCCCCAATGGGGTAGGTGTCCAGGACGTCTTGGTGGCCCCTGCTCTGCACAGTCCGTGGAACCGACACTCGGCCCAAGAAGACCTGATTGCCCTGCAGGTGATATTTGGGGTTGGTCATGATCCCGTTCCTTTTCTTCTCGGCGCAGCTCTGCGGCTGGATAAAGAACGGTTCTTGGCACTGCCCTCTCTCTTGCTGTCCGGGACCGCCGATCATGATCTTACAGTGAGGATCCTTCACTGCGATATTAGCAACAGTCTGGTTGAAAGCCATTCTCTTGTCAAACTGGGCCATCTCGTACTCCAAAACCTGGCCTTGGCCGGGTCCACTGTTCTTAGCTTTCTTCTTCTCACCGAGGGCTGTTTTGCTAGGCTGAGTCCCATTCCCCGTTTTAGCTCCTTTTGCAGACTTCGGACCAGACTTCAGCTGAGACCACTCAAAGTCATTGGATGGGGACGACGGCGGCTGATTGACAGACTTTGTCGTAGAGCAAGGGGATACAATCGATTGTCTGCTTCGGCTCCGAGGCAGCGAGTGCTGCTGAATCTGCTCCGTAAACGTCATTCCGTGAAAACTGTCGATGGGTACGGTCTGAGCTGTGGCCGTTGACGACGTGGTTCTTAAAGAGGAGTTTTTTGAACTCTTGAGTGAGTTGTTTGACAGGGACGATTTCTGCCTGTCCACAGTGGAATCGGGAGACTCCGACGGTGAACTGAAAGCGTGGACGGGTCCGTTGGGAAGACCACGTCCAGACGACTGCACGTCTCCTGCCCCTGTGCTGCCAGAACTGCTCGACTTAATGGTGAGGGAGTGCATTTTTGCCGTCACAGCCAGAGGGGTTTTCTCCTCCATGGTATGCACGGGGGAAGGGTTGCAGCCGTTCAATGCGGCGGCTCCGTATTTTTCCAGGATTTTAATAATCATGGAGTGGCCACCTTTCGCTGCCACTCTCATGGCTGTGCGGCCAAACTGATCGGCGTGGTTGGGGTCTGCGCCGTTTTCCAACAGTATCTGCACGACGTCCATGTGACCCTCCTGGGCAGCGATTCCCAACGCAGTCGCTCCCTGGTTGCATGTGTGATCCACATGCGCTCCGCTTTCTATCAAAAACTGAACCACTCTGGTGTGGCCCTGCCACGCCGCCGACTGGAGGGCGGATCGCTTCTCGTTGTCGCAGGCGTTCACGTCGGCATGGAAGTTGATGAGCAGCCTAACCATCTCGACGTGTCCCTGCCAGCAGGAAACGTGGAGGGCCGTCCTACCCTCTGTGTCGCAGGCTTCGACGTTCGCACCGTTTTCCAGGAAATACTCCGTCATGGCCAGCTGGTTTTCAAGTGCCATTATGTAGAGCGTCGGGCGACCGTCTGCATCTTTACAATCTATATCAGCGCCGTGGCTCAGTAGCAGTTCAACAATGTCCCTGTGGCCCTCAAGAGCAGCAACCCTGAGAGCGTTCCTGCCGTCATACCCCCTCTGGTCAACGTTTGACTTGTTCTCCAGGAGAATCTGCACACAGTCATAATGTCCCTCTTGTGCAGCCAATATCAGTGGTATTCTACCGTCGTTGTCCACCTCCGAGCAGCGAGCACCTTGTTCAATAAGAGCATTGCTCACCTGGCGGTGGCCCTCAAACGAAGCCATGTGTAGCGGGGTCCAGCCTGCGTCGTCCCTGTGGTTCTCATCCAGACCTCTGTCCAGCAGGGTCCGGACCACCTCCACGTTTCCCTGAGCGGAGGCGATGCTCAGAACAGTTCTCCCCTCACTGTCGATGCTATCCACAGCGGCGCCCCAGAAGAGCAGCGTGTTGACCACAGACGCATGGCCCATTGATGCAGCTGCCAGGAGAGGGGTGCGCCCGTTCTTGTCTGTGTGATCTACATCAGCGCCACCCTCCAAGAGCAAATCAACGACGTCCACGTGTCCTTCGTAGCCAGCCACGAGCAGAGGAGTCATGCAGTCCTTGTCGCAGTGGTCAACCTCTGCCCCCCTGTCAATCAGAAGGCTCACAACAGACGCGTGACCTTTGCTAGCAGGGATACAGAGAGCTGCCACAGAGAGGGCGGTCCTCCCGTCCACGTCTTCATGATTAACTTCAGCTCCGTGGTCCAGCAGGTGCTCCACAATTTCTCTGTGGCCCATGTATGCTGCAGCAATGAGAGCTGTTCTTCCTTCGTTGTCGGCTTTGTTGACCTCAGCTCCGTGCTGAAGAAGATTCAACACGATATCTTCGTGGCCTCCCCAAGCCGCCGCCCTCAGTGCAGTTCTACCGTCTGCATCGGCACAGTCCACTTTGGCTCCGGCATAAAGAAGAGCGGACACGACCTCAGAGTGTCCACCCCAAGCTGCGGAGCGGAGCGCCGTCCACCCGTCGTGGTCCGTGTGGTTTATGTCTGCCTCACAACCAATGAGGCAGTTGACCACTTTGGTATGACCCTGCCTGGCAGCGAGAGTAAGCGCCGTTTGTCCATGGTTGTCTTCCAGCTCCATGTTCGACCCTCTAGATATGAGCAGATTAACCACGTCAAGGTTTCCACTGTATGCAGCATTGGCCAGCAGAGTTCTCCCATTAGAGTCACACTGGTTGACAGAAGCCCCGTTGTCAAGCAATGTTCTTATGGAGTCCTCTCGCTCTAGGGCCTGCTGTACAATGCATGAAGCATGATCGTCCTCATTGTTGACATGAGCTCCGGCTTTGACCAGAAGCTGCAGAACCTCCTGCTCTCTTGGTATGGAGGTGCTCAGAGAGTCTTTAGTGGGGGTCCCGTTCCAGACCATCCAAAGAGCGAGGTTGCAAGGCTCAATCTGCAGGTTGGAGTTGACGAGGTGCAGAGCAAACTCCTGCACTTCTAGGGGTTTCAGCTGCTTCGCTCTGCAGGTGTAGCTCATTGCCAACATCCGATGACCCTCTGCTGCGTTGCATAGGTACTTCTGGGTGCAGTGCTTCACATCCAGCAACCACTCTGCAAAACTGTAGTGGAAGAGGATTTTAGTACTCCCAAGGCCATCAACCAACAACTTGGAGAGAATGTCCATCTTTTTCTGAAACTCTTCCATGGTCAGGGTCATGTTTTTGGTCCAGACTGCGTGGTACAGTTCCTTAACTGTAAGTGGCCTGCAAGTCGCCAAGATTACATTAAGAATGGGCTGAACTTTGGCAAATTGTTTTCTGACAAACAGCCTCTGGCATAGCCACAGATAAAGGCCATTGAGCGTCCCTGGGATGTCCCGGATCTCCCGAAGCATGATGAAGCTCTCCACCACGCCGTCCAGAACGCGCTCCAGGTAGAGGAAACAGCCGCTGCTTTTGATGTGGAGCTGGTTAAGCATCTCTGCGGTCTCCTTGGTGAGGTGCTGCCTCAGGGCCTCCTCCTGGTCCAGCCGGTGAAGGATGTACTGCTGCACATCCTTAACGATGTAGGCCTTCCGCAGATCGTCGAGGCTGATTTTGCGGAATCCTGAAAATAAAACAAAAACAAAGCACATTAGGTCAGTGGGCAGATAAAAAGATCTAAAAAAATAAAATTAAAACAAAAAACAATTGGGTTCAAAGTACAAATGGTAACTCCTGTTTGAAGAATGCATTGTCAATAATCAAGATACTTTCTCCACATTGCCTATAATACATATGCAGTATCAACCCATTGGTAAGAAACCTTTAAGTAATTAAGTGAAGCAAACCTTACATTTCCAGAGGTATACATATAATTAACAGTGCAGCTATGCTGTTAAAACCAAACCCTTTACAGGAACCTAGAACTGAAGCCCTCTGGGTCCTTGAAGCAGCGAGGAGTCAGCAGGTGTTTGCAATCAGCTGAGAAAATGTAGATGGAAACTACATTTAAAGGGTATAAAATTTTAGTTTCTATTGCCAAGATATCTTGAGCTCTGCTCAGTCTAACTTTGAAATGAATATGGCTAAATATTACCGTTCCATATATCCTTAATGATCACCTCATGAACACTTTATGAAAGAAAAGAAAATGGAAGCCCGAGTCTCAACATCAACCGCCTGTAAACATTTCACTGAAGCCTTACTCCCACATGGATCTTTAAAAATCCTACTGTAAAAGTTAATTATCACAATGGGTCTTAATGAATGATTTTTATGGGATTCCTTGTAGACATGGGAAAATTGCTTCATAACGTCCTTGGCTAATGGACATCTATAGCCAGTCCGGCCTGCAGCCTTCCTGCATCCTTTTATTTATAGTTCCCATGGCCTTTGGAGCTCCTGGGATAGGGAAAAACATGTCAGAAGGAGCTCCCCCAGAGTAGCTAATACAGTTAATACTTATAAAAGGCATGCAGCTATCATAAAGGCTTTATATTCTCCAACGTTTTACTCAACTTGAATTTAAACGTTCGTATTCATTTACTGAGGTTTTAATCTTAGTTTGTTTTTTTTCTCCAGCAGAATAATGAAAAGGCGGAGTTTAAAAGAATTCTGAGCAAATCAGAACAAAGACATTTAATTCAACTATAAAAATTATATACTACGCTTTATCTTATAGCGTTCTTTCGATGGTAACCACACAGCTGCAAGCCTGATAACTCTGATATGCTTAACAGCAGCTCCCAAACACTAACTGGCAGTTTAGTAAACAGATCCTGGTAAACAGTGGGAGGACAAGGTTGTCTTTATCACCTGCTCCTGGGTTTGTTTAAGATAAGCACTCTCCTCCACAACAGCAACTCACAATAACCTTGTTTCACTTTGTCCTTGAAACTTCTGCAAAACTCATGCTTATAAATATTTATACCACACAATATTGAAAAAATGGACTTGAGTCATGTTTTGCAAATCAGTAGTCAGTCTCTGGTGTTTTCATTTAGGTCCTAAGATAAGTCCAAAGTCAAAGTGGCTTATTTCTGCTTCTCAAATTCCAAACTTTGGATTATGAGCCTTAAACAAGTTGAAGAAATGTAATTTAGTGTCAGGGTGGTTAATTCTAGTTCCTACATTCTAGTAATGCTACAAAGCTGTTGTATTTACTTGCAAAACGCTTATCTGTCACTGTTTAGCTTTAAAGAAAGTGCAGCGGACTCCCAACAATTCAAAGTTCACCATTTGGTTATTTATGTTGAAAGGGGCTTAATAATTTGTGAATCTTTTGTGGAGCATACATAAAATACTTGAAAGATAAGGCAGCTTAGGAAGCTGACATATTTAAGTGCAATACTACTTGACAAATTATCCAGGAGCGACATTTACTTCGTTTATCATTGATTGAATGGATAAGACGACCACAGGATATTCGTTTCTGAAGTAGTGCTTACTCTGTGCGTATAAATGCATATCAAGATATTTTTGGTGTTTGAAGTAATAAAATAGCTAGTTATAAGCATTTTTAGAGGAAGGTCTCAATTGTTCACAGATTTTAACTATCTACAGGCGGTTTTGATCCCTAACACCCATAAATACAGATGCAACAGTACATGACTTCTTTCTTACTTTAAAGATGGAATTCAGTGCGTTTGCAAATAATGCACTGGTGATTAATATTTCCACACTTTTTCTTAATTTACACTTTTTGTAGATTACAGAAGACTCGTTCAACGATCAAATGTTTTAGTACTTCTAGACAGGCACGATGAAAAATCTAACAGTGTTAAATTCTTTCATCAGGCCTCAGATGACCTTCTCCCCGACCGGCGCTCAAGTCCTCTCCAACTTGAGTGATGTGTTTGATTTGGAGAT
This sequence comes from Apricaphanius iberus, assembly GCA_028564705.1. Classification (NCBI taxonomy): domain Eukaryota; kingdom Metazoa; phylum Chordata; class Actinopteri; order Cyprinodontiformes; family Aphaniidae; genus Apricaphanius; species Apricaphanius iberus. The sequence goes on along the minus strand of JAPXFQ010000650.1, from coordinate 405,891 downwards.
TCTGGGTACTGTCAGACAGCTGGCTGGCAACTACAAAAGGTAACTGTATTTGACTCAAATGTAATTTAAAAAACTGTTTTTTTTATTTATAAAGTACGTTTAAGTCACAAGGCTCATGTCAAAGTTTTTAGTGATTTTATCAACCAGAAAACCCGGAAAGTAGAGCACATTGTCCCAGTACTTAAGTCCTTACAGACACTTCCTTTAGATCGTAGAACAGACTTCAAATTCTATACAAAATAAAATATGAATCATTAAATGGCTTAGAACAAAAGTATGTTTAAGATCTGTTGTCACTATACCAACCCTCAGAACACTCAGGTCTTCCAACTCTAGTCTACTAATTATCCCCAGAATCAGAACCAAACACGGAGAAGCAGCTTTCAGTTTCTATGTTCCCCTCATCTAGAACAAACTTTCAAACCACTGCAAAGCTGCTGAAACACATTCGTTCCTTCAAATCAAAACTAAAAACTCATTGATTAGAGCTGCCTTTGGGTAAGTGATTAATAGTACAGGACTTAAACTAAAAAAAATAAATCCTAGGGCTGAAGTTTTTTTTCAAGTAGCGGGGTCCAGTGGATCAAATGCATACATATGCATACTTTTTGGCATTGTGCTTGGTAATGTACAAGATGACCTAAAATTTTAATGTGATTTTAAGAAAGTTAAGGTTATTAAGTTCTAAGTAAAAAACATGTGAAACTTAGTCAAGCAAATTAATCTGATTCGTTTGGCAACCATTTTATCCAGTAAATTGCAACTTTTTCCATCATTTTTATGCAAAACAACGGCAAATTAAATTATAGGAAATACATTACATTGGGTCTTGACTCCTCTCTAACATATTTGCAGAGCCAGTAAAACAATAAAGTGCTCCAAAAAGTCATCAACATTCAGAGAAAAAAATCAATCCTGTGAGCTCATCAGACAGACGTTTCTTGAACTCTGGTGCTACGCCATCTGTGTTTATATAACTGGCATGATGACTGGAAACGGACAGTTTTGTTAAAGCGTTTTTATCAACAGCTACCTTTTTGCACAGATCTACGAGCAGTTGCGTGTTCGTAAATGGTAAATTGTGTTCCGCAATGAACGAGCACACACATATTTTAAAGTCACAAACACGATCGGTCATCGGGTTCACTATGTCTGCTGTGGCTGTTTCTCCCGGCAAACTGCTTGGGTGTTTGAGCTAGAGCATGGATACCCGACCCGAGACGGACGGTACCCGACGGACCGGGCCAGGCTCGGACAGATGTTTAGAAAAGATGCTCGGGTTTTGGTCGGGCTCATTCAAATCAGAGTAGTGAGGGCGAAAACCTCCACCTCTATCCAGGCTCTACAAAGCATTGGACGTGTGTGATTTGTGAAAAAACGTATTCACTTATTTTATTTCCTTTTTATTCATAAAAATTGCAAAAACGGACAGAAACATTTGAAAAACTAAATTGTTGACATAAAAAATTAAGACCAGATCAAATATATTAAGTTGATTCTAATTAAAGACAATAATTCTGCCCTCTGAGACCCACAATTCTTCATATTTTTTTGTGGGGAAAAATAAGTCCACCTCTGGACCAGAGGAGCCCAGCTGCGGTCAGGTGCAGAAACTATCATCAGGCGTAAGAATCCGTACCCTCGGGTTATTAAACCGTGCGCTCCTGTGTCGGGCCCGGGTCAGACTCTGAAATAAATATCTTAATACCTGTAGGCTTCTGACACCAGCTCCTAAACGGCTTGCAGTCTCCGCCCCTTTCCTCTATCCATGCCCAGCTCTACTTGTTTTTAAGGCCTCTTTCAAACACGACTATTTCGGGAGAAACAACCGCAGGCTTGCCTCGGATGCTGCGTTAAAGAACACTTGGAGATAATGTGCTTTTTTTCTCTCTTCTGAATCATAGTCAAACGCCGGAGATCCGGCACGGTACCGGAACATTTTAAGCCCTGAATAATAGCTGGAATCTCATATGTTCTTAATAGGTTGTGTTGTTCTCCCTGAATCATGCACGGCACCTTGAATTGCCTTGTAGTTAAAAGTGTGCGATACAAATAAAGTTAATGAACACTGATTAAGTCAACACCTATAAAGCCCTCTTTATGTACTTACCATGCTTCAGTTGCTGCACGCATCAGTGACCCATCATGAAATAATTAATAGAGTTGTTGAATGTAAAAGAGTAAAAAGAACTTGGAGATTCTGGAATTTATCATAGAGGGACTACAGAGATTACACATCCCTAATGTCTTATCATATTTTACTGTCTTCTGTTGTGTTTAAATATAGTGTCCGCTATAGGGAGGTTTTTTCCACAAACCTTTTCCACTGACAAAGACCAGCTCCGAGAGATTTACTGTGCTGTAGCCTCAGACAAATGAGCTATAAAGCTATATCACCATGTTGTCGGTATATACGAGGCAAACATTCGCCACGTTTACCTTTACTCGTCGTACAAAGGAGCGATAACAAAAATAGAAGAGAAGCTGCAACTAAGGCATAAGCTGAAAGTAAAACCAAAACTTTAACATATTGCAAATGCTTTGAACTCTTACACTGAAATGTCTCTCCTTCCTGCAGGATACCATACAACATGACTTATGGGACGCTACGGGTGCTTTCAGACCCACACCTGCTTTCAGTCTCATGTTTTCATTGAGACCACGTTCCACACTCGTCTTCTCAGACGCTATGAACTCCTGCACAGACTCCCACAGCAGTCCTGGAGCCAGATTCATGGGAAGCATGTAAAGCATCTCCGGTAGCAAAACATCTCAAAGAAATTGTCTCCCTGAGTGAAAACCGTTTATTTTTCATATCTCTGCTTTGAAATCTTGGCTTCTGACTCTGTGTGACAGCTTTTCAAGAGCTGAAACCAAAAATTGTGACAGGTATGACTTAAGGATTTATATGGAAAGACAGATAATGATCGAAACACTCACATGGTTGTAATGTGGATTCCTGTAGCAACTGGTTCTATCTTCAGTCATAAAAGGTCAAACTCTGATCCCTATGAGGATTTCTCATGCTTCATCTTATTCGTCATTATCCTCTGTTCAACTTTTTAAGCTGAAAACAGCTAAAGCTCGTTCTTCCTTTTGTTCTTACGGAGGGCTTAATATTTTCACTTTTCAGGCTAATCCGTCAGAACATTTACTTCAGTTAACCCAAGAACAAAAACCTAGATTTTAACTTTATGAAACGAAACTTTGCTGCTTGTCATGAAGGGGTAAAGGGAAAAGGGACGACAAAAAAAGGCTTTCAGGAAGCAAGAGACCTAAATCACTGAGATGCTACACTGCTATGATTACATTCTTTAGGAAACAAAAGAAACATGGTCGAGTTATTGAGTTTGTGACCTATAGTTTCATCACCTATGGTCAGTTTTACAGGGAAAAGAGAAATCAGGAGGAGATGGAAACAGCTGCTGGCTGGACTGGAACAAAAAGCAGCTTTTACGAGCAACCAATAAGACAACTTGAGACATTTTCCTCTAGTTTGTTTAAATGTTGAAAGTTATTCAATACTTTCCACTTCACTGGACGTAAGCTGGAGCACCTGGGTTTCAAATTCCTTTTCTCCCAATAGGAAAAGCAAAATATTGTCATGGCACTCATCAATCCAAAACGTTCCCAAACTAGAAAAGGACTCAGTGCAGCGCTCTGCCAAGGCAGCAAGACTGTTGTCCTTATTCATTCTTGAACGTTAAAAAAAGCCTCCAGTCACTAGGTGGCAGCAATTCTTAAATGAATGAACAGGCTTCCTGTTCAACATAAGTAGAAGCAAAAGTACAGACACACCAGGGCTCTATAACCGCTTTTGGACAGAGAAGTTCTAAGAACTGTGTTCCTCTAAGTATTTAGTTCTTATAACTACCCTTCACAGGGGAACCTGTTCAGATTCCATTTACATAGAGGAGTCAGGGACCTTGATAGAGACCGATGTGAACAAAACTGTTTTTAAAAAGTTTACATTTTCTAGTTTTTTAAAAAAATGATAATTAATACGAGTTGACCAATCATCTAAGTCATATGAGTTCTGATGGAACCATGTTTAGACCCTGCCTCAGAATAGGAGCTAAACTGGTTCTACGAACTGAGAGCTTTTGTCCATAGTTCTTAACTGTCCAAATGCAAACACAAAAACATGCTGGTTCCTGATAAGGTTACAGGAACTACAAACAGTTCCTACAGTCCAAAAGCGACTTATGAAGCAGCGTAAGGGGGAGGAATCTTGTAATTTAATAAATAAAATGGAAAACAATTAAACACTGTTCCTATAGTGTTTTGGTGGCTTCTGTACCTGTTGCTACTTTGTTAGGTGGGGGTTGGATCGGCCCGTCACACAGACAGAACAACACAAACGTCCTCCCAAAAAAAAAAACTTCAAGCTTAGTGCAAGGGTCAGGGCTAGCTATGTTTGAATTTGGAGAACAACCCTTCTGAACTGCAAGGTCTGTAGCATCATGAGTGCTAAACACAAGTTTCCGTGGAGTCCGGAACAAAGTTAGGAAATGAAAATGAATAAAGGTCCTGAACATTATGGAAGTGAGCATGAGGATTGACTGTTTCTTGGTCTCTTTATGAGACATGTTTTGGTTCTGAGTTCAACTAAACAGTTTTAAATTAATGTTTTATAAAATGTGGAAAAAATTTCACACATAATGCTTTAGTTCTTCAAAAAGGACACTAAAATGCTTAAAACCACAGTACTGTTAAATTTGTGAATAACAGTAAATGTGGGCATGTTTGTTAACTGATTTGTTTTTTTGTTGTTGTTTTTTAAACTCCATAATTACACTCTGGGGCAGAATGGAAAAAGTGGAGATCAGAATAAAATATAAAAAAGTGGAATTTGGAGGTGGGGGGAATCAACTGTATTTTAAAAATAATGAATGAGATTTAACACTGTGCAAGATAAGAATGTTAAAGTGAGAAAAGAACAAAAAACTCTGGAGGTGACAAAAGCAAGGGAGTTAAATATTTATTTTAAGGAATAAGCTGATGAGGCTGACAAGTAACCAATGTTTACCGTTCAAAAATGTTTTTAATGGTAAAGTTTGGTGAAAAAGTTCAAATCCCAATTAATCATTTGAACTTTTTCTCTTCAGTGAATCACAGACTGAGCGATCTTAATTATATGTTACTAACTGAGTTAATAAACTACACTTGGAAATTATTTAAGACCTAAAACAATAAAATGAGCTGCAATAACTTAACATTTAAGTTGGAGCGTTTCATTTTATTAATCTGTTTCGATAATCAGGAGATGGTATGCAGAATGCTTGTGCCAGTAAATTGTACAGATGAATAATTAAACATCAGATTCTAAGCAATATTTCAAAAAGTGAAAAGAAATGCATGTTCCCTAAGGGGGAATGACAGAAAATAATTGAGAACCATTGGCCTAACCAATCATGGGAAAGACTGCTCAGTCACTGACACTCAACAAGAAGTTTGGGTCACCAAAGGTTTGGGGTGATTCATTCAGTAATTTTGATGGAAAATTGAGTGGAAGGTACAAGTGTGGACACAAAAAATGCTCAAACAAAACAGACAACACTAGCCTTCTGAGTGTTGTGAAGCAACCCAATAGGTTAGGAGAGATTAACTAGTTGTTGACTTTGGCTGGAGTGAGAGCTTCAGTCTCCAATGCAGAGAAGATCAAGGCCACAATTAAAGGTCTTCCTTAACAGAGCTACACGCTGAGGATATATTGATGCGCCAGTACATTAGAAAGGAGCCCCGACCAAGTACTGAGAGCATAGAGTGCACAGTAGATGAACATTATCAGTAAGCTCAGATTGTCTAGAATAATGTTCGGATTTTCCATAGCCATAATAATCAAAATTAAAAGAGTACTTAAAAAGTAAATTGAATCAGTTTTTGATTCTAATTTCTGTATGATTTACATTTTAGGATGGGCTTTCTGGCCTGTAAAGCAACTGTTTCTTTATCACGAAAAGGATAAAAATAAAACATGTAAACTATTAATTTAAATTTAGCCAAGTATTTAACTTTCCAATGTCCAACATGGTGGTATTGAACATAGCTCTACTTTTCCAACACCTGAAATATTAAAGTTGCAAGCGGCTCCAAATTTTCTCCACTTCTGTTTGTTTTTTAAGTTACAGCCAATATAAAACCACAGACCAAAACAGAGACTGGGAATTAAGTGTAGCCATTGATTCTGATACCGGTTAATCCAAACTTCTCTGAGGACATTGTTCCAGTACTTCAGATTGGATTAGGATTAGACTATACAGTGAACTCCGATATTCACAGGAGTTGTGAATATCAACCAAATTACTACAGCCACCCACAAATAGCTAAATCCTTATAACTGCTTTTTGTAGTTCAAACAGAAAACATAACTTAATATGCACCAATACGCCCAGCAGAAACAGTTGTATTTTTAGCACCGCAGCAGAAGCTAACAACCACGGTTTCCCTCATCTTTGTTCTGTTGTGGGTACAGCCAATCAGCACCAAGCATTATGAATGGCACTCCTGGATTGGCTGCTTTACAAGTGCCATGCAATAGCATGTCAACTACCATTGAGTTTAGGGATTTCAGCTTCCCAAGCTGCATTTTCTTTTAAATACTGTATTTTCACCCGTTTGCACCCAGATGTTTTTAAGAAGAAATGTTTCGTCTATATTTCTCCGTTGGATTTTCAGTGTTGCAAACCACTTCACTGCGCCAATCTGTTTTGACTAGGGGTGTGTTAAAAAATTTAAAAAAGTGATTCTGAATTTATTCTTTAAAAAAATTCTAAGAATTAAATCAATAGTTAAAATATCAGTTTAATTGTTTAACTTAGTTTGCCCATTTTTTTATTACAGCTAAAATATACAAACAGCTATTTTAAGACTTAGTTCTGAAAGTCTTAATACATTTTTTTTTCATGGTAAACAGTTACCCAGTGTTAAGTAATTGAATTACAGGCATATTATTAAGGTCACGGCGCACAAAACCCCAAAACTTTTTTAATACCACTGAGCCATATCTATATTGAACTGGATCAGATTGAATCCGATCAAATTGTGATAATCGCTTCTAACCATTGAGAATCGGAATCGAACCTTGAAATTTGAATAGATACCCAGCCCTAGTTTCAGCGTAGACTGAAATGTAAAAACTAGACTTAACACTAGCAAATTGCTTAGCCACTAATAGACGAAAACACGTCTTAGAGTACCAAAAATGTCTAAAGGTAAGATTTACAGCTAAATCCACAAGTAGTAGTGGTAGCAGCAGTCAGACGTCCATTCAAGACATGCTTGTTAAATGGACGGCATTCAAGAAAAAAAGCAAGCAGTGGGCCGAGATAATGAACATAATCAAATTTATTTGTTTATTTTTTATGATATTGTATAGCCCGATTTAAACCATTCAGTTTTGACACTTTGTGAAGTGTTTGTTGGCTTACAAGAACAAACAAACAAAAAAACAAAAACCTGTGTCCTTTTCTAGCATTTAGCCAGTTGAGATACCTCATAGGATGTTCAGTGATAAAGGTGGTTAACTGAACTGATTATGCAAACGTTGTTAAAAAAAAAAAGTTTTTATATTTTTGACTGCAATACCTATTATCATTCTAGTTATCAGTAGCATTTACGTGTCTGGAAATTGAAAATATAACATGATACGGTCCACATGAAAGTGACATTGCTATTTAAAGCCAATTTAGTGTGTTAACTTTTCGTATTTGAAGATATTATGTATAGATATTAAGAACTAATATACCATGCAATATTGTAAAACCGATATGATAAAAAAAACCATGAAAATTCTACAACCCACACAGCCCTGTGTTATAGCTTTATAGAGCTCTAAACAATCAAGAGGGAACATTGTAAAAGTTGTCACTTGTTTGGCTGCAAGCGAAAAACGAAGTGAGACTGCAACATGTCTCTGGCTACAAACATTCCGACTTCCATTTTCTGCCCTAAATGTCTCACTTACACATGGCACCATCACATCAGACACACACTGTGTGACTTCTGAACATGTTTCAAGCTTCTTTAGGGTTTTTCTCTGACTGGTAAACAAAAAAATGACACATTGATCAGGGCGAGGGATGCTGCTGGCCTCCGAGCCAGCTGCTGCTCGTTACAGGACTGGATACCAGCCACAGGAGAGCCCCGCACAGAGGACAGCCTGTTTGCTTTCTAGATTAATGTTTTCAGATGACAAATGAGACGGTGCGTGTGTGTTTAGGGCAACTACAGGTACGCGCTCATCATGCAGGATTTCAGAGTGACGGCTTCTCAGACTCCACATGTTCTTTATCCAAGGCAACCTCTCTAGTCACTGGATCCACAAAGAAAACAGAAATCCAAGCCTTGCTGCGCTCTCCAGTAAACCGGCGCTCAACAAACGTCTGTTCGACAGCTGCGGATTCCCCACCGCTCCAAAACACACCAGAGCGCCAACCTCCTAAACACAAGTATGTGGAGGAGAGTCGTTCCAACAGTCTGCAAACAGCAGAAACTGTCCAGCTACTTTTGCTGTGAGACTTCATAAATATATTAACTTGTGCCCAGAAGCTGCAAAAAATCATCTTTTTAGGTCAAAATCTACAACCAAACACTAGCAAACTATTACACTTTGCTAATTAATTAATGTGAAGTGAAAGGAGAGCATTCCTGCCCAAACACGCCTTCGGCCGTGTTTCTGTGGGAGCCGAGCTTCCAGTTTCCAGTCTAACCTGTTGTAGAGCAACTGAACAAAGCTGATATGGTGACTGGGGGGGGCGGGGGTTAACAGGATTACATCCATCTGTACACCATAGTTTTCTGACAAAAACCCACAGAAAAACACCAAACACCTGCCTAAAGTATGACACAGTCATATGATCGGCTTTATTTTCCACTGAGTTTTTCTTCCCATTTTGATTGATAGAATCCCTTTAAGTTGATGACAAGAGGCTGAGTCAAAGGCAGCGCACCTGGTTACATGCGGGTGTCTTCGCTCTCCTTGTTCCTTGATGGATACAGACTCTTGAGTTGCCACTATACATCAGGGCTTTATGCACAGCTGCAGATGGCAAAAAATAAACCTCCAGCAGATCAGCGATAAGGGGGAGAAACGAAAAACGCAAAAATCAAAAACATACCAGTCCGACCTTTGCTGAAATGTTCTGAATCTGAGTTTTATCAGACCAATTTAAATTTTACATTTTATATTCTTCAATTTAAATGCCTTCTTTAAAACAAAGATGTTTGCTATGATGATTTATTTTTTGCGTTTGCTTTACAATACCTTGCAGCATCCCTTGCCCCACAAAAGGTCTTTATTTCCGCATTCTGAGTTCTTGTTTTTGCTCATCAGCACACTGGCTGACCTCCAAGTGACCCCACTTAGCTCCACCCATTGAGGTTTCCGTCCACCTGCAGAGAAAACATCTCCCTCCAGCTCATCCAGAGTCTTTTGTTTGCCATCAAGTCATTATCAGCCGTCTAAACGCCCTGCCAGGAAGTACTGCAGGCATTCTGGAAAGATTTCCCACGTCCAGACTGCAGATGGAGGGGTGGGAAAAGCGGTCATTTCGGTTTTTTTCTGTGGAATCAGGTAGTTGCAAAGTCATTCTTGGCACGCAGGCTGTGTGGTATTGCAAATCTTTAGGGTGTCCCCCCCCCCGCAGCCAAAACCAACCAAGATATGGCCCAGGAGCTCTTACTCCTGCTGAGGTCAAATTAAAACTTAATAACAGCCTTCGTCTGGATGAGAAACTAGCAAGTCTGCACCAAAGTCTTGAAATGAAAAATCCTAACTTCATAGAAGTGGCACGGGCTTGCCACATACCAAAGGGCATCACCCAAGAAGAGGAGGAAGCCAGCCACTTTGTTCACCCTGCGTCGCATTGCGTTGCTGCAGGGAGGGAGCCGACGTGTTACACATGGAGACATGGTACACCTGTAATTAGCCCGGCTGTCAGACTGCTGCATGGTGGTAAATTACAGTATTCAGCAGGGATTGTGGTCTTCAAGTCATCCAAAGTGATGCTCAGCGTGCAGCCTCGCAGACGACAACTCATACAAGAGCATGGACATAATTCTGCTCGTTAGCCAGTTTAAAGAAAGGGAAGGGAGGCGAATTAAAGGTGCCGTCCTTGGTCCTCTCACGCTGAAATCGTGACTAAAGAGAGGACAATGAGGGCTTTGTAGTGAGTCAGTACAAGCAGGGATATCTCCAATGTGCTCCTCGGTTTAGATGGTGAACTAGAGTCTCTCCAGGGACGCTTCAAGAGTGGCCAAAACATGTTGGAATAGGAAAGTCTTTTGGGCTTTTGGTTCAGGAGCGTCTTGGGAAAATTACTGGCAGCACCTAACCACTTATAAAAGTTTAAAATCAGTCTGCTGCATTCAAACCATTTTACATACAGCTGTCCAAAAGGACACCACAGAATGTCGTTTACTAGGAAGCCGTCAAGCCGTCAAGCCGAGGCCTCTCTGTCTCTACTTGGAGAACATTCGTCAGCCCAGGAGAAATTAATCGTCCTCGCCACTGCTACTGCGGGGTTTGTATCGTTAGGTGGCCAGAAGATCTCACGGTCCCTCCTGGGGGCTCTCATGTTTGACCAAAAAGAAAGTCCAGAAGAACGGAGGACGACTGCTTACGCCCGTGGCAGATTCACCCAAAGGGTGAGAGGTGGAGGAGGCCAAACACTTAAAAACAGGGCTATTATTCAATCTGTAATCGGTGGTGGTAAATCAGTCATGGTGGGCAGAGTGGAAGTGGGAGATGTGGTGCAGGGTGGCCAACGTTTCCCCAAACGGACACAAAAAAAAAAACATCACACAATATCCTGAAAAGAGAGTCTTTTTTTCTAATTAAAAGGAGATTAATTTTGGAAATACACATGTAAACTATATTGTAAGAAAGTAATACTCACCTGGTTACATAAAAGCAGAAGGAAATTTGTCATTTTCCAAGCACATGAGTAAAGCCCAGATATGGAAAGACCTTAAATCATAAATCTCTTAAGAGCAGATCTGAGTTGGGTAAACTAAAATAAAACCACCCTAATCAAAGCTGGGACTCATCACCAAGAGAAGACTTCATACAGGAGCTTATCTTCATAGTTTTTATGTGGTTATCTTCTTAATAAAAGGGCCAAACGGCTCCCATCCACAACTGCAAGAACAATTTGATAGTTGTAGTTTACAGTAATCCTGACGTTTCTAATAATGATTCATATCGATCTAACTGAGGCTCCTGTAACTCTGAAGAGAAATACTTGCGACTATTAAATTTCACAGCTTCAGCTGAACATACCCAAGCGCTGACGCAGTATGTGATCATGAACATCTTCTGTTCCCAAAGTTCGGCTTGCACAACTTTTTTCTTTCATTTCCTTTGGACAACTGCTTGGTGTAATGTGCCTTTGTCTTAATCCTACCCCTTACATATTTAGAGTGAGCTGATGCTTCAACAGGATATCTGTTTAAATTGGAGGAGGACTAGAAAATACCTTCTTGTGCTCAGATTTAGGAAAAGATTCTTCTGTTTTATTTAAATTTTTATTGTTCTGATACCCAACAAAAGTGGATATAAGTAAAAAAACAGCTAGATATTAAAAAGCAACAGTTGTAGGGTTTAGATGTATCAATTTAATTAGTCAGGTTCCCCTATGATTAGAAATAATCAAAATTTTACAACAGCTAATTTTTGAACTATTAGCTATTGAATTGCCATTTTTATGTAATTTTCAGTACAACTCAGAAGCACCTTCAAGCTGTAAGTCTCGATAGGCTGTGGTTCTGGCACCCGTGACGTTGCATTCTGTGCGTGCTCAGCTACTCTCAGAGCATTCAACACACTTTTTCGGAAATATTGATAACATTGTTCATTATTTACAATCTCTCCTTCTGAGCGGATCGGACCATACAAAATCATTCTTAACACACCTAACACCATCGGACACAATAGTGTTTGCATATACCAATTGGCCCTTTGGGAGATCGGGACAAATTGGGCCTGATTATTCTGTAGTGTGTGCCGGCATTAAGACATGGCACCCAAACATTCTAAATCCAAATGATTAAGACTTGGGACATTTTTAAATATAATAGCATCTCTGAATAGCAATTAAAATCACTTAGATTTTAATTCACTCATTTTGTCAGAAAGCTGCCTGCCAACCAGTCCTGAATACCTGCTAAGGAAAAGCAGAAAACACTTGCTCATATTCCATGATTCGATGTTTAAGCATGGATCATGAAAAACATGCACCATGCTTGGAAGAGATTTTAATTCATCCATCAAAAAAAATGACACTACAAAAGCAAATGTTTCGCTTTTCACGCCATTTTCCACAATGTCTAGAGTTTGTTCCCATCAACAAACAAGATGTACGCTTCTTGAAAAAGATAGTTAAACTGTTTATTTAGCATACATGCAGACCACAAATGACAGTGCAAATGATTTAATTTGCAAGAATTTGAAACGTCTAGACACAAACTTGAGTACATTAAAGTAGTGAGTGTGAGTTGAGTGATGTGTCAACAGAGCACAGTAGGTGCCAAACAGACGATTTAAGATGATTTAAGAGATGTTGGGGCCTCTTTTAAAAATTTATCAGGCAAGGACGAGCTGACCGCAACTGGCTAGCGCTCACGCGATGGCAGCGACCCCAATGACCCCTATTGGGCTGTTTCAACATTGCAATCTACAATATGTATAATATCTTGTATAACAAGACCCTTTTACACCCCAACTGAATATGTAACTATATTAGAAAAATTGACGAGTAAAAACTGATGAGCAGATTGTTTTTACTCCGTCTAGTGCTGTTATGGAGGGGAAAAAAAGATAGCTTGATTCTTATCAAAAAAATTCTCAAACATTGATTCGGATGTCCAAAAATGTATTTAATCGTTTAACATCACTTTCCCTTTTTACAACTAACATATGAAGGAAAGGTCCACACGAGCATTTACGTCTAAAATGGTCAATACAGTTCCCTCCAGTGAACTGTAACCCCACCCCGTGATGTGTCGTTAAATTAGTCACGTAATTTTAAAAAAAAAAGAAAAAGAAAAGGTTTTTAATAGCACTGATCCATATTAATAAAACACTGAAACAGCAGTCAGTCAAAATGAGCGACAAAAAAAAAAAAAAAGTGTAGTGCGACACCTAGGGTAGTGTTAAACTTGCTCGTTAAACTATAAAAAAGTTAAGGGCTAACCACACAGCGCTCCCCTGTTCCCCAACGAGAGTATCTGCAGATTCTGCTTGAGAAATACTGACTTTGACAGGCATGAATTGGGCAGATGGTAGCTATTACAGTTAGTGATGTCTCTACATGATAAAAAGATCTCACACATACACACACACACACTTGGGTAGATCAAACAATAAGAGGAGCCTGTGATTAAAATTAGGTGGTAGTTATTTTGATGAGACTGTAAGCGATTCAAAAAAGTGAAAAATGAACTTAGAGTTTGAGAGCAGACACATCAGGAGTGCCTGTCAGTTTTTAGGAATTATCCCCCACCTTTAATGAGAAAATTATTGAGAGAATAGGGTTTTAGATGTAAAAAAAAAAAAAAAAAAAAAGTATGAGAAGCTTTTTCTATTTAACCACTCGGCCCCCAACCTCCTTCGTTCCCTTGCCCTCTCCCTGCCGGAGGCCTTGTTAAATTGGCACAGATTCTCCCCAGCTCCCAAACAAAAATTGCTGCCAAAGTGTTTCCACTTCGCTACCCCTATCATGCCCTTACAGTCCCACAGCCTACAGAGGGGTTAGACACCGAAGAGAAGCGAGCTTTATCCACATGTGTGCTGGTACATGGGACAACGACTCATCCTGAGATGTCTGAATGACTCTCATCCCAGGAATATCACTTCATTCCCATTAAATGATACCAGAGGAAGCTTTAGGCCCAATTAATCTGCAGCAGTCGGATAATATTAGTCAGCCAGAGGGACACCGTATTAAATTCTTGTTCTGCTCCTGACGGACAGATCGCTCTTTGTTTGCGGGGCATTAGTCGAGCGGATGCGAGTCAGTAGTATGCCTCAGTCTTCCTGCTCGGTCTCAGAGGTGTTGAAAACTTTCCAAAGCACATTCCACTCTCAGACAGACACAAGGAATAACAGTTTAGCAAGGGCTGAGGAATTCAGAGAGCTGCTCCTTGGAAAGGAAGTCATCCTTCTTTATGCTATCCAAAAAAAGTTTGCTCAGGATTAATATATATTTGCTCTTGTGCCTGAAAAATCACCAAGCCCATCATTTGATTTCAGAAGTCTTAAACGAATAAATTTGGAAAACTGGGAAACCCACAGAACGCTCCACTTAAGACAAAATAGGCCACTTGTGCAGAAAAAAAAATGAGGGGAAAAGAAGCAAGACAGCTAAGATCTGAAGACTGAATCAGGAGAAAGCAGAGGCTGCTGAAAGTTTTTAGAAACAGAACACTTTTTAAGATTAGATGTGTGGATTCAACTCCCCCCCCCCCCCCTTCTAGAAGGAGACCTTTACTTTTAAAAGCATTTGCAGTGCAATTACAATAAAAGCCTGACAAAAGCTCTGCAATCAAAGAGGATGGAAGAAAGCATTTAAACCCATTTCTAAAAGAAATTTGAGATAACGACAACTTAAGAGAGTTTTGAGATGAATGTCCCTTTTAGACACAAAAAAAAGAAAGGCTCGTCAGATCCAAATGGAAAGAAGATCAAAAATCAAGCCGCTGGTCACAGAAGGCCCTCTGAAGCTCTGAGGTGGAGATAAACACTCTAAAGGGGTTCAAACCAAAATATTTAAACCTATATACACTCCAGCCAGCTGATCTGCCTGCTTTATTCCCAATCAAAATCCAATTTTAGATACAAATCTATTATCTGGACCCCAGAGAGCTAACATGTAGACAGGCTGAAGCAGAAAATATGTCCTAATGTAAATGATTGCTGAAAGAATTGGTATTGCTACTGGAGCTCAAAAGATGAACAAAAAACCCAAAACGTTTCGCAAGGCTAGGATATTTTAGGCACTTAACATTCCCCCTACATGACTGGGTTTCATTTGGCCAGTTGGATGGACTTTCACTGGCCTTGATGTCCATTCCTGATGAAGACTTTATTGACTGAGGTGACAGTATTAGAACAATGTGAGTTGAAACAAAATATTTTCCTAGTAATGTGCAGCCTTCGCTGTTTTTTTATACAGTAGGAAGCATCCGTCACATGATGCCCACACACTATTTCAAGTGTCAGAGGTCCCCAATCCCAGGACCCGAGCCAGGGGTCAGTTAGTACCAGACTGTGGGCCGCACAGAAAGAAAAAACTAAGTTACTAGGTATTTGCGATTCACTTACTAGAGTCTAAATTCTGAGTGATTTTGAATATAATAATATAATATATAATTATTATTATTATTATTATTATTATTATTATTATTATTATTATTATTATTATTATTATCATATATGATAATATAATAATTCCATCCTTTACATTCACCTTGAACTCACTCTTTGCCAACAATGCAAAGATTAGTTGATTGGTCACGATTATATCGACATCCAGCCTTCAGTTTCTATGATCCCCATATCTGGATCAACGTCCCGGATGAATACAAAGCTGCAGAGACACTGAACTCTTTTACATCTAAAATAAAAACATACAGTCAGGTCCATAAATATTGGGACATCGACACAATGATAACATTTTTGGCTCTATACACCACCACAATGGATATCAAATGAAACGAACAAGATGTGCTTTAACTGCAGACTGTCAGCTTTTATTTTAGGGTATTTTACATCCAAATCAGGTGAACAGTGTAGGAATTACAACAGTTTGCATATGTGCCTCCCACGTGTTAAGGGACCAAAATTAATGGGACAATTGGCTTCTCAGCTGTTCCATGGCCAGGTGTGCGTTATTCCCTCATTATCCCAATTACAATGAGCAGATAGAAGGTCCAGAGTTCATTTCAAGTGTGCTATTTGCATTTGGAATCTGTTGCTGTCAACTGTCAAGATGAACTCCAAAAAGCTGTCACTATCAGTGAAGCAAGCCATCATTAGGCTGAAAAAACAAAATAAACCTATCAGAGAGATAGCAAAAACATTAGGCGTGGCCAAAACAACAGTTTGGAACATTCTCAAAAAGAAGGAACGCACCGGTGAGCTCAGCAACACCAAAAGACCCGGAAGACCACGGAAAACAACTGTGGTGGATGACCGAAGAATCCTTTCCCTGGTGAAGAAGACACCCTTTACAACAGTTGGCCAGATCAAGAACACTCTCCAGGAGGTAGGTGTATCTGTGTCAAAGTCAACAATTAAGAGAAGACTCCACCAGTGTGAATACAGAGGGTTCACCACAAGATGTAAACCATTGGTGAGCCCCAAAAACAGGAAGGCCAGATTAGAGTTTGCCAAACAACATCTAAAAAGGGCCTTCACAGTTCTGGAACAACATCCTATGGACAGATCAGACCAAGATCAACTTGTACCAGAGTGATGGAAAGAGAAGAGTATGGAGACAGAAAGGAACTCCTCATGATCCTAAGCATACCACCTCATTAGTGAAGCATGCTGCTGGAAGTGTCATGGCGTATGGCTGTCAGTGGAACTGGTTCTCTTGTATTTATGGATGATGTGACTGCTGACAAAAGCAGCACGATGAATTCTGAAGTGTTTCGGGCAATACTATCTGCTCATATTCAGCCAAATGCCTCAGAACACATTGGACGGATGGACAATGACCCAAAGCATACTGCAAAAGCAACCAAAGAGTTTTTGAAGGGAAAGAAGTGGACTGTTTTGCAATGGCCAAGTCAATCACCTGACCTGAATCCGATTGAGCATGCATTTCACTTGCTGAAGACAAAACTGAAGGAAAATGCCCCAGGAACAAGCAGGAACTGAAGACTGTTGCAGTAGAGGCCTGGCAGAGCATCACCAGGGATGAAACCCAACGTCTGGTGATGTCTATGTGTTCCAGACTTCAGGCTGTAATTGACTGCAAAGGATTTGCAACCAAGTATTGAAATGTATAAGTTTGATTTATGGTTCTTATTCTGGTCCCTTAACAAGTGGGAGGCACATATGCAAACTGTTGTAATTCCTACACCGTTCACCTGATTTGGATGTAAATACCCTCAAATAAAAGCTGACAGTCTGCAGTTAAAGCACATCTTGGTCGTTTCATTTGATATCCATTGTGGTGGTGTATAGAGCCAAAAATTTTAGGATTCTGTCGATGTCCCAATATTTACGGACTGTATATATTTAGACTTGCGTATGAGTAACTGATATGATTTAGATTTTTTAATAACTTTTTTTAGTGTTTGCAAATGATTCCTTTTAATCTCTATTATTTATTTTTATTCTTTTCCTCCATGCTTTAAATGTGGCATTGTTGTTTTTGTCTCTAAACATGTAAAGCACATTGAATTACGTTGTGTTGAAAGTGTGCTATACTACTAAAACTGCCTAGCCTACATAAATTGTCGATGACGAATGTACCAATTATTTTTTTGTTGAGACCTTGCTTTTCAAAGCTGTACCTTTTGCTGCTTTGTCTACCTTTCTGCCATCTGTGTCTGCAGTGGCATCACCGTAAAATCCCAAAGAGCATTTTAATACAAATTCAAGAGATGAATGTGCAATGCAATATCTGCAAGGTAGAACCTGACTACCAAGGCAGGACGGTGGTGATGGACATGCATCTTAAGAGGAAGCAAGTCGTTGCTGATGATTAAGAGGAACAGTCGATTTTGTAAGCTAATTTCTTTGTTAGCTGCAAACATTAACGTCAACAGTGAGCTACCTGACCTTGTATAGATATTTTATTACCCTCGCCACACATTTGTCCTGTTTGCTGTAACATTACATAAACTCATGTTATATTTCAGCGCGCAATGAGCACAAAATGAACTTTTGTTACATTTGAGTCAGAGGAAAATTTATTTGGATAACTCCTCTTCAGTCTCAGTCCCTAACATTTAAATTTGCGACATTTGTGTTTTTTTCTGTGTTTTTAAATGTCTTAAGCCCAGTGCCTTGTTCTGTTCATTTTCTACAAGTCGATGAATCGTCTATTATCTTAACCTTTTTTTTTAATACCACACAACACAGATAAAACACTTCCAAGCTAGAAGGTAATGGCTGTTAGAGCAATTTTGATCCAATTAGTCGACTAATCACCAGAATAATTGGTGACGATTTGACTATCAAAATAATTGCTTGTGGCAGCCTTACTCTTGAAGAACGTCAAGACGCTTGCCTTGTTCAAGATACATCACCGGTAAAAACAAAGCCTCAAGCTAACAAAACAATTAAAAAGCAGAGGTCACTTAACAGCAGGAAAAGGTTAGTAAAGAGACAAAAGCAGAACCTCTAGATCGTAAAAAGTCGCCACTGTCACCCTGGTCTCCTCACAGATGAAAGCAGGTTCAAACTGAGCACATGTGACAGACGTGACAGAGTCTGGAGACGCTGTGGAGAACGCTCGGCTGCCTGTATGACCGGTTTGGCAGTGAGTCAGTAATGGTGTGGGGTGGCATTTCTTATGGGGGCCTCATAGCCTGACTGCCTTGAGATCCTCCCTTGTGAGACCATATGCTGCTGTGGTTGGCCCTAGGCTCCTCCTAAAGCAAGACAATGCTAGACCTCTTTTGGCTCAAGTTTGTCAGCAGTTCCTGAAAGACGAGGGCATTGATGTTATGGACTGGCCTGCATTTTACCTAGACCTGAATCCAACTGAGCACATCTAGGACACCATGTCCTGCTCCATCCACCAGCGCCATGTTGCACCACAGAATGTCCAGGATGCTCAGGTTTTGTAGGGAGGACAAACAGGCATTTGGAGGCTAGACACACTACTGAGCCTCGTTTTGAGTTGTTTAAAGAACATTAGATCAAAGTTAGAGCCTGTATTGTGTTTTCCACTTGAATTTTGTGTGAAAATCTAAATCCAGACCTCCATGGGTTGACACATTAGATTTCCATAGATAATTTGTCCCGATCAGGTTTTTTCGCCCTCGAGTCTGAGTCAGAGTTATTTGATTTTGATTATCTGCCGATACAGAGTCCCTATCCGATACTTCTATCGGAAATACATAAAAAAAGACTAAAGAAGAGCGTAAAAACTGATCCAGGATGTTATCTTTTTTATTCACCTTATTTTAAAATTTAACAATTCTGTTAACAAACAGAGCACCTGTGTGGGGTAGTGTAAAAGAGTCTTTAAAAAAAAAAATAGTACCTCAGCGTAAACTTAATAATGAGAATGTATACACATATCAGGGGTCATGTTAACTTTATGTTTTCTGGATTTGATTAGTTTATTCGAATGGTGACAGACAAATGTGAAGGCTGTCGTCATTTTTACAGATTAATATGAACTGACTACATGTTGCAAATGCGCAGATATTTTCGACTTTACGCACAGATTCCAGGTAAATAATTTAACTAAACAATAGATTCCTGGACACTTTAAACAAGGCATATGGCTGACTGGAAGCTTACTGCAAGACTTCCTATGCAAGACTTTTGTAGACTTCTGATCGGTTTAATTAGGGAACTGTTTCCTCACTTTAAAACTTTGGCTGAAGCAACGCGTAATTACAGTCTCCAGTGACGCAGCGCGTAGACACAGAATCCAGAAATACACCTGAACACCCATGAGAAGTCATTTGTCCAAGGCAAAAATCCTAAACCTGATGACAAAAACCTTTGCAGCAATCCTGTCCGTGTGTAATCAGACACTGTTTGATTACACACAGACATGCATTAAGGTTCCATGTGGAGCAGGAACCGCACCAGGTGGATTCTAACTGCAACTGTATAATCTCACCTTATTAAGTAGCTCTCTGTTCAGCTTCTTTA
Organism: Apricaphanius iberus; assembly: GCA_028564705.1. Taxonomy (NCBI): domain Eukaryota; kingdom Metazoa; phylum Chordata; class Actinopteri; order Cyprinodontiformes; family Aphaniidae; genus Apricaphanius; species Apricaphanius iberus. Next base: position 386,045 of record JAPXFQ010000650.1, on the reverse strand, counting down.
GATTGCATATTATTTAAAGTGAATAAAAGATAAATACTATTGAATAGGAGTAGAGATAGTGACAGGTACATATGTATGAGTCCTGATCGGGAGGTAACAAGCGATTTCGATCGAGTCTGAAACTATGTGATCGGGGCCGATTTCCGATCACATGATCGGATCGGGAACATCCCTAATTTTTGTGTGAGTTTGTTGTTAGCATATTCAACTGTGTAAAGAGCAAAGCATTTCATAAGAATATTTCTTTCATTTAGAACTAGTATGTGTTATTTAAGTGTTTCCTTTATTCCCTTGAGCAGTGTACTATAAAAATATAATTTCTAGTACACATTGAGCTTTATAAATTTGAACTGGTTTTCAAGTGAAATCTGTAACACTGAGGACGTGAGGTGAGATCACAAAGAGCTCCCACATTCAGAAGTTTTGGGAAGGTATAGGAGGAGTCGACTGCAATGTGAGCCTGCAGAGAGAAAACATCCTCCCACACAGAGAGTTTCCAGATTAATGTTATGCCAGCTCATCTCCGCAGAGCAAACCGCTGCTGGACTGACAAGGAGATAATATGCTGGAATGGCACAGTCTCATTAGAGCACACTAAGCAACACCAAGAGGCCCGCAGTGGTGATCCTGATGCTTGCAGACATGGAGGGTTGATGTACAAACTGCAAACAAATCACTTGGCACACACAGCTGTGCCAACAAGTTAAATATAAAAAATTTCCAACTGTCCCTTTAAACCTTGTGTTGACTGTCTTTTTTTTACTGGCACAACTGATTGTAGACAACAGGCAGAGGTGGGCAGTGTACCTGTGAAGAGTTTGGTGATGGCTTTGTTCTGCCTACGTGCGGAGCAGATGAGCAGCAGCCAGGGAGGCAGGAACTCGTGGTGGCTGGCGAGGAGCTCGGCGATCGTCCTGGGAGACCCCGGGGAGGACCTCTGATCCCCCTCGCCAAGCTGAGAGCCTTCGTCGATGGAGTCCACAAGCAGGAAGAGGGACTGCTGGGGGGGCTTCACGCTCAGGAGAGGTAAAAGGACGCACCTGAAGGGAGAGAAAGGGATAAGGTTGATACAGGTCATGTTTTGGCTTGGGTTGATTTGCAACATGAAGCAGAAGGAAACTGACATGGTTTTCAACATTTCTCGCAAAAAATCTGTTACAAGTCTTTTGGGGTCCATCACTGAATACATTACGACTGAATATTTGACCTGTTCTTCATTGCAAAATAACTCCAGCTCAGGTAGACTGGCTAGAGAACACCAGTGTGCATCAATGTTCTTGTGTCTTGCCACAATTTGACATTTCGGGCATTTTTAAAGAATCAACTTGCATTTACATGCATTTAGCTTCCTATTAACTTTGACCTGCACCATCCCTGCTACAGTATGATGCTGCAATCACCATGATTTACCACATGGATGATGGGATTAAGGCAAAGATGTCCAAACTTTTTGCTACAAGGGCCGAAATCATGAAGTTGAAAGTGCCCGTGGGCAACAAAAAAAAAAAAAAATTAACATAAAAAATTGATCTTGTTTTTACCAGCTTAATAAATTAGACACAACATTTTGATGAAACACAAAAGTATGAATTCTTGAAGAAAATGGATTTTTAAAGGATTGTAGTTTCAAAACACAGGGCTTTTAAGGTTTGCATTTTAAGATAGTTTTCAAATATTAATTTACACACAACTGTTCAACTGCATAACTTTGGAAGAAAACGGACTGCATTGGTTTTGATTCCTGATAATTCTAGTGCAGGAGTTTGAATACATATGCACAACACGCTTTTTAGATCCACTTCATAATTAAAACACCACTGGTGGCCGATCACAAATTCCCAGTACAATACACTCAGGTTTGTGGTTGTAGTGTCTTTTTTTTTTAAGCTTCAGGGGTGTGATCTTTTTTGCAGTTGCACAGCACTTCAATCACACCAGTCATAGTCTAATGCCAATAATCTGAGCAGACACAAATGTTGGGATTCTATGGGATGTGATTAAGAGCTACACAATATGAAAACTGCTTCATGCATCAAAGACCAACAATCATCCCTACAACATTAATACTGATGCCAGAATATCTATAGCCATTAAAAAGCAGCCATTTGAAATCCGATGATAAAGCAAACAATGTAAAGCATTCTGTATCATCTCCACATCAAAACCAAACTGAGTGCAGCTAAATGTTACATTACCGTGTTATCAGCTGAAAACTGCAAAACCAGACAAGTAATCTGGCTCTTTCAGAGCAAACAGGCGAGTTCACACATAAATGCTCAGTGAAGCAACCATTAAATTCTCTTTAGGTTGTTTTGTTGTTCTTTTTCCCGTGCATGTTTGTGTTGGCAAGACCTCTGTTTGACTTTGACAACACAAGATCTTTGGGAAGGTGTAATTTCGACAAACTTAAAATTACTTCCAGCTCGTCTGGCTGTGATGAAGGATCTGAAGATTTCCTTTAAGTGACATTTGAATCTGCCACTGGGTTAATTAGAAATTTAAGAGGCTGAACAAATGAGTTTATCGCTTAAAGAACTTGACTCAGGAGGAGAGGCAGCTTGTGGGGCATTCGAGGCCCTTCACAAGTGGCTGTCACAGAGATAAAAATCTGTCACCTTCCTGACGATGGGACACTCTCCTTAACCACCACTCTCCTCTAATGGAACAGACGCTGCTTGCAAGCTTTGACATAAAATGCTCCTTACACTGATATATTGAGCCTCATTTTAACCACCCAACAGACCGTCACGAACCCTGTCTCTCTAAAGTAAGTAATGTAAAGCGTTGTTGAAAAAATGCTTTACATTTGCTGATAAGTGAGTCAGTTCAAAAATACTTTGTAATTTTGCTAAAGTGAAGGCAACAAGCCCATCTCCAATGGAGCTGAGCAATATACCAAATCTCAAGTGTTGTCAGTGGGCAGCTAGGTGACTCCTAATGCCCACACCTTATCAGGGTTTCTGCAGAAACCAGCTCATCTGATTGAATCCTTGTTAATGCAATCTTAATGCTATTTTTCAAACATTTTAATGCCATCAAAAGAACCCATGACAAGTCATGAATATATGTGCAACTTAAAGAAACAGTGTGAATACGATTGTATTTTTAACTACCTTGAAGTAAGTATAATTTATGAATTGCCACTATAATCATTGAGCTAGTGTTGTCCTTCCCACATAGGAAACATTTGGCCATTATTGAATCTGGAAACTGTCTGGAATAAATTGGATGCGAATGTAGACAGCAGAGCACCTCCACATACAACGTTACGCACAATCCAAATGACGCTCTGAGACTGCTCCATGTTCCAATGGTTGTTACTACACCTGCAGGTGTGCAATGTTTCGATGCTACTACTTTGACAATACATGGTTTCCGATACCGCTACCCTAACAATACTTTATTTTATACAATTTTTAAGTCAAATATTGACAGAGAATAACAAAACACTGAGTTTGTAATATATATATGTCTATATATATATATAGACATATATATATATATATGTCTATATATATATATAGACATATATATATATATATATATGTCTATATATATATATAGACATATATATATATATATATATATATATATATATATATATATTATATACATGTATGGTGTATATAAGTACACCATACATGGTGTACTTATATATATATATTTCAATTTTTTAAAAACAAATCACAGCAAACTTTCGGTGCAAACTGTAAAGGCATAAAATTAATATATCTGTATGAAAATAAAAAGCCTTTCAATAATACTAATGCTTCTCTTCATGCCAATAATAAGCCAGCTCAACTGCATTTCCTAATGCTAGGTAAACAAAGGGCAGATAAGTTTGTTTTATGGAATATTTATGCTTTTACAAGCGTTTCATACTCAGTGATCTCAAGTGTTTTTGTTGCTGATGCAGCGAAGGAGGAAACTTCTGGACTCTGGTCTGCTTTTCATGCAGTCACGACAATACAAGCTTCAGACTGTAAGATAACGCCATTCACCACACTGTGCTTTATTAAACTGCTGCCATTACCATTTTTCGATGCACAAATCTCTGCAATGTTGCATTTAGCTCTGTTGCCTTCTACAAAATGCAGCCAGACTTTCAATTTTTGCTGCGTTTCATCCGCAAACTTGTTATGCTATGCTGGAGAAGTGTTGCTCAGTCACGTGACGCACAGCAGGGGAGGAAAGGGAGCGGCACAATAAAGGGGACATTTTATTGGAAAAGTGATGAAATTTAGAGATGAAAAGTATATATATATGTTTCCCGGTATCAGAATCACAGTTCATAATTCCGCAAGTATTTTTATTAAACTAAAAAAAATATTTTAATGCTGCGGAGAATCAGATTTAATACTTTTTGATGCCATTTAAGGCTTTAATTTTTGCTGAATCCATTAAATGACTTTTAATTTTGGTCTAGTTAGGATGCTAAAGCTCACGAAGAATGGTGGGACCATTATATTACGAATAAAAAGAAAAGTGCCCAAGAAAATGTTTACTTCCCATGATCAGACAGATAATACGGTACAAAAAAGGCAAAGGTCGTTCAAAATCATTGACAATAAACTCAGAGTTAAAGGTACATCTATTTCTGACAAGACCATCTGTTTCATTTTGAATCACAGTGAGTTCTCTTGAAAAAAAAAAAAAAACACAAAAAAACAAAACAAAACAGGAGAACATTGACAAAAATTAGAGTGCCAGGCTGGGATTTACCAGATTCACACAGTTCTGTTGTAATGTCACCACCTCTCTGGTCCAAGTAACACTCGAGTCCTTAGTGGTTGATTTGAAGTGCAAGTCCAAGTCCCAAAAAAAAAATCTTCCAGTCCAAGTCAAGTCATCATCCCCTGAGAGTCAATCAAAAATAAGAGCAGAGTCTCTAGACTTAAGACTAGAATAATGGAAGCCATACATGGTGTACTTATTTATTAGCCAACTTGCGTCCAGTGTTCTGACCCAATATAAAAAAAAAAAACTAATATCAGTATCGGCTACATGCTAATTCCAACAATTTCATGTGTCTGAGTCCTAGTCCAAGTCATCTGAACGCTGCAGAAGTCACAAGTTGTTTAAGCGTGATTCAAGTCCAAATTGAGTCCAAATACAGGATTCATATACTCCATCCTTGCCACTGTGACGGACAAAAACATCACCTTAAAAATGTTTAAATTCCTGCCTTCTGGGACGTTGCTTGGCGTGCCGCGTATGGAGGCCTTAAGCCTAGTTTATACTTCTCCGACAGCAGGTTTGCACCCAGACCCAGAGTTGATTTTGTTCAGCTTGTGAACACATTCCCTCCTCAAGGAGCAATGGACGATAGAAAGTAAGTTTTGTTTAAACTGTAAAGCTTTTTACTAGAAGTGCAGCTCATAGAATTCTCAAAAAATGCTGTATTAACTACTCATTACAGCAACTATAGAGCAATGTTCTGGTGAAACAATCACTGGCTTTTGATGAGCTGACCAATCAAGGTTATACGTTCTTTGCTGACAGATAGTTAGAAAATTGGGCTCTACTCCGTCCGTCCTTGTGTAGGTGACGGGGCGGCCTTGCGTTGACAGATAATGGCGCTGTGTCGCTCCATTGCGACGTAGAACTATAGGCTAGGCTTCTGTCCTTGATGCGGTCGTCCTGAGTTTGAGTCACGGTTCCGCGGACATTTGGGCATCTCTTCCTTACTTCTTTCCCCGTTTCCAAGCAGTCCCATTTCAAATAAAGGCAACTATGGCCACAAAATCTTAAAAATTAAATAAATAAACGTATCTTCCACCAGTAGGGTGTGAGATAAAGAGTTCAGTTCAGGGCTGTACAACATGTTAGCTAGGTGTTAAAAAATGCTATTCAAAAAGAATGGTTTTTTTTTCCAAATGCAGTGAATGAACAAAAGAGAAATATAAACCAGTTCAATATTTTGGTAGGACCAACCTTTACCTTCAAATGGTATCAATTCTTCTTGCTACACTTGCACAGAGTTTTTGACGGAACTCTGCTGTTAGGCTTTTCCTAACATCTTTGAGAACTAACCACATTTCTTCTGTGGATATAGGCTTCCTCACATTCTTCTGTCTTTTCATGAAATCCCAGACACACTTGAGATCAGGGCTTTGTAGGGGCAGTACCATCACTTCAGGACTTTTTGTTCTTTATGCTGAAGATAGTTCTTAATGACTTTGGCTTTGTTTTGGGGTCATCGTCCTGCTGAAGAGTAAATTTAGGACCAATCATACGCCTCCCTGATGCTATTAAATGATGGATAAGTATCTGCCTCTAATTCTCAGCATTGAGGACCGATTAATCCTGACCAAATCTCCAACTCCATTTGGAGAAATGAAGTCCAAATCAGGGAACCCTCTACAATGCTTCACTGTTGCCTGCAGACACGTATCATACCGCTCTCCAGCCTTTGACAAATAATATTTCATATTTTGATTCAGTCCAGCATACTTGATTTGCCTTCCCTTATTTTAGTGCTGATTGTTGGCCTTACCGTAAACTGTATCCTCTAATTCTGTTTATATATATATATATATATATATATATATATATAATGTTTTTATCTTTGTGTGAATCTGTCAAGCAGCACGAACCATCAGTTGGAATGAAGAATACTGTTAATGCCTTTTAACCGTCTCACCGCACCTCAGTGCTGCTCAGGCGTTTCAGCTGCGCAGTCAATCATTCAGTCGTATTGTCGCAGCCCACACAGAACCTGCAGCACCATCTGGGAGTCCTGCCAACGGGCCGGTCCATCCCCAGGGGTGACTTATGTGTAAATGCTTGTGTGTGAGGCCACGCTAGCTACTGAGACAATCAAATCCACAGCGACAGCAAGTGGGTAAAACAAAGAAGCATTCTTTTCTCACAATCCAGCAAATTTTAGGCTGTCAAAGAGTCAAAAAAGAAGGCTTTCAGAGAAAGAAAAACTCAGCAGGGGATGGGAGCTGCAGAAAAAAATAAGCTCAGGCAAAGCTGGCCTCATTTGTTAGAGGATCATGCCGCATACCTGAAAAAACTAAAGCAATTCACCTACAGACACGCACTGTGGTCCTGGACTGATGCCCCATTTATTCTGGGTCTTAACAAAAGTCCAAATTGATTCAAAATGCAAGTTAAAGTGAAGAAAATGGAAGGAGTCGGGGTCTTAAATGCATCAAATGGACCCCCCATCTGTCATGTTGTGCTGAAGGCTGCAGTCGCTGCAATAATGTGTAATGTTTAGTGAAGATGTCTGGGCTGACAGAGACAGCGATTCAGAGCCTAACACATTCATTCCACTCGTTCTGTAGAACTGGCAATGTCACAAAGCACCCTGAAGTTCAGCATGCTCACAGAAAACAGCGTTAAGAGTCAAAACTCTGTCTTAAAATAACTTTAACCATGGAAGAATGGCTCATATATGTGAAGTTCCAAGCAACGGAGTCAAACTGATTAAACTCTCCTCTGCTTTCGTAAAAATCACAGCCTCTTCATTTAACATGGAGCCAATTTAGGGTCTGCCGGGTGCCTTTTGCCCAGTCAGCACCACAGAAGCAAACCACAGCCGAGTCATGCCCTGACTCACCCAAACCCAACAAAACCAGGATCAAGGAGATTGTTTCTTCTCCATGTCTTACATCATGTAGAACAATACTGCAATCATCCCTCTCCATTTAACCAGGGAGGAGGGAGGTAAGAGTGACCCATGCTGAGAAACAGTGTTCTGAACATCCAGGGGTAGACACGTCATTTACAGTCATGCTCGTTCCCTCTCAGTTTGCTTTCATCTGTGTCCAAGTTTTATCAGATCTGACAAACTTCTGCAGGTTATTCTTAAAATCTCTAGATATTTTTGGAAAATTGGGGTTCAATAATCTTGAATGACATCAACTTTATTTTTTGCCACACAAATAATCCAAACTGAAGAATTCTGCCTTGCAGAAGTAAATTAGTTCTTCAGGCACATGAAAACTACCGAAATAGATGTTTCTTTAAGACATCTGATAGACCAAAATTGCTTCTTAGCTTCCTGCACTTTGTAAAAACAAACCGTAGCATTTGAGCAACACGTTTACCTCCTCACCTGTGGTGGTGCTGCACCAGGAAGGACTGAACACAATGACACTTGCTGTTCTGTTAAAGGTCCTATGTGTAACAAATTCAGCTTTTTATTAATAAAAATCAAATACTGCTTTCATAAATACATATTGCTCAGGTCTAATCACAATCGCATTAACTTGAAAGCATTCTTGTGTCTTAGAATATGTTGTTTAAAGATACAGAGGGTGCACCCGCCCCCCATCTGAGGCTGCCATGTTGGATCGCCATCTTTGAATAAGTTAGCCAGAAGGGGTTAAACTTGTTAGCTTTACGCGTTTTAGCCAGTGACGACAGGTGAAGGGGAAGAGGTGAAGAGAAGAAACAAGCATTGAGGACCATGGATCATAGTTTTCAATTTCAATGGAGGACCATCCGTACTCTTTCCCCAGTGAGAGGGAGGAAACCATACCACAGAAATGAAAAAGTAATAACCAGGAGAAAACAAGAATCTACATCGGTGGAGCGGTTACCAGATAGAGACTATTCATGAGGGACACAAACTTGAAGAAGGACGCGGAGGTAGCAGGCTTTCTGTTGGACAAGTTAGTTAATTACATGAAACAATAAAGTTTATGTTAGAGTTATGTTTGACGCAGGACAGGTTAGTCCAGCAAATACTTTATCTTCGTTTTAACTCAGACAATTTACTCCGCGGCTTCCGTAGTAGTAATGACGTCGAGAAGCCAGAGAAACCTGCTCAGTTGCTTACATTCACTGAGCGCACCACTAGTTGGAGGTAATTCTTACATACGGGGGCTTTAAAGTTAAATAAAAATAGAAGGGCATGTGATTTGAGCAGTTTGAGGATTGCTCTGTTTTCTTTCTAAATGTGGCAGAAAAATACGTTGCAGCCATTGGGATCAGCATGAGCAGAGAACGAGGTAAAGTTTTGTATTTACCCAGAATGCCCTGTGATTGTAACCCACTTCCTGCTTTAGGAGCAACCCCCGCAGAAGAATTCACTTCAACAGAGCCGATATAGACGTTTTCACAAATGAACTGCAGTTTCCCTCTTTGGTCTGGATCAAGTGTTAGACTGCACATTCTGTGCAAACAGACTAGAGGTTGATCTGAGCCGACTGAACGGGGGGGGGGGATGCAGCTGGATGAAGAGATGTTTCTATTAAGCTTAACAAATATTAAACAGAAATGCTGAAATTCCTCTATTTGACCGTAAACACGTCCATCATCGGTGGAGCAGTCCTGGCGCTATTAACTTGTACAGCTGTAGGGTTACAGGGTCACTGGGTCAGTCTGGTACACAATAGCTCACATGTGATTACAAAAGGAACAAAGGAAGAAAGGGTCCAAGTCCTCTGTTTTTAGTCTCCATGCAGTTCCCCTCCAATCCTTATCTCCCACCCTGAGAACAAACATCAGGACTTCCTCCTCTGTAGATATGCTTGCTGTTGTCTCAAACTTGTCTTTAAATTCAGAAGCCAACTCAGAAGTGTCCTCTGGTTGATATATATTACACCAAAATCTGGGTGTAATAATGGACTGAACTCAGACCTGAACCTCCAAGTAAGGGCGTGCGATATGACGGTTTAAGACCGTGAAACGATCTACACTTCTGACGATCTGTCATTTTCGAGAGATCGTTTTATCCCAATTCTCTGTTCTGCTGTATTTCTCCCTCTGTGTGCGATGAAAAGCCTCTCTCCCTGCTTTAAGCGAATTACTCCCCGCCCCTCCCCTTCCCGTGTGTACAACCTGTAAACAAGCATGGCTTTGCCGCAACTGAGAGGGTAAATGAAGATTTTGTTCCGAAGTGAAAGTCCTCGTACATTGTATGGAACTGGTTTAGTTTTTTACCAGACGACAAAGAGCAAACAAATGTTTTGCAAGTGATCGCAACACCATAAACTTGTTAAATCACTTGAAGAGAAAACATCGCCAACAACACAGTAAAGCTATAAAGCCTGACTGCAGCAGCAGTGGCAAGTGGCTAGAAAAAATTATCATAAACCTTACTCCCTACGACACAAACGGTAAATAGCCATAACACGCATGTATGCTGAATGCACAGAGAGCAGCAGGGAATATAAAGAATATGTTTGGATGGATGGAAGAATAATTAGAACTGCTTACACTACACTCTACCTTCATTATCTTATGTAGCAGCACTTTGTATACCGTTGTGTTTTTACAATACATTGTTATCACTTACGTTTTTATTAGGCAGCTTTATGTGTGCCTGTTTATAATATCTATATTCTGCAAAAAAATATTCAACCACTTAAAGCTGCATTTACCCCGTTGTATGAGGATTATTAATTGGCATATTATAGATTGCACAATACATCTTGCACTATGTTTTCAGCCACATGTTTGTCTTTTATTTTAAAAGATTTTATATTTTATTCTATTTGGTCCATATCATATTTTTAAACTAAAGTAAGTTCATGTTTGCTTTCTGACAAGTCGAGATGAAATTTTTTATATGATACATTTAAATACGTTCATGAGTTTGATGTATTTTTCAATGAGGTTCTTTGAAAAATGAAAAAAACGTGTATTTGTGTATATATATATATATCTATATATATATATATATATATATATATATATATATAATTTCATTCAGAACTTTCAGTGCATTTCTATCATCTCTTGTGTGAGATAGCCATATAAGTAGCTGGTTATCCCTAATTGGAATGATTTATTTAATGTTTCTGTTCGTTAATGTGTGATTAAAATTTTGTTGGCCATCATTCAACAAAAAAAAATCCTGATAAAATCAAAATCGTGATAATATAATTGAAAAATTGTGATATTCTATTTTTCTATATCGCCCACTCCTAAAAAATGACCCTTAAAGGTTAAGCTGTGGCAAGCAGGTGGAGATGAAGTCTATTTTTGGTTAAATCATCGACTAAAACCGCACAATTTAGACCATGTCGTGACATTACTGCAGAGATTTTTACTCCAACAAAAATTAGGATCATATTTGCTCATGACAGCACAACGCTATTAAAGTTACCTTTAATGTTTGGGATCATGTGAGCCAGGATTTATTGTGTTCAGTCCACAAATTTAGCAGCAGTTGTTGTTGTTCAAGTGGTTTTAAAGCTAAAGCTGAGAAAATGTAATCTTCTTGAAAAAGATTAAAGTCCAAGTTTTCATAACCTCTACATTCTAAGCTTTTAAACCCCAATAGAGAAAAGCTGAAGGATAAGAACATATTCCTAGACATGGATTAAACCTACAAGTCTAAGAAACATTTCTTTTTCTATTCTGGACAGACTATTGACTCATCAATGTAATCTGCCTCCGCTGACACAGACTGGTGGCGTCTTAACATGTAGGAACCCTGACTTGTGCTTATGTGATCCCACTTATTTATTTATGGGCATATATGAATCTGAACACCTTTATCATAACCCTCTACAGCTTTGTGGCTCATTCTAGTTGCATTCAAAGGCACTTAAAGGAGAAACTGGAGCAGCTGCTTTATTGTTTTTGACCCAAAGAAATCGGATCACAGTCTAAAGTTCTGCAAATGTAAAACAAATATTTTAAATCTCTTGTACTTTTTTACACAATCAAATAAGCATATGAAATGTGCATTTTGAATCTTTTAATTCCATTCAGTTTGCCTGAATTGATACATCTAAAGAAATTTATCTCTTTTCTTTTATTTATGTGAAACATTAGCAGCACCAACTCTCAACATAAGAACAGATTCGTTCCCTCTGCTGTTGAACTTATGAGCAACTTATGAGCAATAATAATACCACCACCTGCTGTTTCAGTCACATGCCCCAGTGTTGTGTTCTCTGCATCGTTTTTTTTGCACCGATCATCACCTGCACTCATGTATAGAGCTGTTTATCCCATTTTATTATTTTTTTTAATTGTATGGTTGAAGTGTTTTTCTTTTCGTTTGTTTGCACAAAGTACTGCAGCTATTTCCTAATGTTGTAAATCTGCTCAATATTTGGTAATAAACCCTTTCAGATGCTGATGCTAAAAATAAGCAATCGCGTCAAATTCTCTTATATTCTCTTATAATCATATGAAGGTCGTATTTTTAAACGAATTCTAAAAGAAATGTGCGCCGGCAAATAAGAATATAGGGTGACCATAATTAGATGTCCATAAAAGAGGACACTTGGTTCAATTTACAAAAACTTCTGTCATATTCTGTTTATTATAAATGATTGATTTGAACTTTTTTTAAAGTATTCCTGTGGGGTTACAAAGCAAAATTAAATAAACCTGATAGGGGCTTTACAAATCCACCATTACTGAAATGATTTAAAATAGAAATAATTACTTTTCTATCTAAAAAAAAAAAAAAACTACACAGACATCTAAATTATATATATTTTTTAAAGTATTTTCTTCTCAAAGTAATAAATATTAAAAAAAAGATTTTCCAACAGACACCAAAAGTCTATATTCGGGCATTTCGTTTTTCACTGTCTCTTTAATTCATGAACTCAGCCGTCTGATTGTTTTTTCAGTGTGACCAAAGGGATCATCGACTCCTGTCATAGACTAGGGATGCACCGATACTGATACTGGTATTGGGGCATAAACCAGTCTAATGTTCTCATATCGGTAAGTTATCATTGTGCACTTTTCACTTGAAACTTTAGTTTGTGATAATGTTTGTTAATATTTTATATTTTATCTAATTCACCAGCATTTGTGGTAAAAAGGAGAAAATAAAAGAAAACCTGGCTCCCAATTCATTGCACTTTTTTGTTTGGTAGAAGTATCGGTATTGGCAAGTACTCAGATCCAAGTATCGATATCTTATCAGTTTGAAAAGGTAGTCTTTTTGCATCCCAATCACAGACTGAGGCAAATCTGCAGCAATGAGCACACTGCACTCTGCCACATATCCGTTGTGACCACAATGGTACGAAGGATTTTCATTTTATTAAATTTTTTTGCAGTTCATCCCTAAAGCAACCCCTGAGCTTACGTATTGTAAGGAGCAGCTGCTCATTGCTGCAGCTTGGGGAGGACGCCCCACAGAGAAAACAAAAAGTGGATGAATGTACGCGGAAAACAGGACGTTGCTGCTAAAAAAATCCACAACAATATAAATGCTCCTTTCACAACTTAAGTGCTAATTACTTGCTGTAGTTAGTAATATTTGTGCCGCTTGGATTAAAAACTAGCTGCAACCACACTTTCGCTGGTCTGTCCCCTAAAAAGGGTCCGGGCGGCATGCTTGACGTTTTCCTCGTTTGATTATGAAATGTATTCCATTTTGAACATTTTAGATTTTGCAAGTTTCCCACCACAATTAATTGATTGATGGTAAATCAACAATTTCAATTCCAATTCAGTTTATTTATATAGCGCAATTTCACAACAGATTTCATCTCAAGGCACTTTACAAGAAGAGTTATTACGATACAATGTTTAATTTAGGAATTAGAGAACAACAGAAGATTGTGTCGTGACTTCTCAGCAATCCCTCACACTGAGCAAGCACGAAGCGACAGTGGAGAGAAAAAAAAAAACTCCCTTTTAAACTTTTTAAACCTCCACATCTGTGAATGGAACCCTGCTGCTGTTCTTATGTTAAAAGGATGTTTGTCTCTTCATAGGTCTTTCATATACATATAGATTATATTTATTTTATTTTTATTTATGTTAAATGTTTTATGTTGCACGATTGTACCGAGAAAAATTCCTAGTTTGTGAACTTGTTCTCAAACAATGGCAATAAAACCTATTCTGATTCTGATTCTGAAGAAACCTACAGCAGAACCAGGCTCAGCATGAGCGGTCATCTGCCGAGACCGTCTGTGGCTTGGAGAAGGCAGCAGAGACACAGAAAGAGCAACAGAACTGATGCAGAAGCAGAAGTTTGTAGCACCACTACTACACCACTACTAAGAGTTGTTTTAAGGAATGCACTTCCACTTAAGACTCTAACGTCTTGTTGCTTTTAATGGTTACAACTTATTCCCATTTGTTGGACTTTCTGCTCTTTTATTGTTGAAGTAGTTTTAAAATCTTCCTCTAAGCGAACAAACACATTACATCGTTTTCTGAAGACTTGGGTATTTTTTAACATCGGCATTAAACAGCTTAAAAGATTCAATATACCAACTTGTGACCAACAGCCATTAAGCATTTCCCACAAATCGCATCTCACAATGAAATGAAACATCAGCAAACCACCCTAATTACAGTCAGAAACTGTCCAAAAAGCACTTTTAAAGAAATGCTCGTTTCCGCTCTGCTATGACTGAGACAATGCAACGTATTGATATTGGTCTTCATTGATTTCCAAAGTCAATTCTGACCTACATTCCTAAGCAAAGCAAAACCTCAAGTCAACTGGAAATAAATCATGTCCAGCAGATGGCTCGCCCCGACAAAAGTCTAAAGAAAACTGGGTGAAACAGTTCCTGAAAAATCCCTAGATTCAAAAGCATGTTGAGACATTTTAGAGTAAATATCAGATCATCTTTGAGTCATACGAGATTTAAAAGACTGTAACGGGACTAGTGTTAAGGAAAAAGTCATGTTGAAATCATTACATATGTTCTTCTATTAAATATACTTTCTTTTCTTTATAAACTTCTCTATTAACGATTATCCAGCCTGTAAACACTAAAAGCAACACACATACCGCCTCATCCCCCAAATAATTCCACATTCTCCCCCCAAAGCTTTTCCAAACCCAGACGAGGTGTGCATTCCTGGTCAGCTATCCAATACTGTGAAAGGAAGCTGAAATTTCATCCTTCAGGTTCTCTCCCTTCCAACACTCTGCTCCCGTTCTGTTCAAACACAAGCAGTCGACGGAATACAAGTGGAGGCGATCAACAAGCTTTCCAGTACAGACAAGAGCTAGTTTCTAGCTTTTCGGGACAGGAAAATAGCTTTTCTGGCACATGGATAAGTTCAAAAGTTGAAAAATATTCTATCCATTTCTCCATTGTCACTTCATTTTCACAGAGAAAAAAAAAGAGAAAACTTTAGTACGAAACTTTGACATTCGTGGAATGTTTCTCAAAATAATTAAGCCAACTACAAAAGTCCCATATTTCATTGAGGTTTATGTGACAGATGAGCGCAAAACAGTAAAAACAAAAAAAATCATTAAGAAGTAAAAGTATACACCTAGGAGAAAAAAAAGCGCATTAATGTTGTATTTATTTGTCGGTCTGTGCCAAATAAAAAAAAAAGAAGAAGGTTGGGGATCAAAGCACCATCCATCATAGAAGATTTAAAAAAAAAAGAAGAAAAGGACACCCATGTCACCCAGAGGCACCAGGAAGCTCAGATTTAGATTTTTAGTCTCCAAAAACAACAAATTCTGAAACAAACATTTTTACTTCTACAAAAAGTCCATATTCTGTTTAGTTTCAAAGTAAACCGACTAATTTGAGGTTGCGTAGTGTTAGGAAAATCACGATGGTGGCCCATGACTGTCAGTTTTCACAACCTTTTGCTTTCATGAGCAAACTCACGGCTCCTCTTGCTTTAGTCTTATGAGTTTAAAAAGTTGGGCGACCATCACATGAATGAGTTATGAGTGCCCATCCAGACACGCAGGCAGAAATACTCCACACACGCCGCTCCTTTGTGTGGAGAGAGGCTGCTGTCTGACTGCTGAGTCATCACTGCAGCCAAAAGAGTGCTGTCCGTTACTCCTCATCTGCTCAAACCGAGCCAATGCTCCACATCTGGGTTTTTTGTCTCCAAAATGCAGTCCCAATCTCCAGCAGATCTTCTACAGTGGACCACATGAAAGCTGAGGAGTTAGGTAAAATCCCTTAACCCCAATAAGATGTCCCCAGTCAGTCATACAGCTGAAAAATGCTGCTCAAGACTTTACTGAAGACTTTACTTGTGACTCAGTTTGAGCAGAAACGTCAAAAGGTGGACGACTTATCAAACGTTGCTTGGAACGAACAAAGATCTACAAAAAAGTTTCCCTAAAATCAACCCCAACTACAAAACCATTTCCTAGGGTTTAGCTATCAAAAAATTTAGAAAATACATTCCAGGTGCAGCACTGGTCATTTAATGCTACTCTTTCATTTTAATAAAAGAACAAAGAAATACTTAATTCAATTCAACAATTTTTCTTTGTTTCTCCCCTATGGAGCCAAATCAGGATCAGCATAAAGTGAATGAAAACAACAGATTGTAAACTTGAAAAATACACATTGTAAATTTGAAAAATAAATTGTAAACTTGAAAAAAAACTGTAAATTTGATAAACAAAAATATATTGTAAATTTGAATAAATATTGAAAACTTGAATACAAAAAATCTATAAACCTAAAACTGTAACCAAATGGGAAAAAAAAGGTTATTTGAATAAACTCCTGTTTTATATTTTCAATCTTTTTTGGCCAGTTTTTACGTTTCTCTTCCCCTTTGCTTTCAGTCTTCAGTTTGCAGTTTCAATTCAGACTTTTCGTTTTCAGAGTTGAGCCTAAATTTACGTGGGGCCCATTGGCTACTGGGGACATGATCGGCATCAGATGACAGTTTATGTTGACGTAATTTCCGCCCCAGAACAGCGTATGTTGTTGGCGCATGAAAAAACAGATCACGATCCCTTATCTGATTTTTCGTTTTGGGAAAAACGGATAACAAGAGCTCATTTTTGATTTTGGTATTTTTGTTTGAGGCGAGTGACCTGACCCGGAAGTTCTCTCCAAAGTCGAGGCAAACACTTTGTGTATAGAGCTGTTTGTTTATACACACACTCTGCCACAACAGACTTTTCATATGGTGGTCAAGTGGTTAAACAATTACACTGCACTGCAATTCACTGGAATTCAAATCCTGCATTCCTTTCGGCTAATCTCGGGTTATCATTTGCTCATTACCTGTGATTAAGGGAATAATTTACATCAGTGAATTGAAAATAAAATCTGGGCTAAGAGTTCATTTTTTGGTGGTGCAGTGGTTAGCACTGTTGCCTTGCAGCAAGAAGGTTGTGGGTTCGTATCCCCAGGGCCTTTCTGCATGGAGTTTGCATGTTCTTCCCGTGCATGCGTGGGTTCCCTCCAGGTACTCTGGCTTCCTCCCACAGTCCAAAAACATGCCTGTTAGGCTAATTGATCCCTCTAAATTCTCCTTAGGTGTGAGTGCGTGCCTGGTTGTCCTGTCCTGTCAGCCTGTATGTGGCCCTGTGATGGACTGGCGACCTGTCCAGGGTGTACCCCGCCTCTCGCCCATTGACAGCGAGAGGCGGTCCTCGTTAATCCTACGCGACCCCTGGAGGATTAAGAGGTTCAGAAAATAGATGGATGGTGGGGAGTATTTGTTTTTGCACATTTCTGAATGATTTTCTCGTCCTGCTTGGATACTTTATACCGGGCATCTCTCTGCAACACATTTTCTGCTGCAGACAATGACGTACAGTGGCTGCAGGTGCGCCTGTCGAGGCAGAATCACACAAAATTACTCGAGCTAATCGATATTTATCAATGTACCACTCTGAGACGGCGCTCATTGCTGCAATGCTGCTACAGGAACAAGACATCGGCCCGAAATGATATGACTCGGAGCCACTCAACTACTCCACAGAACTGGAGATGCAAGTTGAGAAAAACTGAACCTACAGATTATTTCCCTTTGACGCAAAGGAGCTCGCGTTGCTATGGCTCTCTCCATCTTTCTAGCGCCGTCAGTGACCGCGCCGCGGCAACATGTCACTCAAAGCCCAGACCACGCCCAGCCCTTCATCCCCAAGTATTTTTCCTGATCCGCCAGGCAACGCCTTCTTTTGAGCCGTTTTTCAAAAATAAATGAGGGCGGGGTTATACTCTGGTAGGGGGGTGAGTTACTCTTTAACTTTGGGTCCTGAAAGGGAGTCTATGTTGCATACCATATGACCTGCTTATCATAGTAGCTGTTTGAGACTCAGACCCTTCCAAGCTTGCAGACCTTCGATAAAATACAGCGGTGAACTTGGCAGAGTTGGCTAAAGTTGACTAAAGTGAATGTAAAGAAGACAGACAAATCCAGGAATTAAACCTGAAATGTCTGCAATCAGACAGTTTAAGGTATCAGGATGGCAGTGAAGCGGGCCAATCTGACATGTAAATGAAACGAAAATATCAGGTTTTTTTGTCTGAGCAAGACAGCCAGAACTGTCTTAAAGCGATCAGAAGAAAAGCGCACTGAAAGGTGAAACTGCCTTTAATCTTAGGATCTGTGGCAGCTGCTGGCAGGCATTTGACCTGCTAATGCATCGCTTTACTTTCAGGACAAATTCAAAAAGTACAAAAAATACAAAAGAGATTTGATTATATATATATATATATATATATATATATATATATATATATATCTGATGGAGCTTTTCTGGAGTAAGATGCAACAAAGTGAGAACTTTGGGGAAAAGTTTGTTAATGCTTGAGAAACCAAAACCAGAGTCACCCCTTACCAGAGGCTAACTCTGCCTACATTTCCTTTTTGAAAAATGCCTCAAAATTAGGCATTTCCTGGCAGACCAGTGAGTGGGAGAGCTTGGCATGTTCTTCGCTGTGATTGGCATGTTGATAGGAAGACCAATACAGACCGACCAATAGCGACGCATGTTCATCGAAGAGCAATTATGAAGTTTAATATTTCTCTCCACCTCTTTCACCACAGGAAAGAGAGGAAGGTTCTGTGGGGGAGGCTAGCGCCGCGAGCTGCATCATTACAAACCGACGGCTCCAGAGTTGCGGGCAAGACTGAGCTTGTATTATACTCCACAGCGACAGGATGCTGCAGTCAGAAATCCACGATTTAAATTCAAGTGTAGTGTAAAGTTTCAGCGTGAAACCAAAACAATCACTCCACTAACGCTTTTTGGTACATTAATATTTTCAATAAAATTAGCCAAAATATAAAAAATGACCAGGCATAGAGAAAGCACCATTAGGCATTCATTTATTAAAACGATTTGAGCTGTTTACAATTTTGCCGCTCTACAGTGAAATTATTAAAATATGACCTGCATTGGAGAGAAAAAAAAAAAAAAAGGTCTATCCTTTTTCTAGAACCATAATTCTCAAACTGTGGTACGCGTACCACCAGTGGTACGTAAGCTCTACCTAGTGGGACTTGGAGCAAAGTTCCAACTAATTTTTTAAAATAAAATTCAACAATGTACCAGTCGCACAGTGTGGCTTTGGCTGGCAACAATTACCAAAGAATAATCTTGCTTTGTTAATTGTCTTTTGTTAAAAGGGTTATCGTTCTCTAATGGATGTTTAGGTTGGTCATGATCGTAACACTTGCAGAGCTCGACATTTTCTCAGGTGATACCCACTGTAAAAAGTTTGAGAAATACTGTTCTAGAATGAAAGGGATTGGTAGGAGACATCTGAACACCGCTGTGGATCAGGGAAGTTGTCACAATCTGAGAGGTTTGGATAAGATGTCCAAGGTAAAACTGGAAATATTACCAATTTAAAATGCAACATGTTACTATTTAAAAACAAAATAAAAAACAACAACAGCATTTTAACTAGGTTGTGTGCGATTTGTGTGTCCATTCTGCTCAATATACAACTCTTCTTCTGCAGTGCAATAGTGAAATGCTTCACAGTAACACCCACTATTAAGGAAGGGTACTCCAGAGAGAGTAGCCCAATTTAAGGTAACAACAGTAAGGCTGTGTTTGTCATGAATTGATTGCTAAATTACTAATTAATCAGTAAAATGTCCATGAACTGCAACACTCAGTGTTTGAAATGCAAAATCTAGTAAGATGTAGTTGCAAAACTATTAAATGGCCAGAATCAAATTGCACAGATGGACATCAACTCATGTCAAAGCTGTTTTATTGTATTAATATTAGGGTCAGGATTACTACCAACAATGAGACTTGTTTGCCTTTGACGAGGCGAAAGAACTTGGCAGGGCCTCTTGCACTCACTCACTAGGAAATGTTTGAGAAAAAAAGAAGACAAAAAAAAAATAAAAAAAATCACAGCTGGAAACGGGGTTTAGAGGAGGCGGGTCAAAACGGTTTCCAAGCATGAGAAATAAACCAAAAAAAAATCCCTCCAGCTTTTACTAAAAAAAACTTCTGACTTTTACTGAAAAATTTGCAAACCTCCATCAGTTAAATGGCAACAACCCCCCCCCTCCCTTAGTTTTTATTCCTCCAGTTAATTAGCAGTCATAATGCTGAACTGACAGTAAAGTTTTATGCTTTTCCGTGTCCCGCTCTGCTTTTATTCCTTTACGTTTCTCTGCCAGACATCATTCTTGGCCTCTTGAAAGCAGATAAAATCGGGAGCAGAAAGGAGGCTGTTCAGATTATCTGCGCCCGGCACCGCCGGGGAATATTTGACGCCCTAAATGAAGATAAGGCGCTCGACCGAGTGTCCCTTTGGCCAACAAACAAAAGGAGGAGCGATCGTAAGATTTGAGGCCTGAGGCGTCGACTGCGCCGGCCGCATGATTACGAGCAGATGACAAGAAGATCGCTGCCTTCCCTGGGAAACATGGAGTTTATATGAGAAGTGGGTATGGTGGGAGAGCATAAAAAAATGATTTACCTCACCCCACCCCCGTCCTTTATGTGTGGTATTGAGATGCTGCTGTAAGTGTCACCAGATGGCCACAAAAGCATAAGTGTGTGTGTGTTCCTGTACTGCATTCCAGCCTGTGTTACACAGACAACCTGACCCATGCTGCCCAGACGGGTCATCCAAGTACGCCGCATACGCTCACGCGCAGCTCCCTTTAAAGCCTCCGCTTGCAGTCACAGTCTATCTTGATCGTGTTACATGCCCAGGAAGGGAGCTGCAAGGCCAAAGAAAAAAAAAAAAACCTATCGGATACTTCGGGCTCCACATTTGCACCTCATCCCTTCTGCAGCACAGTTCACAGCTCTTTTTCTCATAGGCGTCCAGGCCACCTGAGCTCGGCTGCGACTTGAAAAACATCTGACCTTCATCGAAGCAGAAAGCTGAGCTGGGGGGACAGTCCCACCCAGCGTGCAACACACCGGGGAGAGGGGGGTGGAAACCAGCAAAACCATGACGGCTAATAAGAGGGGAGGCTTGTGAGGCGGAGATTTGGGTTGTGTGTGTGTTTGAGCAAAAAGGAAAAGAGGATGGATGGATGGATAGGAAATTGAAGGGAAGGATTTCATGAAAACGGTTCTTTGTTTATTGCTGTTCAAAGTAAGAAAAAAAAAATCTGCACATTTCTATTTGCTGATAAAATTGTACTGAAAGAATACCAAACTGTGACTTTAAAACCTAAAATATGCTCCGAACCCGATTTTTTTTGTGTACCGTAATACCTAGGGATAGATCGATACTCGTATTGGGTATCAGGCCAATACTGCTCTCATGTACTCGTATCACTAAGTTAAGAGATACTAGGGATGTGTATTGGAAAAAAACTGCCGATATATGTATCATGATACAATGGGGACGATACACTGCAATACCATTAGAATGTTGTGATTTTTAAAACTGAATTTAACTGTAGAAAAATGTTCGCAGTACTCTAAACACTCCAACCTGTTTCATCCATAACACATTCAGTTTTATTACTAGCTCTAGTTGAATAAAAGGTGAAAAAGAGAGAATTTTACAACAAAAATTACTGTCGTTAATTTTTCAATTCTTAAAAAAAATGATACTTTGCTTTTGAATATCGATACAATATTGTGACATAAAATATTGTAATATATTTGCATATCAATTTTTTCTTACATCCCTAAGAGATGCCATGAACTGATACTTCCAATGTGGAAATAATTGCAATAATTTCAAATATTTATTTTTTTTCACTTGAAATTTTTATTTCGAGGTCATTTTTATTAATATTTTATTTTTCCATCATTTGTTGTAACAAGCAGAGGAGAAAATAAAAATTTTCTTCCAATTTATTGCATCTTTTGTGTGTGGTAAAATTAACGGTGCTCGGTGTCAGCAAGTACCCAGATCAAAGTATCGGTTTGAAAAAAGTGGGACAATTGCATCCCTAGTTATACTCCTAAAAGACAGAGACAGGTGTCATGTTTGTATGGATGTTCTTACTTCTTGAAAGCTTCTGCAGGATTCCTCTCACACTCTCCAGGCTGCAGGGTGCTCTGGACAGCCGGGTCGCGCACTTTTTCCTCGAATCCCGGTACCAGCCCGCCGCGGCAGATCTGAGACACCAGACCCCGGATGAACCCGCCGACGCACAGCGTGTCTGAGTCGTCGGCGCGGCAGAAGTGGAAGGCCAGGCTCTGCTTGTGCAGGCTGCGGTACGCTCCCTGGGCCGACGTGGGCCACAGCAGCTCCGTGCACAGGGCGGTCTTCCCGCTGCCGGGTCCTCCCACCAGCAGCACCCCCCAGGAGCTGCCGGGCTTTGCAGACCCGGCTGCGATGCCGGCGGGGACGGGCAGGGGCTGCTTGCCGGGCGTGCTGGTCACTCCACTGAGGCTGTTCGTTTTTTCCTGGAGGCAATGCTGGATCTTGTGGAAGACCCACTCTCGGCAGTAGAAGCGTTTCCCCTGTAGCAAACTGGTTTGGGCCATTTTGAAGTAACTCTGTGGTTGTTCCACCTCTTCCTCCTGCTCATATGGGTCCCTTTATTTTCCCCCATTCATTTTTAATTTCAACAGAAGCCGGCTGTAAATCTCAACATCCATTTTCTCAGCTGCGAAACGTCCCCCTAGAATCTGGTGTTGCTGCAACTTGAGTGAAAGTGGAACAGAATGAAGGAGCGTTTCTTCAGATTGCTACAGAGCATTCAGAGAAAAATGTAAAAAAGCAAGACTGACATTGGGACTCAAACCGTAGATTTTCCACCAACTTTTTCCACAGCTTTCCCACCGGTTGAACTGAGCGCTCCTTGTTGTTGTCCACGTGTTGTCTTAGCATGGCGCTGAGCCGGGAAGGGCAGGGCACCCGGCTCTGGAGAGGCAACAGCCGAGCCAGCACCGCTTGATATGATTAGCCATGGGGGTTCCTCGTATATTTCCAATGAAGCATTTCAGATACTGCCAACCAAAAGCGCGTTTCCATTACATTAACAAAAGATGCTAGTCCAACGTTGCTCTATCCAGCAACATGCTGAATTCCTGGGGGGGGGTGGGGGGGTGGGGGGGGGGGGAGAGAAAGAGAACACTGTTACATCTGAAAATCACAGGGCTGGTTACAGGCATCCAGGTACAACGCTGGCTTTTTACACCGGGTTTCAAAATAGCTAAAAATTTTCTTTCACAAGGCTGCTGCACCTCCCTCACCTGTTGCTGCACGCTGCCTGTCAGATGGCTGAAAGTTACGAGATACATTTGGCAGAGAGCTACGGTATGGGAGCTAAATAAAGGTGCCAGCAATCACTTCTTTTTTAAAGCTACATTTAGAGGAAAGACTGCCTAACCTGCAATGGTCTGCATTTGATATTTCTATTTAGGCCTGGGTCTAAATCTATTTTTTCATACCAAACAATTTTAATTAAATTGATTTTGTTTTCCTGTTTTTTCTTTAAAAGAAATTGCAAGTTATACAAAATATTTTTATAAACTTGCTTTTATTTTCTAACATATCCTAGAGCTGACCTGAATTCAAAGTCCAACTAAATCATCATGGTACATCCTCTGCGGCTTGACATCGCTGAGCTATAGAAGTCCAAGTGGTCTATTGGTGAAACAAATCTCAAATTATCAAAAAATGTATTTATAAACCGTAGGGATGCAACAGGAATTGTTAAAAACCTATAAAATACAATGATAAAAAGCATGGTCAACAAATTTCGTAATCGATTTGTTGTGTAGCATAATTACGACATCTGTGGTCGTCAGTTGCGCAAATTTTTATTTTTATTTTCTTGCCGTAACCTTTATTTAACAGTCAATGCGAGCAACTCGGCAAATAGGCTGTAGAGGAGCATGGCAGAAGCAGGCAGACCTAACAAAATGAAAACTTCACAAGCTCGGGAGCACCTTACCTAAAGACGTTTGAGTCACCTGCAACGGTCGTAAGTCAGACCTCGCATGGCACGGGGGGTTGAGGGTTAGGGTACGGCGGTGATGATGCAGCATCTCAAACACAAGCGTGTCGGAGACATCAACGAGGAAACAGAGAGCCAAGTGTCCGGGTAAAGTGCAAAAGACAATTTTTACGTGGGGAGTCGTAGCGTCTCAGCAAGAGAAGCCTGTAAGAGTTTGGTGCGTTTCTACTCGCCATCAAGCACGTCATGCACGGCAAGACAAACTAACAGAGCGCCACATCCGTTACCTTGACAGTGCAGATGTTGTTGCCGTTTATTTTAGCAGTTGCACTTGCAAGCTAAGCTATGATTACATAGTCAGGTACTTGGTACTACTTTTATTCTTTATTATTTCATATTTCAACAGCTGTAGGATATTTGAGGTGAGAACAGGTTGTGATGTTTTGATTTAGATTTTAATGTTATGTTTCTAGTAGCTCAGGTCACTTTTAAGCAAGAAAAATATTTTTGTCTGTAATATGGCGCATTTCCGTAGCACTTTTTAAAATGTTCCCTCTTTAAACCGATTAATCGAGTTGAGACCCCATCTGATTAATCAATGATCCAAATAATAGTTTGTCGCAGCCCTAAGAAACAAATAATTTCCATAATCAATAAAAATCAATTAATCATCCACTTCTATTAAGGGAAAACATATTACTCAGATTTTTAAATATTTAAAAACATACATTTGTCTAAAT
Organism: Apricaphanius iberus; assembly: GCA_028564705.1. NCBI lineage: Eukaryota > Metazoa > Chordata > Actinopteri > Cyprinodontiformes > Aphaniidae > Apricaphanius > Apricaphanius iberus. The sequence continues at coordinate 361,323 of JAPXFQ010000650.1, read as the reverse complement.
TTCAAAAACAATACAATAGCCAAATGCTCAACATAACATAATTACAATCGTAATACTTTTGTGTATTGAACATTAAACTGTTTTAAAGTGTTCATACTTGTGCCGATTCTCCAGTTATCTATTTTATTATTCCATTGGTGTGCATAAAAAATGCACACCAATGCAAAAAAAATAAAATAAAAAACGTGAAACTGTAGCAGACCAGATTATTCCCAGCCTGCACATAAACCATGGACACCTTACAGCTGCAAGAAGTGGGCAAGCTGGTTTTTCAGTGCCTTCATCCTCCACAACCCACATCACTGCCTGCTTTGGATGTTTAAGTCCAGTTTCTCCAGGCTGTCCACTGATCCGGTCTTCCTTCCTATGTGGATTTAAATCCCAAACATCCCACATCCGTCCTGGACCGCGAGTGTGTGTGGGGGAGAAATTCCCCCATTTTCCAGCGCCTACAGAGTGGAAGTGGAGGCATTAAAGCGCTTTTTAAGGCTGGGTGAATGAGCACTGACACTGATCGGATCTTATTATATTTCAGTCTGGTTTCTCTGTAACTGTGCGCTACAGGAGCATATAAACACACACGCAGCCTTGCATGTTACTTTGTAATGTCGCCAGATAACCGGACTGCCTTACATTTTCCACCTTTCTGTTTCTGCGAGGCGCTGCATGCTTCCCACAATACGGTGCATCACTCCGTAAACGCTTGTCTGACAACAAAACGCGCTTTTTGTCCCATTTTGTCTCAGCGAGGGGACACGAATTCGTACCAGTTAACCGAGAAGGCAGCAGAAGTCTTTTGTATGGCCAGACAAACCTCACCCTGTTTTCTAAAAGAAAGATTTGTACCTATGGGGCTTTTTTTTTTTTTACCAAGACGAGATTTGCTGATAACTGAAAAGCCTTTGTGGCGAAACATAAATGTTAAACGTAGCCTAGCTCGTTGTCGTCAACAGTGACTGCTCTCTCTCAACTCCAACGGAACCAGTTGTGGAGCTTTTCGCCTTTTTTTCTGCTCAGTTTCCATCGTCTGTAACGAACCACCAATTGGTTTCCTCTCACCTCTCTCTCTTTTCGGGGGGTGTGTAGCTTCCTCCGTGGGCTCCTTTTAATCCCGCGTCCAAACCAAACGTTTAAATAAACATTTCTCCTTTCTCTTCTTGGCGTTGAGAATCAGGTTATCACTCGGGTGTTTTCTTTGAATAGGTCTTTTTCTGTCGGCGGTCGGCTGCTCCTCCTGCCGCCCGACACAGCTCCACAGCGAGCCGACTGACTCTCCGCCTCCGACCACTGCACATAAATTCACTGCGCGCACACGCCAACGCTCGCCGCAAGGCCTCATGGGATCTGAAGTCTTTTTTCTAGTCACCATGGTTTGAGTTCATGCAGCTAGAACTCGCAAAAATAATTGGAAATTTTGAAAAAAAGAACAGATGCTAATGTATAGTAAGGAATATCATGGAATTAAAATGAATAAAGCTAGCCGTTTAGGTTAATCAACTGATTAAAATCAGAGGTTGGTTGTAACTTATAGGTAGATTTACTTGAGTAACGTTTTGAGAAAAGTGTACTTTTAGAATAATGTTACCAGGCTGTAGTAGTTACTTTTACCTGAGTAATATTTGTATTACGTATCACAACTATCACCACCCACCACAACTAATTTTACTGAATGAAACTAAATGCTTGTCATAACCAATAAAATGCAGGAGACTCAAACAAATACAGTTTATGATGAAGTAAGACCTCTTGTTTGTACACAAATCATCATTCATCATTTTAATATGATTTTCTGCTGAGGCTGTTCAGCCATTTGGAGGTCAAATTTGGGTACCTTTCCCTGGTCTAATATACATACATTAACTACTATAAGTATTGGTTTCATTCGTTTTACTTTATTAATTAGGAAAATGTTGTTTCTGGTCAAATCTGTTATTTTACAATGATGTCATGTATGTCTTTGTTTCAGTCTTTAGAATTTGCAAATAACTTTACATTTTTCTTCATTTACATAATCTTTAGATACACACTGGATATACACTTGCTATTTTCCCAGAACAAATACTTAAGTACTCAACACCTGAGTAGCCTCTAAATGCCTTTTTACACTTACTTGAGTAAAAATATGTTGTACCTTTACTGGAGTACAATTTTCTCTACCCATCTCTAATCAAAACTCTGGAAACATAGGCCGGCAAGTAGGAAGCTTGCTAGAACATGATGAACAACAAGAAGAAGAAAAATTACATTTTTGGACTATACTAATCTAGCATATTTTGTAAAGTTATTTTTCATCAAAAGTAAATTGTAGTATACATCTAAAATATATTTCTATATGATTTACATTTAAAATGTTATGGATAAAAATTTACAAAGTAAAACATTGTTATACATTGAGATAAGCCAGGCTGAAAAAAGTATTTATTTATATTTTATTGATTCATTTTAATGACTCAGAATACTATTCATTCTCAAGGAAAGGTATGTGGCTGACTTTAAAACACAGCTACACCACAGAAAGACGTCTTAAAGAAATGAAAACCACTCTGTAAAGAATTTGTATAGAAAAGAAACCCTGTTTCATTAGAAACATTACTGTTTTTTATTAACCAAAACTTTTTGTTTCTCATTTTAAGTTATATATTGCAGAACAAAAATAAATATTAATTTTATTTGTTTGCATTCATTTTAGTGAAATTGTTTAAGTTGTTTATATTACTGCAGTCCTCAAGCAATGAGTTGTTTCAACACATAAAGCTGAACAAATCTAGCAAAATGTCAACACAAACACTAAGAAAAATCTTAATCAAAACTGAATAAAAAATATATAATTTTTTTTTCCTGTTCTTTACTTATGTAAGCAAAGCTTTAATTATCAAGCAACGGGAAGAATCATGAAGTGAAGTAACATAAACTGCAGTATCAAAAATAACATAATTTTGTTCACTATAGTGTTTTTTAAAATATTTTTAATGCAAAAATTAATAACTCAATGGTTACCCTATTTATTGAAAGGAAGAGACCTGAAGACCTCTATCCCTCACATTGAGCACGGTATAGTGGGAGCTTAATGTTGGTGGCTGTTTTTCTATATGGGGTACAGGATGACTTCCTCATAATTAAAGGACAACTAAGCACCAAATCAACGTTTTTTGGCTTATAAACTGCATAAATATGTCTCTTATAGTGCTCTCTTCATGTCCTGGTCCCATTTTTGACATTTTAGTGCTAATTAGATAAAATCTCACTTTTGAGCCTAAAACCGTCTGTGTGGCACCCTCTGTACATTTTCGGTTGCACTACATTTGAATTTCATTCCTGTCCTCCCCATTTGCTCTGGTAGCTGTGTGACGTGACTTTGTGCTGTGTGACGTCCGTCACTCTGCCGCTGGCGGTATAAAAGCAGTCAAGGCTCGCATACGTAGCGTGTTGGAGTTGGAATAGTGAGCAATCGTTTGGCAGGCTCATCATCATCAGTGCAATGCGCGAGTTATCGGCTATCGGCTCAAACATGTACGGCTCAATGACAGTTGGTCCGCCGAGCAACGGCCCTTTTAGATATCGTTTTCAAATTTTCTTGTGGGCGGAGTAAGGCTGGGCACTGGTGTTTAGTTGCTCTTTAACAGTTAAAGGACAGGCCCATGTACTTTAAAATATATGATCCAAACCTTCTTCCTTAAATAAGAACACTGAAAATGGATCAATGAGGGTCTCCTAAATTCAATTAAATTCATTTAAATTTTCCTTGTCCGTTGTTTTGACTGACGAGGGGGGAAACAATTAATATATTTTCACACCTCAATTTCAAAACTGATAACATTCAATAGTATTTTTTAAATACATTTTAAGCAATATTAAATTATTGCACTACTTAACTTGTTTAGACCTTAACACAGTTTCACAAGTTCCTCCGGCTACATATGGAACCGAAATGTGCACCTATTTGTGTGTAACTAAATAGTAGGATTGCTGCAGAGCAAATCTGCAAAATCTGCACCACTACATTCAAAGTTTTGAAATGAGAGAACATTTCTGCAATGTAAGTGATTTAAAGTTGGAAAGGCATTTGAACGAGTGGTTTCCTGATCTGCCAGCCATCACTTCAGCAGTAAGAAATCCCACAGCATGTTCCATGGTTGGCACCAAACTCTTTAGATCAACGTGCTCCAAATCCTCAATGACTTTTTTAGCTTGATTTCAACTCCTGGTTAGTGAGATGCATTGAGTACGGTGTCCAGGTTTGAGATGATGTTCAGATGCTCTCATGGGAGTCTTTTAAAAAAAAAAATTGTTACCTTAATTAGATGCAAACCAAGGTGAAGGTATTCCTTCTTCGAATTTCTTTTTTCAATATTTCAATCTACACAGATGTCTTGAGCTTTTTTAACATGATATTAAACTCACGGAGAACTCAGGGCTTATTTGGAGAAAAAAATTTTGAATGTGAGGCATGAAATCCTTTTTTTGATCCTATGAACTTAAATACATCATAAAAGCAACGTTCAACAACTTTCAAGTTTAATGTTAGATGACTGAGCTGTAATGTTTGGATAAAGTCCATAAGTGCTCCACTCTGCATAGCAGCAGATCTTCATGTCAAACTGTGGTATTCCTAAATACGTCTGCACATGCAGATGTGTATGAAATTAAACCCGCTTCAGTCATGTTATCCATCACTAGTGTCATGTTTCCTTCACCTTAACTTGACCTTTTGCTTATCTACCCCATTGTTCTCTCTCAGCACAACCTCAGCTTATTCCCAAAGCCATCCGACGTGTAATGCTGAACCATGAAATTGGGCTCCTACAGGAAATCAGATCTGAAGTGGAACCTGTCTGCAGCACTAGATTGAATTATCTCTCCGAACGCAGTAAGCATCATCCAGAAAAACACAGCTGGTTATTACAACCTTTGGCTGCAGCACCTCAAAGCTACATCACCTGAGAAACTTCTTCAGAGCACACTCAAATAGATTTAGGATCAGCAGCTTCAAATTAGATCAAAACACATCGACCTGCAAAGCCTCAGGTTCAGTTAAAAAGGAGGCACATTCCGGCTACAAGTTTATTGCAGTCTTTATTTGAAATGGGACTTATGCTGTGAAATTATTTAATAATCTAAAGCAAAAAACCACTGTGTTGAGCCATCAACAAATATCATTTATTCCTTGCATATAAGGATCATTTAACTAATCTTACAGCTCACAAAAACTAATAAAATGGACATAGTATGACATTGCAGAGACTTTCATGACAGCCAGCGTGTTGTATTCATGTTGTCAAAAAATCCCCCCAAATTAAGTTCAAAAGTAGATTTCTAAAACAAACACCAGGCTTTATCTCAGCATCAATGCCATCATCTGTTGTGTCATCTGTGAGATTTGAAGCACATCACAATCTAAGGTTCGACCATTAAGGGAACCACCTGGGATGGTTTTTATCCCCTGTTAAAATTTGGTTCATTAAATTTGAGTGGTTTGATAAACATGCACACAAACAGCTGCTGTGATTTATTTTAACTGGAAGTCCATCTAGAGATACATCTAAAACAAAGATATCTCCTAAACAAGGTCATAATTCCACTTAAAGTTGCTTTATTAAGATCAGTACAAGAGTTGAGGATCAGACTGTGAAAAGAAAAAGTGTTAAAAGTCTCTCATGATTAAAAGGTTAAAACTTCCTCCATAAAAACTTTACTCAACAACTTATTGCCGGCAGCTGCAGAAATGTGCAAGTGACAAGACTTTTAACTAGGAATACAACAATACCACTTTTTTCAAACCGATACTGATACTTGGATCTGAGTACTTGCAAAGTCAGAGTTCCAGGTTTGACTTTCCTCGCTGCTTGCTACTGTACAACAAAAGATGATAAATTAGCTACAAATATTATTTTTTTAAATGACCACAGACCTGAATCTCAAACCTTAACATATCTAGAGATCAGTGAAATGTATCATCTAAATAGTTGAAAGTGCAAAACACACACACAAAAAAACCTTTTACGGCGTGTTTGAATACTTACAAGACGAAAAGATGGTGACAACCTGCTGTGGCTTTATCTATTCACAATGTTCCCATTTTTAAACATGACTCATCATCGTAGGAACCTCTGTCAACAGAAAAACCAGCAGGATTAGTTGCCAAATGGCAATGGAATGATAAGCATATCATAAACAACCCCATGACTTCAAAGGATTAGTTCATGACAATTTAAAACTGTGACTATTCTAGCTATTGTAGTATCTAGCCATGCAACCATTTCAACAGTACCAGTTAACAGGAGCAAAAAGAAGTATTTAATTTCTGTTCTCCTCTATCCCCCCACCCCCAATAAACCCATACATGAGTTCATTTGGGTGAAAAAAAAAACTTTAAGTAAAAGTAAACCAATTAAAATGATCAGCGTGGGGAGTCTGAATTATAGTTCTTAGTGGTTATGACTCATCTTTCAATCAGCTTGTAAAGCTTTGCTGGCAGTAGGAGATGTTCCACAAGATTTCTTTCTACAACCCTGATTCCAAGGTTCCAAATATGCTGGAACAGTGCAAGAAAACTATTAATATTACAACAACAACAAAAATCTAAAAGCGAGAAGTAGCTTTAAAAAAGGGACACATGCAAAACATCAAAAATAATTGATATACTGGTTTAAATTTAATATTACGTTCAGAAAAGAACATCCAAAGATTAAGTTGGAAAAAAGGTGATCAAAACAGTAAAATAGAGCAAAGAAGCTGTATTAAACCTTGAACAGAAATGACAGTCAATTGGGAAGTGACAATAAAGCAAAACTAACTGGTATTAACGTAAATAAAACAGCTAAAGCTGATTTAGACATTAAACATAATGGACTGGACACCTAAAGGTAAAGAACCACTCACCATGAATACTTTTTACTCCTTCAAAAATTAGTTATAACTGCCTATTTTAATAGTTCAAACACATAATATACTTTAATATGCACAGCTGAAACCATCTTAGCAATGCTGCAGAAGCTAAAATCAACAGTCTTCCTTGGGATAGATCTAGTGTCATGATACTAAAATTTCAAACTGGATTCAGTACTGAAAAAAAACACCTTGATACTCAATTTTGATTTCGATACTTAGGTGACTTAAAAAAAACTATTTATTGAACAAGTAGATACAAAAAATAACTAAATCCTTTATTCTAGCTACCTTAATTTATAGTGCAAAAATGAGAAGTGAACAATTCTTAAGTGTAAACAGTTTCACTTAAACAATTTAAGTACAATTGTTTACACTTATCAGCAGTGTTTTTAAAATTTCATACAAACAACTCGTTAAAGATAACACCACTCCGTGTTAGACGTCACATACATTAAATGTAATATAGACTTTATAATCCATTTTCCCGTAAGTTAACACTCAGCAGATAAAACTTCATGTGCTCTTACTGTGAAGAGCATTACTCTTCACACAGCTACTTCCGCTAATGAGTTAGCACACATTCAAGTCCGAAAACATCACTTTAACTAAATAATGCGTATTTTAACGCAGCGATAACTCACTGTTAAATGTACTGAAGCTGTATTTTAGCTTGCTAATCTCGACTTGCTTTCTAATATTTTAGAGTGTTTTCCACAAAGAACATATTTCTGTTTTCAAGAAAAACCTTTTCAAATACCTTTTCAAAAATCAGTAAACCTTTAGATAAAGAGAATGCATATATCTACTTGAATGGGACGTTATTTTGCAACCAAAATAAAAAAATTTTACACTGTTATACGTGTGCTGAAAAGCTAGGCAGTGACCTGGAAACTAAATATTTCATATTTGATCAAATGTGCCCTGGCAAAGTATTTCTCCAACTGATTTTTTTTAAATCATCAAACTAATTTAAATAGTAGACAAAAATTGCCCGAGAAATTGCAAGATTTTGTAATTTATTTTCTGTAGCCTAGCTCTGTAAAAAAGAGATTGATACATTTTTTTTTTTTTTTTTTTAACGTGTCCTGTCTAGCAGTATGCTACTCAGAATTGGTGTCTGAGTACCAAGTACAAGCCCAACAGTTTTACTTTCCCAAGCAGAGTATTACAGCTTCGCTGTAGTACGCCACTTGATGTATATGTATGAAAAATCTTTATTAGTGATTACTGTGGGTTCAATTTCCTGACGTCATGGACATTAAACTGAGACAAGAAGGGAGAAAGGAAGAAGGTGAAGAAAAGAAACCGGACCAACAGAGGGGCGAACCGATGACACAAGACAGGGAGGCAAATAAAGAACACAAGAAAACATCCCAGTCCTCCACCTCTGCCGGACGGCAGAGAAACAGTAATACAAAACAAAAACAACAAAGTGTACCGAACCAAACCAATAGTTCGGATCTGTTAGAATAAACAAAGAATTACACATTCACTACACACAAGCATTGATTAATGAACATAATACAAATGTTTCTGGTAAGCTCCTGTGAACAACTAACTAATGATGATAACCTCAGCTTAAGATATGTCCGTCCTCACCTATGTCCCCACACCTATGTGTGTGCGAGCATGCAGGTCGTAATAAGGTTTCCCCATGCAAGTGATTGATAGCTGGTGTAAGGAACCGTCAATCCGTCCTACAGGAATCGGCACAGACATGGAGGAGGCAAGAGATGTATGCATCCAGCGTCCCACAGAGTACAGAGTCCACTGGCGGATCAGCGCAGTGTCGATCACCCGCCAAGAGGGGAACAGATGGAAGCCCCAGGGGAGCACCCACCAGCCGCGATGCTGGGGCCCGAGAGATCGCAGTGACGAGCCCACGGGCTCCGCCGGTAACCGGCTACGCCAGGGCGGGCCCGGACCAGGAACCGGAGGCAACGGGGACCAGGGGCACCCCACCCCCCAGCGGGGCCCCAACCAGTGACCAGCCGACAAGGGTCCCCCGCCGCCGCCGCAGGCAAGGAGGACCCGCAGCCAACCGACGGACAACACACGCCGCTGCCACCCCGGACCAGTACCCACCGCCAACAACCCGGCCCGCCTCCACACATCCACACGCCAGGGAGCCACAGCGGATGTACGCCCTCCCCAGGCCGCGCCCAGCCGGCACCTGGACATCCAGATCTTCCAGCTCCAGGGTCCAGATCCCGCCAAGATCAGGGGCCCAGCCAATGCCGGACAGCCCCACCAGGCGAACAGACCAGCCAGCTGAAGTCCTGGAACCGGCAGGAGGATTGGGCGCCAGGCACGGTCCCCACCGATCCACCGGACGGCACCAACCTATTATACAAACCCGGCACCCCCATAAGAGGTGCCCCAGTCAATCCAAGGAGGACATCGGCCCGAAACAGCGGCCGCCCGACACACCGAACCACCCAGGACCCGCCCGACATGCACCAGGACCGAGCCGGGCCGCAACCGGGACCCCCAGCCCCAGGCATCGAGAGTCATCATCAACCAGCGGGCAGGAGCAACCATCACCGACGGGGAGTGACGGGGAGGGAAGAGGATGCATCAGGCCAGAGAGCAGCCAAACACCCAACCTGACAGGTAGACATAGACAGACAGAGACACTCATACGTACCCTCCCTTTCTTGTGTACACATTCTTACAAATACAGGACATACGAAAAAAGGACGCTATACCCTCATTCATACTCCCCATACGTACACTATACTCCATACTCCCAGGCCCAGGGACAGACACCCCAGTAGAGAACCCTGCCCCTGCACCCAGGAGACAGACCCCTTTGCCCACCAGGACGGGGACAAGTAGACCGCCAAGGCCCCACACCGGCAAGAGCAGCCCACCAGCCCAGGACCCCGACCAGACGGCGTGATGTTCTATCCGGGCTCCAACCCCCGATGGTCCAACGAACAGGGGTGTGGAAAGACCCCCCAGCCTCTCTCCCCCAGCTCAATGTGGTGTTGTTGCGTGTTGTTCTAATGTGCACTTAAAACAGAGGGGGGGGGACATGGGAATACTGCCGGGTACCCCCATCTCCCCCCCGGGCCCTCAGTGTCTAGATGCGTTTAACCAGTGGGTGCCGGCACCCCCTCCCTCAACGGGGGGGCCTCGCCTGTGGCGCCACACCGCCAGGTCCCTACATGTGCATTCCCTGTAAATGTTGCAAGTGTAGTGTCTAAATTGCTCAATAAAATCGGGACCCAGGCCGCCACCGGGTAGCGAAGACGGAAGCTCCATCCCGCACCCCTGTGACGTGCCCACGTCCCAAGGCCTTGTGAATGGTAGAATGAAGGAGCAGGTGGACAGAGGCATGGGGATGGGGAGAAAATAACTGGGGTGACAATTGCCAACCCCAGGGAGCCAGCTCCCCTGCTGACTCCAATAGGCACCCCCGTTCGGCCCGATCCACCAGGGGTGGGAGGCCCCAGCACGTCCAGTCGGGGCCCACGGCAGCGGTACCGCCGAGCCCCATGGGGGCCCCGGCAATCCACCAGCCCCCATGCCAGGGGCATACCTAATCCTCCCCAACATTCACACTGCTAACAAAACACATGTCACTAGACACCCAGGTTGAGTTTAGCCCCCCCTCACCCTCAACGCCCTCCCCCCTCCCGTCCCAAGCGCACCCCGTTGAAAAGAGCGCCTGTGCTAGATGGTAAAAAGCCTCCCCGCCAATAAGAGACGCCCCAGGCACCGCCAGCGTCCGAGGACCCCCGGGCCGAGGCCGGAACCCGGCGCACCACCGACTCGGGTACCCCGGACATGCCGCTCCAGGCCCGTGAGCAGACCGAAGTCCCGGGCGGCCAATCCCCAGGCCGACATCCTCCAGCCTTGCTACTACCGCCCGATGGCCGGGTGGCAACAGAACCCAGCACGTCCACCCACCAGCCCACACCCCACCAACTGGTCAGTCACTGTGGAGGCCGACCAACACCGGCCAGAGCCCCCCACCCCAGCACCCCCGCGAGGGCTAAGACCAAGACACAGGAGCCATGTCCAGTGTCAATATAGCCGATCGGGCCCGGAGACGCCGGCCACCCGCCACGGCCTCTCGCCGACGCCCGGACGCGACAAGCGGCCACCGGGGAGCAAGCGACAGGAACCAGCCCGGGGAGATGGAAAGGGCAGCAGCGCCCGCCAACCACCGGCCGACCACAGCCCCCCCCCAGCCGGCACCGACGGCAGCGGCCCCCCCCGGCCAAGCCCCGCCAGGGCCCCAGCCGGGGGGCGCGCCGCCCCAGAACCCCGAGCCCCAGGCCCAGTCCAGACCCCCCCAGAGCAGCACAGCACCAGGCCAGTAACCCGTGTCCGCCAGCACGACCCCTCTAAGGCGCCGCATGTAGCCACTAGGAGTCACCACACAAAGACCCCAAAGTCCCACCCCAGGCGAGGGTCTCAGCACCTATCGCCGAACCGCAAGCGGACCCACCCCCAAGGACCTCCCCGCAGTCACCACCAACCCTTAGCTCCACATCGGCAACCGTGTCCCACAGAACGGAATCAAGGGCCCGACCCCACTAGGTGATGGAACTGATCAAGGGTGACCAGAAAGATTGATCAGATGTGGAGGCAGATGCCGTTTCTAAACCAATGTAATCCAGAAGGAGATCTCTATATTGATTAATATTCAGAGTATTTTTATTTTTCCAGTTCAAGAGGATATTTTTCTTAGCGATGCATAAGGCGATGTAAAATAATTGCATAGACTTTGTATCCATGGTAACTTCATCTATATTTCCCAGCAAGCAAACTCTGGGAGCAGGTGTGATATTACATTTCAGACACTTTGATAGATCTTCACATATCTGGTACCAATATTTCTTAACAGGTGGGCAGAACCAAAGAGCATGAATATAATTGTCTGGTAGATTGCTTGTACATTGTAAACAGGTATCAGACGGCGTATAACCCATCTTGAACATCCGTTGCCCTGTATAATGCACTCTATGAAGGATTTTATATTGTATTAATCGTAGATTAGGATTCTTAAGAAATTTGAAGGTTCTTAATGAAATTTGAGACCAGAGGTTTTGGTCTATTGAGATCGACAAGTCCATCTCCCATTTTGAAATCGGAAGGCCTATTGATTCATCTATTCTATTTAATGTTTTGTATATTTTAGATAGCAGTTTGGGAGGGTTAAGATTAAGGAAGTCTAAAACTTTTCCTGGAATTTGTAAATCAACTGTATTGAGCCTAAATTTATTTTTTATAATTGATTTAATTTGTTGGTATTCTAAGAATTTATTCTTGTTAATTCCGAATTGTGTAACCAATGTATTAAAGGGGATAAAGTCTGTTCCATCAAATATATGCTCCAGGTATTCAATTCCTTTTGATTGATACATTTTCTAAATTAGAATCAAGAAATCGAAAGAAATGGAATTTAAAATGAAACCTGTCTGACAACAGGAGATGCATGAAAAGAGGTCATGACCTAGGGGGTGGCACCCCTGAAAAAAATCTGTGCACGCCACTGATCGATCTAAAGAGCTTTACAAAGCTATTTCCAAGACTCTGGTACTCATTTGAACTACATTAAGAGCCTTTATAAACAAATAGAGAAAACAGGGAACAGTGCTGAGGCTTGTCAGGAGTGGCTGGCTTACAGAAAATACTCCAAGAGTGTGTCACTCATCCAGGATGTCACAAAAGGAACAAGAACCAAACACTATGTTTAAAGCACTGTTAAAGTCAATGTTCATGGTTCAGTAGCATCACTGTCGAACCATGGACATTGCCAGAGGAAAACCACAGAAAATCAAAAAGAACCTTAAGGCCTCATAGTTTTCAGAAAAAATACTTATTGCTCAGTGTGTTGACATGGGCATCAATATTGAGCTACAGGGAGCTTTACCAGAAAAGGAGCCTTTAACTGAGTTGATATAATCAAGGGCTGCTTAATTATGCAGCATGATAACGATCCAAAGCACATCAATTAGTCCAACTATGAAGGTTTTGGAATGGCCAAGTCCAGGTCTGGACTTGTGGAAAAAGAGTGGGGTACAACTCATGCACAGTGATACAAAAAAAAACAACAACTGCAGGTTATCACAAGTGCCTGATGTCCAACCAGTTAATAGCTTTAGAGATTAATATTCACAACAAGCCAGGTTGGCTGTGCATACTTTTTTTTCCTCAACGGATGTAATTATCATTTATCTGTGAGGGGGGTGAATATTTTTAAACAATACTGTATCTACAGAAATTCTCCTAGATTTTAGTTTTTTTTGGATAAAAAAATCAATTCTGTTAGATTGGAACAGATGGATAATGAGTCTGTCAGGTCTTGGCTGCAAAGGAGTAGATTAGCTGTTTTGAAGCAGGGTTATGTTAATAGGTCATGATCAGTAAATAAATAAGGCTAAGATAGTCTATGCAAATGAGCCATATTGGATATATATACTGGACAAAAGATGTTAAATTAGGAGATGATGTAGAGGATTCTTGTGAAAGATATGTAGAAGAACATGGAAGCAGAAGATCCTTGACTGGCTTATTTTTGGCTCTGGAGCTGTTTCATGTTTAAGAGTTGTAAGAGGTTTCTCAACCTACAAAAAATGCCTCTGAAAAAAAAAAGCACATTTCCAAAACAGCTGGAATGGAGAAAAATGCAACCCAACATTGGGATTCCTGCTGACTGGAAGGAAAGCAAACCAGCTTTTCCCATGTTTAGCAGCTGTTCCCGTTTAGGCATGTAATCTGCTGGTGACACGTAGAGCAGGAAATCGCGATGTGTCTCGTGGGAAGCTGAAACACAAATCTATATACTGATCGGTTTTCCAGATTAATCATAAACACTGATTTATCATACTTGGTTGAATGCCTGTAAGCATGTTAACAAGAGGAAGACGGATGGAGCAGCAGCTTTTTATAAATGTTAAATGCTACATTTTAAAATAATTTTGTTTGGAGGTGTGAAAACTCTATGTTTCTGACAAGAACCAGTGTTCCTGGAGATGAGTTTGAAATTTGGCTACCAACACAGCATCCTACAGTAGTAAGAGCATATTTTTAGTCCATGTTACAGTATGCACATAGACTTACTAACTCTCTGAGAGTCCTCATAGAAATGCTTGCCAAACTGCTAGCCATTCCAGGATCAGCAGGAGCCAGCTCACAAGTTCACTCCTCCCTGAAGGAAAACTGCAAAGACGTATGTTTCTGCGGCGATTCTTTCTCCTCACACTGAGCTTGATGTGCAGATCCACTCCCAGACACGCACAGCGATTTACCAAATTCACACAATTACTACAATTTTTCCATCTGTGTGTCAATGAAGCCTTCGTCTTCAGGAGATTGGATCAGTTTGAGCTGCTGTGTTTGTTCCCTCTTTGTGAATATGCTGAAACACACCGCAACTTGTTATTATGATCAGGATGACGCACATTTGGTGATTGGGGTTTGGCTAGAAAACTCAGAAAAGTGAGACTGTCTTCTAAGTTCTAGTCTTTTTTTTGTTTTTGTTCTCTAAGTGCAGCCACTGAGTGATGAAAAAAGTCCAGATGCTGTGGTGTCAGCTTAGTCTTCATGAAAGTTTGGCCTTTGAGTTGTTTTAAATGTTCTTTCTGGGTTGAATATGTTTTACTCCCAAAACAAAAAACGCGTCAATAAGAAAGAGGACGGTTGAGATTTAAAAGAAACCAAGCTCGTTTTTAATTTCATTTGTCTAAACTTGTATTGCACTTTAACTATATGCATACGGAGTCAAACAGCTGCAGTGAGAATAGTGTACGAATAGCAAGGATTTGCACTAGAAAGATTTTTTCCTCTCATTTTCTTCGGAGCTCTGTTTGTCTTTGTGTTTCTGCAGGATAACCCCAAAAACACCTGAAATTGGGAGAAAAGGCAAATCATAAGAAAATAAATTGCCAGACACATTCATTTACAGGTTTAGGAATGAAAACAATTGCATGGAGTAAGATTAAGGATGAAGCAGGAAATAATAGTTTGACTGCAGGGATGGTACTTGTGGTAATGAAGGGCTGATAACTAAAGCTCTTGATTTACCGGTTCACCTACACTCCCTGACAAAAAGAATAAGCTCATGGTCACAAGGGGTTGAAGTAAGCTTCATAAGAAGGTTGGCTGGACTTTGAGATAAGCTGAGGAGCTTGAAGAGGAGGTGCACTCCTTCACATCAAAAGCAGTCCGCTGAAGTGGTTCTGGTATGTGAACCTCCTGGATGGCTCCACTGGTTTTCCATGTACTTGGAAATCCACCCTGTAGCAGACTCAAAACTTCATAGACAGGTGTGTAATTCCCCTGTATATATAAAAAAAAAAAATCAAGCGTCAAGTCCTGGATTTCAAACCCCTACCTGTATCATAGAGACTGTAGCACAATTTACTTTTTCATTTATTGCCTGTCTTAGAAACACATCAAAATCAGTCAGCAGTTATACAATCTAAAGAGTTGTTTCTGATCTTTATCCTAATGAACAAATGAGTCTAGAACTGTGACCCTTTATCCTTTCATTTTATGTTTAAATTAAAGAACTAAAAGTACTGTATATCTAATTTTAGGTTGTAGAATATATATATATATATATATATCAGGGGTCACGTTAACCGTATTTGACAATTTTTTTTAGAACGGTGACGGAAAACTTTGAGGTTGTCTGTCATTTTTACATATTAGTATTCAAATCTCCGACAACGTGGTACTAATAAGCATATACTTTCAACTTTACTCACGCAGTCCGGATAATTAAAACAATAAAAAAAAATATTCCCAGACACTATTTTCAATGCATCACAATGCCTGCTGAATAGTTACCTTCGGGTTCACATCGGCTGCAGATGTGCTGCGAAAAGGCTTCAGACTGCGACTGGCCACTATCAAGCTTATACCTAGACCCATCACCAGAGGAAATTACCTGGGGTGGGACAGTCTTTTTATCTAACCCCTTAGCATTTTGCCTTCCAGTTGCCGGTATGTTACACACTCTCGCATCAAATTTGCCTATTTTGCAACACCCTTTTTTATGTACATATAGATATTTTACATAATTTGAAAGCTGAAACTGATAGGATTCCAATTATGTATGCCACTCAATGATGTAATCATAACTGTAGACACAGTAAACGCTTTTGTTAAACCACTCTGAAAAAAATGTGTAACTCAAACAGTCTCAAACAGTCCATTTCAAAATTATATTTCAATTATCATTAGATAGTTAAAAGGGGCCAGTTCTGAACCCCCTCCATCATGGGCTTGGGACAAATGCCAGCAGTCAAGCTTGTTAGTAGAAGGACAGATAAAGTTATGTGGTGCAGAAGCACGGTACACACATATCTTACTTATTTCACTTTGTCAGTTGCCTCAAGAGTACTTCACAACGTGTCAGTAGAGGCAGAGCATTGGTTAATAGTCATCATGTGACTGATGGTAGCTAGATTATATTGTTTATCTAAACGTTTTATAACAGTTAAATGTTACTTTTGATTGTAAGACTTAATAAACTTAATAAAAACAGAAAATCCAATAAAGGGCACTAGGGGTATAATGGAGAAAAGGAGCAGGTGTCTAAGGCCCCTCTAACTCTGACATGCAAATGTTTGGTAATCAGAAACATAATTCTGACAAAAATGGAAAACACACAAAAAAAATCTCTAAAGAGGGGAAATATATTTTTCATGACAGTGTGTGTCTTGACAAGGTGCAGCATTCTCTGTGACAGGATTGACATCACAAGGAGAGGTTCACGGGGATGAGATCCTCTTTAAAAATTCAGCTATCACTGCTCAAGATGTCCACAGATGTGCAAAGGGAAAATACCTGCCAGTATTTAAGAGTGGTGATACCTGCACAGTTGCAAGCAAAAATCGACATTTCAACACAAAGAATGATAATGTGTGTGAATAATAATCAGCAAAGACAGTGGTAGCTTGTGCAACAACACCTCAAAGCCTTTCTGAATAGAAACTGAGTGAGACATAATTGGCAATCATGGATCCTAAAGCCATAGGCCCGAAAGGCTCTAATTTGCAATCACAGGATGGGGCAGGGCTGGCACTCCGAGAGGTTTCAGTGCTTCCTCATGTATTAACTCATGAGTCACAAAGAGAGGAAATAATTTTGTGAGTGATGATAAGCTAAGCAAAAGCAGATTAAGCCCTTCATGTATCTTGGTAGCACGCCCGCCCAATTACTGTGTCCATTTATTTATAGGACATCATTTTATTAAAAAGAATTATGATGGCACACAGAGACATTTAAAAAACCCAAAGCTCAGCTTGACTTTAATATAAACCTTTAGAATTCATCACAAAAGAAAAAATAAACAGTTTAAAATATAAAATGAACAGAACCTCTCATTACCAACAAAGATGTTTTTACACACCCTGTGATCAGTCTTAGCCATTTGACCATAGAGTCTTGCCTACTTTTCAATCAAATAAAAGTATCCATTCCGCAAATACATGCAGCTCTACTGCAGCCTGTTCCATCAAACTGATTTAGTGTTGCTGGATTACCAGGATTTTAACCATAATGACCATAATAAATCATAATAAAAGATTGAGCACCATTATTTTCCAACCACATCACTCCGCATGACTGAGCATCAGATGCAGACAGATTTTTAATATTTTCTTTTTGCAATAAAATATAATTTATTTGCAAGCAGAAGCACAGTGACCATAAAGCGTGCTATGGACATGAGATAATTTAGACATGTGATTAATTACACAACAGTACATAAGTATTGGCACTCAGTTAAAAAAAGAGCCTTAAAAGAAATTTATTTTTTATGGCAGTAGTACAATCGGACAATGAAAGTTGGAGTGAATACATTTAGAAAAACTAATTAAGTTTTCGTTCTTGACATGCTTTTATTCTTTAGTATAAATATTAGGTGATATTGCAGCCGAATTCTCTTATCCATGAGAGAACTATCCATTTAAAAGGGAAGTTCAGTATTTTTCAACCTGGACCTTGTTTTTTAGCATTTCTTATATTTGGCTACTCACCCAGAAAGTTTGGAGTTACTTAGAATCCTTTGGGAGAAGTTTATATCCAGTTGCAATCAGCGTATCTCCATACAATGGGTGTCCTTTGGGCTCGCAAAGTGCCGCCTCTAAATAAGACATTTTCTCCCACAAAACTGCTTCATTTTACTATTTTGTTTTATTCATAGCTGCTACTATTCCCTTCTGAGTTCAGAAGTGCTTCTTTGCCGCCTGCAGGGGTGTTTTGCAGAATCCAACTACACTAACATGCAATCTCAATTACTGTACATCGCTGCCAACCGACATGACAGTTTAGTCTGAACAGGACTTCATCTCTGCGCTCTACGGCGGCCGACGGTTTGTCAGGGAGTAGCTGCAGTAACGATGAAGGACCCGGGCACAGACGTCAATTAGAAGATAAGAACAGACGTTTTAATGGAGGACAGCAACATGGGTTAGACATAACAACATAAGTAAAGACAGTGCCATGCACAATGATCCGGCATCTGGGTGAGGAGGAGTGATGGTTTATAAAGGGTGGAGGTAAGGAGGATCAGGTGTGGATGATGGAACACAGGTGCAGACAATAGATGGTTGTGGACAGAGCCCTGCAGGGTCTGACATGGTTAGACAGAACTTGCTACTGCAACCATTAACATGGTTTGTGCACAAAGCAGAGGGGAAAAAGTTCTGCTCAGACTACAACTGCCATGGGACACGGCAGTAACGTCACTGAAATGGCAGCTTGTAATAAGTTGTATTAAAAGCCTGTAAATAACACAACAATAAATCAAATTAGCTTTTCCAAAATGCGCAAACTACGAGGGGAATAGTACTAGCTATGAATAATAAAATATTGGTTAAACAAAGGAGGTTTGGGGCAGATAATGCAATATTACAGGCAGGAAATCTCTTGCATCCATTGACTTCCATTATATTGATATACACTGTTCGTAACTGGGTATAAACTTCTACCAAAGATCTCCAATTGGCTCCAAACTTGTCTTGGTGGCTAGGCAAACGTAATGCAGCCTATAAATAAGATCCAGGTTGAAAAACAAAACGGACTTCCCATTTTAACAAAGCCAGACGTCCCTACATGAATTGTGAAAAAAGCATGTGGGTAACACCGTTACTAACAGTGGGCATGACTTACTTTAGAGTACATCAACAATGACTTCATTTGAAGCAATTGCTCCTTGCCCACTGCCTCCTCCCGTGTGTTTGATTTTCAAAGCGGTTGAGCAGTCTTTAGTCGCTTCCCGTGTGTTAAGCTTATCGACTTTTTATTTCACTATATTTTCTAAGATAAGGGAAATCACCATTGAATGTTTCTACTTAAATGCCTAACGTTCAGGGTTTTATATTCAAAGCCTTTTTGTGAGGAGTGTATGTTGCAGTCCTATGACTGAAGCCTAACGTTGTTCAGAGCAAATTGTCTGTTTTTCTGTTACTCTGGACAAGTGTTCTCAACACAGAGTCCTCAGGCTCAGGGATGAATAGAAGACATAGTCTGATTCAGACAAGTGTCCAAAAAAAAAGAAAAAAAAAAAAAAAAAAAAAAAAAGACAAGTGTCCACTCCTGATATGAGACAGTACACCTTGCAGTTTCAAGGTTACAGAGCTGCACATTTCTGAAAGAAGAAAAAAAAAATTAGGATTCAGAGCACAGCTTTCTTCATATCTTAAAGAGGTGGTGAAAAATGTGACAGCATGCAGGAAGCACATTGTGGAGGAAATTACAATGTGTCTGCAAAGAATTAAAATTAAAATGTCATTTTGAGTCTCATAATAAGCTTTTTAATACTTCATGACTGACAAATTGCATTGTAGAAATGCCTTGCGTCCATCCATCACTCATGTGCTGACACTTATTAGTTTAATTTGTGGGACAGTTGAGCAAAGGGTTTCTTAACTTCTTTTAATTTACAAACTTTGCAAGATATTCCTGATAAGGATTGCTAATTTACAATGTAGAAAATCTGAATCAACAGGAAAAATGTATCTTCCTGATTAATCCCTTCCAAAAAGGCTTCTCTACAAATAAAACACCTCAAAGCCAGATTTCTGATATTGACTTTACTTCATCTACTGACTAAGGGTCATGAACTTCTGTCCCTTTATTCTAGAAACTGCGCTTGCTTATTTCCTGGGGGCTTGTTCAGCTCAACAGACTGAAACTAACGACAATGCTCTGAAATATTTATGTCCCCAGAGAGAATCTGTGTGTCAGTCTGGGTGGAGAAGCAGCACAACATGGCAGCTGAGCTAACGTACCCTCTACATTAAAGTTAAGGAGTTTCTCTGTGTTCCTCCAGGCTGTTTCCTCTGCTGTCCCTGTCAGGAATACCAACAGTTTCCCTGTTTCAAAGTCAAAAAGCAGAAAATCTCACATAAGAGATCACAAAATAAATAAGCAAATTAATTTAATTAATTAATTAACCCTAGTGGAGAATGTTCTTTATTTTAGGACAGTGGTTTCCGAGCTATACCTGCTGGGTGCGCATTTGGTTTAAAAGAAAATGTTAAGCCTTAACTTCCTTGTCTAAAGGTGTTGTTTTCTCACTGATGCCCTCCATTTTGTGTTATGCACCAGTCATGGTTGGGATCATATTCTCACCCTGGCTTTTCACCAGGCACGTGTGCGATGCCTAGTGTGCAAAACGCTGAAAATCTTCACTATTCATAAATGTTGTTTTACACATAAACCTCTTTGCTCCTTACCAGTGATGAAAAATAGTCTGATGTGCTTGTCATTTTGCTGCATATATGATTTCGCTGGAGGTTGAACAATTGTGCAATTGTAATTTTTGGTCTTTATGGCCATTCATTTTTAAGGTCTACCACAAAAGACAGCTTTTTCATTTTAACTCATAGCTCGATTAGTCCACATTTCACCCAACACTTGGATGGAATATCTGTGTATCTCCCCTCCCCGTGTTTAAACAGGTGCTCTGGAGTGTAATTTTTACAGCCATGATTCTTGTTGTTTAAAGGATGCTCTCTTTCAATAGCTGAAATGGCCGTTTGTGTTTGAGAAGGCCATAAAGACATTTACGGCAAGGTGTCAACATCTTTTGGTGTCCATCATAAAACTTCTATCAAACTTTTACTCATTTACTGACCAATAAATTATTCGAACACGTTGTCAACCTAATCCCCAAGATCAAGTCTACACATTTTAGAAATGTAATAATTTTTCTATAAAACTGATAGTAAAGTTATAAATCAAATAATTCAAAGATTCTGTCTCAACACTTTAAAAGGAACCCACACTCTGGATGTGAGTCAAGGATAAAGTGATTGGGTAGGATCTTTTTTGAATGTGTATACATGTATAACATATATGTTCACATTGGTTGTAGACATGAATCTTGGATGTTTTACTGTCTAACTTTACAACAAAGTTGGAAAACACATACAGAAAACCCATTTCTCAAAGGCTACAACCCTTGACTGTTGCTTTGGTCCTGGGACATATATTTTAGAGGGTTGGGAGGGGGAGTTGTGCTGCAGTGACCTTGCGACAAATGGCTTAATTATCCAAGCTACCAGCAGACTTCAGGCATTCTCTTGTTAACCCCACGCTGTCACACTTACTCACACTCACTCTGCTATGCACTGACCAAGAAGTTCAGAGGTCGCTGCACTCTGAGCAGATGCTCCTGACTTTTCATGTCGCACATGGACTGATTTAGTGACTTAATGATCAGTGGCTTGCAGAGGGAGGGAATTTGCTAGAAGTTATAGAAGGGGCAGCAGAGGTCATAAGAAGTAAAACTTCTACGCCATGAAATGCATCATAAATGTTCATTTAAGTCTGATGTAACTATACTGTCTTTATGGGTTTCATTCTATGCTAGAAAGAAAGCATCCTATTTAGCCGTCACACAGTAAGATAAAGTTACTGTTTAAAGCAGCTCCCCAATCTTTAGGCGTCTCCCTTCATCTCTTTTTCCCCGCGCTTTGATCATTTCAGTTTGCCCTGAAGATTTTTTGTCATGTGCTTTATTTTTTCAGGCATTTATAGCTGCATTTTATCACTGATTGTTCGTGTTACTGTCGGCAACAAAGTAGTTTCAGATATCCTCCAAATGTTAAATGCAAACATAAAACAAAGCAAAGGAAGCCATATATTTTGGTTTAAAAATGCAGTCTGAGTTAAGTATGCAACACAAAGAAGCCATAAAAGTGATAAAATGAGATGAATATTCTTCAAGTACCTCGCCACGCAGAAGTTAATGCCCAAACTATAGACAGTTTTATGTTTTTAATCATTGATGCAACGAACCAATAAGCAAAAGAGCTGTTAGAGTTTTTGAAATGTTGCCAGAAGGTTAGAGAAAAAAAAATGTTATTATGAGCCAAAAGTCTCATGAAAAAGCATATCTGAAACCCCCTGCTGCTGACCCAAAATTCAAGTTCAGCTTTTGAAAAATATTTCTTTTGGGATTTTGCAAAAATAATCTGAGTTTGGATACATAAGGAATATCATTACTCTGGCCAAAAAAGAAGTACAGAGAAAAATAAATCCCGTCTGAAAATGTAATGGGTATTTACACATGCTGTTGGAATATCGAAGTTATGGAGAGTTGTGCTGAGTCACCAAAATAACTTTAGAACCCAGAGTTCCTCCAGATTGAACAAAATCATCTTGAGTTTTAAAAAACTCAACGTGTGTCCAATTAACTGCTAAATCTCACAAAAGTAATTAAAAATAACAAAATCTAAGAACTGACATCAGCAATGTATGGGAGGCGTAACACAGCTAAAAGTTGACAGCAACCATTTTAGATTATTTCGCCTGTCATAAGATAAATAAATGGGCTTTATTTTTCAGTCATATTTCTTTCCATATTTTGTATGCATTTATAAATGTCAGTTTCAAACTAAATATTTTGCTTACGCATTTAATATTTAGTTTAGGAATTAAATATTTAGCTTACAAATGAAACATTTACATCCAAGCTAAATTTTTAATTACATTTTTTTATATTTAGTTAATTATTTAGTATACAAACAAAAAATGTAGTGTGCAAGCTAATTATTTAGTACACAAAGTCAATGTTTATCTCCAAACTAAATATTTAGCTTTTCAGCTTAATATTTATGTTCAAACTGAATACTTAGCAAGTTAAAATATTTACTTTGATGCCGAACTGGGTAGCTACATATTTAGTTTTGAACCAAAAATTTAGCTCACAGCTAAATGTAAAGCTAATATGAAAACTGACTTGCTGAAATGCAGAAAATGACTATCAAAATCAAAGCTGGGTCTGTTAAATTTAGCTTATTTATATAGTGCCCATTCACAACATATGTAATTTCAAAGCACTTTATAAGAAAGGTCATTTAAATTGGATCATACATATTTTCCAATCACTTGATAAAAGTCTTCTGAAACCAACAGTCCTCCAACAATTTAAGCCCATAGCAACATAAATAAAGAGATAGCTCAAGACAACCAAGCCTGTTATCTCTTACGTGCGGCAACAGAAAAAAGATTTGGCTTAGTCTGACTGAAATAAGACTTTTGACATGCATGTGTACACCATAGTCCTACTTAAGTCATACGGAACTGGAGTTGAGAAATCGCACTAAGAGACCCAGATAATGCAATTGGAAATCACATTTCTATGCAACCAGTACTGGTCCTTTGATCCCTGCAACATTTTCTTTTTCAAGAGAATTATGATTGACTGTGTCAGTAGGAGCACTGTGATCTAACAATACCAGAACAGTCCCAAGTTTATTATCTGAGGCCAATACCATTAGTAACATTCGAGAGTGCTTTTTCAGCCATATAATGAGCATTACAACCTTAATGAAACGTGTTGCCTGTAGACACTCATTATTCAAGCGCTCTCCACAAATATTTCACATTTTGATCGATCATATTTACATATTATATATAGATAACAGAGTAACTAATTAATTACTTTTCCCACCATTACAACGCTGTTACCGTTGTTGAGGATGTAAAGTGGCGCGTTACTACAAGGTGCTGAATGAAGCGCAGCCATGTCAGACAAACATCAGCTGCCGGGAGAGAGATGGTGATGGCGGGGTGGGCGGATACATTCAGTGATCTCGCTGTCTCACTGTGTGCTGTAAAGACAGCAAAGAATTTACTTCTAAGTTGGATATTCGATGGACATTAGGTTCCTTAAAGCGATTCACCCGTAATTTCCAATGCTTATATATATATATATATATATATATATATATATAAGGGACTTATTGTCATTTCTACTACAGAAAAGAGACCTGCTAATGTTTTATTCCACTTATCAAACTTTTATATCTGAACTACCTTCTTACCAGCTTTCAAACGCTAACTTTCTCTCTAAAACTCTCATTTGTTTCTTTCAGACGAGGTAACTACATAACTGTAACTGAAGGAGAATTGATTCATTTATTAACTCTCCTCTTCTTGCTGTTTGAAACATGTTTATTCTATTGCCTCCAACACCAGAATTTATTGTAAAACAAAATTGAATTCAGATATTCTTTCATTTTTTTGAGAAATGGTTAAGGTTTAGTTCCAATGAAAGCGGCACGCATCATTATTCCAGTGATGAGAAATCACTGGGAATGTATTTAAAATGCAACCTGGAAGCAGAATACAAAGATGAAATATCTAAATCTCCTTCAACATTTGCAAGCTGTTCCATCTCTTATTTTCATCTCATGCCCCTTTCTACCTCTCCTTTCTCTGTGAGCATGCCTCAGCACTCCTCAGATGCATTTCAAATAAGTTTGCTCCGTCAACCTCTTTAAAGATGCCGTTTCACAGCATGCCACTTCCACCCCCTCCACAACCAATATGCAATTATTGCCTAAAGTGGGCTCTGTGCTGCACCAGGTGCTGGAAACTGTGTGTTTTGCAGGCATGCTGTGAATTGAGGGTATATAGACATTACCTCCTCTCCCGTATGCCATTATGGACTTTCCCCCGCCTGTGCTGTTGTTCCCCTGCAGGTCTGGAAAGCGACACAGATTGAAAGGCAGGTGGAATGGCACTGTTGATGATTTTGGGAGGATTTTTTGGAATGCAGATCAACTCCTCTTTCTCTGTTAAAACTTGTGCGCTGGCATAGAGGGATAATAATGAACGACAAAGCCACTTTGCAGACAGTGTTCTGGAAAACACAGCCTTACAACCACCTACACACAGCTTTTATTCAACGTGTTGCTTCTTTTTAAGATGCAAAAGAAACTCAACAAATTCCTATGCCTTTGCAGTCTCAGTTAATTGAGAAGGAAATCATGTTAACTACCAGTACAGTGATGATTCTATGTTTTTCATCTGCAAAGGCATTGAACTGAGAGGTTTGGTAAGGCTAAACATAGAGATGTAACACTATACAGTATATAGATACGCATTACCTGCTTCAAACCCCTTCTCTCTTCCTTATATAAATGATTTCAATATATATTTTAGTTCATTATCCTTCTAAAATAATCAATGACTACACAGTTTCAGTTTTATGACAACTTTTTATTCAGAATGTTCTGGTATTCCACTCACCTTATGATGCCATTCACTAACAAATGTATTTAGAGGCACTTTAATGCAGACTGAGAACATCTGTGTAAACCATGTACTAATAACATGACTATTTATTTAAGATGATTTACCTACATAAAGATTACCCTTTTCTAAAAAAAGAAAAAATACAGTGCATTATTCAGAAAAAAAAATAGGAGGGGCTGAAAAAAGTATAACTACACTGCCTGGTCAAATAAAAGTCGCCACTAAAAAAAAAGGCCACATTTCAGTATTTCGTTAGGCTGCCTTTAGCTTTGATTATGGCACACATATTCTGTGGCATTGTTTAGATAAGCTTGCATGTGGCGATCTTGCATTGATGATGGTAGAGTCTGACCACTGCACAAAGCCTTCTCAAACAAATCTAAAGGCTCGCAATGGGGTTAAAGTCTGGACTCTGTGGTGGCCAATCCATGTTTGAAAAACATTGTCTCATGCTCCCAGAACTACTCTTTCACAATTTGAGCCTTATGAATCCTGCCCAAAATTTTGTAATTTTACTGGGCAGATTCGGACGTCATACACATTTACGCCACAGCAGAACTGTTGAAAAAAACAACAACATGAATTTTCCTTTAACAGCCATGCTGCGGTGTGAATGTGTATTACGTCCAAATCGGCCTGGAAAAGAATCAAGTAACACTTTCGAGGCGTTTGTAAGTCAGAGGGGAATATAAAAAATGGTAAAATTACTGCGATTTTGGCAGATTAAACCTTGTTACAAGCAGAATTTGTCCTGCCCTAAGCCCTCCTGCTCTATGGATGTCCGCTGATGGAGGAAGTGAACATAAATACCGCTGAACGGCTCAGACTGGCTCCAAATTCTCCAAGTGAGTAACAAAACATAAAATCTACTACAAATAAGGTCCAGGTTGAAAAAAACGCAATTCCCCTTGAAGTTATAATCAGTCACTATCATTCAAGATTTTTTTTTTTTTCTGGGCACATGTCTTCCTCAAAAACGATAGGTCCTCACCAGTGTTGGGCATCTTACATTAAAAAAGTAATTTATAATAGTTACAAATTAATTTTTCCAAAAAGTAATTTAGTTAGTAACTCAGTTACTACACTATAAAAATAATTAGTTACTCACCAAAGTAGCTGTGGAATTATTTTTTTGTTCAATAACACAGTTACGTTTTATAATATCTGTAACGTCAAATATTTTTGTTACTGAATGACCAATAAAAAAACGACATGTACAGTATTTTAGAACATTTGGTATTTGAACTTGACCCAATAAGATAAGCTGTATGCAGAAAAACAAAAAATATATTCAAAAAGTAAATATTGGTCATACATAATCTCACACGTTTCATTAAATTGCAAAACTAAGGCACACAAATTTGTGTAAAAAGAAACAAAGGAAAATCTGTCTATTACTTTTTTCAAATTTAAGCATCAGTTATATTCCACATTGAATAGAACACTACGTAATTGGATGTAGTACGGCTGATTTGTTGTCACATGAACTGGAAGGTAGTGAAGAATTTTTTTTTTTTACAGTAACATACTAAGAAATATTACATATGTCAATTTAAAAATTCTTTTGAGTTACTTTGTTAGTAGAGCTCATATGTACTTTCTGGGATGCATGGGGATTTATCTAAAACCAAAGCTTAATCAAAACCACTGCCTTCAGGAGGGAGCCTTCGGAGGCGATGTATTCCACTTCATCAGCACAGTTCTGGAGCGAAAAGCTGCAGAGTGCGCAGCACAAGCATTGGAAATTACGGGTGAATCGCTTTGAGGAACCTAATGTCCATCGAATATCCAACTTAAAACTAAATTCTTTGCTGTCTTTACAGCAAACAGTGAGACAGCGAGATCACTGTTTGAATCCGCCCACCCCGCCATCACCATCTCTCTCCCGGCAGCTGATGTTTGTCTGTCAGAAAGCCTGACATGGCTGCGCTTCATTCTGCACCTTGTAGTAACGCGCCACTTTACATCCCCAACAACGGTAACAGCTATGTAATGGTGGGAAAAGTAATTAAATAGATACTCCGTTACCTAAAAAGGAACGCATTTAGTAACGTCGCTATACTTAAACGCTGTTACTCCCAACAATGGTCTCCACTTTCCTCCCACATTTTAATAATGCATTGGACATTTCTTAATGCCATTTTAGTAATTTCTACAATCCCCTTAGTTGTTTCCTTGGCTTGATGCATGGAAATTATTTGACCCTTCTCAAACACACTAATATCTTTTCCACATGGTTGTGTATGAAATGAGAAGCAACTCATTGAACCAGTTGGAATTAAATAACTTTTTGCCAATTGAAAGATAATCCCCCATGCAGTAAAAATCCATTAGGAGGCTTGTACCTATCTGCTGAGTTAAATCCAGGTGCAACTTTTTTTGGCCTGGCAGTATGTGTGAAGACAATATTGACACATATTATTGTTAGCTAATATTATTAATACTAATATTGAGCTAAGATACTGGTTGTACAGTGAGCTAACTGTCCATATCAATGGACCAAGTACCGCATAATCCCAGCGTACCCTCAACAAGACTTGGTTAGGAACATGGTGTAACACCTTCTCCAAATCCACAAAACACATGTAGATCAGTTGGGTGAACTCCCATCATTATTATTACAACAATAATAAATATTTAATATAATAGAAATACACAGTATTTCTGCATATGTAGATGGAACAAAACTCTGTTCGTCACCTAGGGGTTTATGAAGATCTGAAATGAAGCCGATTAAATGGTTTCCACCACTGCAATCTTAACCGTGTCATGCGCCTCATGCCCGTAAAATACAAAAATGGGTAAAGGGTCGGAGCTGAGAGAGGGGCTGAGAGGGTGGAGGAAGATTATTGACACTTTAAGCTAACTTAGCTATAAGCTACCCGAGCTAACCAAGATCTAACCAAAACTGACTGAAGTTATTGGATGCTTTTAGCCATAAAAGCTCAGTTGAGTGACTCTACTACCCCTCTGCCTTCTAGGCTACCGAATGAGTTTGGCTTTACAACAGTATGCTACGTGCTAATGATAAGTAACAAATGTGTTTTTGAAACTTGAGCCATGGCAAATCCACCAAAGAAACCAAAGAAGATGCTGTCAGAAGAAGTGAGGAAAAATTCTGGCTTAATCTGGGTCCTGCGAGTAGCTCTTGCAAGCTGCACCCCAAGCTGAAAACTGCCCAAACTTTACTGCTGGAGAAGGTTTGTTAACCCCTGTTTTACACCGATTGCATCCATTCCGCGTCCGGTGTAAATCAGGGATAAGGAAAATTTCAGCCTGTAGAGCAATGGAGCTGGACACTGAAGCTCAACTCCCGACCAGGTTGTTCCTCTCGTTAACAGCACATTTCCCGTAGTTCCTCCTGCTCCCTTGGAGAGCAGCAAGACAGGTCAGAAAACACTTCCTTTCCCTCACTGCTGTAAAATATATTTTCTGTCAAACTGATGCTGAGTTAGGTAAAAGGAGGATTAGCTTCTAAAACCCAGTGTTACAGATGCTTTGTTGTTTTGGCTGGCAAGCTTGTAAAACCGTCAGTAAACTTTTTCAGATGCGTTCAGAGATTTGATTTCACTACAGTGATGTTACACCTTGAGGGTGCAACAGAGGGCAAATATACGCAAAGTTATAGAGTGTATTTGACATTTGAACACGAATAAACGTTGTGGACGCAACTGGTGGTCAAGTTCAGAGAAACAACAAGGGCTCATACTTTTAATGTGTCTTTTGAACATTTAACGAGGAGGGGGGAAGGCACTAGCAGCAGCACTAGGGCTGACTGCACATTTGAGACCTGTCTATCAAAAGGACATTACCCTCAATATTCATGAGTTATAAAATATCCACCCCCCTCAGAGTTGTCATAACGTCATAACGGTAAACTTGAGTCATTAAAGCAAAAAAAAATGTTATATATATTTTTTAACATGGGAGTCATGGGAACTTGCTACCCCTAGTTGATAAGGGGGGAACTGCAATTTTTTTCACAAAGGCTTCACCTTCGGCTGGCGGAGTTTGCCACCTATTGGCTGCAAAAATATCCTGAGTGTGAATCCTGGTCTGAGTTTTTTTGTATGGAGTTTGTATGATCTCCTTCTACATCTGCGTCTTCCATTTACTTAAAACACAATACTGTTACTTTGATTGAATTGTCTAAATTGCCCTAGAGTGTGGGTGTCCATGGTTGTTTGTCCTTGTGATTTAGCCTGTCCAAGTTGTACCCTTCCTCTCACCCAATAACTGCGGGAGATAGGTACCGGTCTCCACGACCCTGCAAGAACAATCAGGTTTGGAGAATGGATATATGTTTTTATTATATAAAGTGTGCGGGCTGAATGCTGAATGCTACCACAAGAAGCATCATGTTTGAGGCCAAAAGCTTTTCAGAAAATAAAATCTAAAAGTGCATTTTAATACTTGTCCACATTGCACTGTTCAATTCTTCACGGCAAATATGGGTTACTGCGTTGTTGTTAAGCATACAATACAATCATTTGTACTGTATCTGTGAGTTGTACAATGGCTGCCCTTTGTGAACATTAAGAAACAACACTGCTGTGTTCAGAGATACGGAGCATCTGCAGGGCCTTTATATCACATGAACATTTTTCTTTGGACAGAGCCACCAGCCACCAACATGAGCATTGTGTTTAGCAGACACTGTGGCATTGAGACACTCGTATAAAATTTGCTGGTTTAACAGTTAGAAAAAAAAGGTTCCTGCTAGTAGAGAGATGAGATCTTAGTGCCTGCATGAATGTTGAGCAGCAAGATGGCTAAGAATTTAACATGAGCTATCAATACAGTGATAGTTTCAGGCAAGAAATGGAAACCAAACATATTTAGCATAACTGGAAAAGGATGCCAAGTCCTTGAATCCCTAACGGTCCTTAGAAATGTGACACAGGCAATGTCCAGAAGGTTAAAGTATTTTTTGGATCTCTTTTTTTCTATGAAAACACTGAAATGTTTTTCTCTGCTGGATTTATCCTGCTTTGGTAATGTCTGCTGGTGCTTTTGCCAAATTTTAACACATGTTATGAAGTGTTTCAATGCAATGGGACAACTGTGGGAGAGCGGCTGAATTAGATTTCTGAAGCCAACAAAATGGGCTCCTAAAACAATACAAGATGATGAGAGGATATCATGGATTTAGGATAAAAGTAGAATGGTGAAAATGGAGAAAGTGATTTTTATAATGTGTCTACTTGTTGGTGATGAAGTCAAAAGATAAGAATATCCCAAGGCAATACAGCAGAGGGTGTGCTCCTGCACATCCAAATAAAAACCTGGGACCTGGGAAGACAACAGCAGATATTTTCTAAGCAGGGGTTAGGTTCTAAAACTATTTTTGAATTTTTTTAAGTATGGCTGAGTATTAGGGCCATTGTAAATAGGAGACAAAACATACATTTACAAAAACAAAACAAAAATAGACTTTTTTTATTAATGTTACATGCTGTAAATCCTCAGAAATTCTCTGGTGTCAAAAAGTCAGTAATTTGTGAGAGAAAACTCAGAAACTTTAATGATTAAAATTATACATTTTTTATATTTAAACAATGATTTTTTTCTGTCAGTGTTAGGTCGTAAATTTGGTAATTTATCAAGATGTTGAAAGGCAAGGTGAATTTATTTGTATAGCACAGTTTCAGCAAAAAGGCAACGATACTGCTCAGGGCCACTCACCTCCCCCATAGCCTTCTTCCCTTTCCTCTCTCTTATGAAGGAGGTGGAGAGAAATATTCAACCTTATAATTGTCTCATGAGGCAATGGAGCCGACGTTGTAGTTGCTCTGCATCTCTATGGCTGTCTATAGCTGTAGTGTGAAAATCTGTTCCCCTGAAATGTTCTGTTCCACCATTAGATTAAGGCACTGGTTCCCAAATAGTAGGATTAGGAAAGTAGGCAATTTATGGTTAGATAACGCTCATCCAATGTTAGGATTAGAAAATGAATAAAGGTTAGCCAATTGTTCTCGAATGTTAAGATTAGTAATAAATAAACCGGTCAGCCAATCAGAAACGATGAAGGGTTAGGGAAGACATACCAACTTAACACCAGGGGGAACAGAATATTTCAGGGGAACAGATTTTTGCACAACACCACCACAGAAGCGCCTCAGGCAGTCAGGTTAGTTCACACCCAGCCCTCCCCTCACTGGACAACGAGGCAGCGCCTCATTTTGAAGCATTTTTCATATTTTAAAGTGCTACAGAAGCCATAAAACCCCAGCTCGAGCCATCTTTTAAACAATAAATTTGTATTTTACATGCAAAGTTGTAAGTTAGCTTAACCTCCTACCACCACCTCTTACCTTTAGCATTGGGCACCCATTGAGTCTCCCATTTTAAAGAGCTGCAGGTCATCCTTGCATACCATGCGGGTAGCTATTTGAGGATTTGGTTCTAAACCATTCTTTGTACTTATCTCAAAGTCTGGGATTGTTGAAAAGACGACCACCTGGCATGTTGTTTTAACCCAGTGAAAGTAGACGTGCGTCACTACTCATAAGTTTTCAATGTACGTGCGCATCATATTTATGCCAGAGGATCACAATCTTTTAAATCAAATAATGTCTAAGGCTCACATGCCGCGTTTACAAAAAGGAACAAACCACTCTGAGAAGAAGCAAGGCTTTTTAAAAAAATTTTTATAAAAAAAATGAAATGGAGGCTTTTAGCCTAGGTGTTCTTTATTTTAAAATGGTGCAAATGGAATCTCAGGCATATAAAAATCAAGCGCTTCCAAAACTTTGAGAACATCTTGTTAAAATGTCAGCATTTTCAAGGAATTCAAGCATCCGTATGAAGGCTATTGTAGAGTCCGAACGGCTGAAGTGAGAGGCGGTTATTTAAATCTTAACTCAGAGGTGCTGAATATGAGACCAAATCAAAGTTTCCAGATGTGTTTGTGTTTTATGTTCTGTTTTGTGTTGGCATATCACTCAAAATACAGATTGAACAAGCAGAACATTCGTTTAAATTAAGTTCAAAATGTTAAAGACCTTGAGAGGGTTGGAAAAATAATTGCAAGGTGCTGTATATGAATTGAATGAGTCAAACAGCTTGTTGAGCAGAGACACATTAAGCTGAATGAGGACCAAATAATTGAGTAATTAGCTGATTCAATTTCAGTCAGGGAAATAAATTTCAGGAAATGAGTCATAATATCTGATTGAAATACTCAGTCTTTTGTGCACCAACAAAGTGGCAGAGAGCAGGTTTACATACAACTAAAGATGCTCATCTTGTGTTTTTCAGAGTTCATGAAAATACATTTTAACCCGTGTTTTTCTTCCCTCTTATTCCTACTTTAGAACATTTACAACAGACATAACATCATATTATATTATATATTTCAAGACTCAAAGTGGCCTTAGCTGACCTCAATCTGCTATGACGGGAAACACGGAAATGAGAGTCGTCGAGCTGCCAAGGAGTCAAAACCCACCATGTTTCTCACACCATCTGGTGATTTTTTTCTTTCTGGAGAGTTGTGGGTTATATCTGTGAGATTGAACGTGGTGTGTGTTCATGTGCTTATTTGTGCAGGAAAAGAACCCAAGGGCATATGGCCTGTGAACCTTTTATCAGAACAGACAGTTTGGTGGTGGGAGAGGCTGTGAGCAGTGATGATCCAACGATGCATATCGTCTATACCTACATGTTTACCAGGCTATCACAGGAAAACAGAAACAGAATTGGGCCAGGAACAGTTGGGCCAAATTTAAACTTAGCCAAATACATAGAGGATTCTAGAAGAAGGTTCTGGTTCGGGTTGCAGGGAACAAACTAAAAACATTTTACCAATGAAATAGAAAACCTTCAGCCAAATAGTTCTGAACGAGGACATCTTTATCCTGAAAAGAAAAATGTCTCTGGCCCAAAGAATACTTTCAAACGCTGGTTTAAATGATCAACAATCAATAGTTTTTGGTCATTTATAGCCCTGTGCGACCCTTAAAGACCCAGACAGACTCTGGAATCATCTGATGAAGGTCCCCTGCCATGCTCTGGACTGACTCCTGGACAGCAGGGATGGTTCAGTTCTGATTCAGGTTCTATTAGATCATGGAAAAAGAAACAGCTAGCAGATAAAGAAGAATATCATGATATTCTGCCTCAAATCTGTGGAAACTCGGGCCCAGTGCTAAATGGTTCAGTGATAAATTCTGTCTCACACAGGTCTAATAACAATGCACCAACACACTCATATCTGATCACAAAAGAGATACCATTTAATCTACCGCCATGTTTGGAGCTGTGGGAGGAAGATGGAGTACCTGAAAGAATCAAAGCATGCATGAGGAGAACAGGAAGCTCAGCAGAAAGAACAAAGGCTGCGATTTGAACTAGAGATGAAGCAGAGATAGTTAAGCTGTGAAACTGCTGCGAAAGTTTGTCTACAGTTTATTTCAATTGCCTTGTGTTATGGCTTGTCTAAGAAGAAGCATTGTAAAGGCAAAAATACCTGTAAAAAAGAAAACAGTAGGGTGTGTGAAATTGTCGTGTAAATTGTAATTAATTAATTACAGCGCTATGTTTTTTTTATCACAATCTAGTTTTAAATCTTAATTTTATTGTTTCTGTATGCTCGATCGAAGGCTGTAAACTATGGAGCACCAAACTGCAAAAAATTAAATAAATAAATAAATAAAATCTTATTATATAAATATTTACATTAATTAATATTAGACAAATATATTATAACAATTAAATTATGAAAAAACTCAGTTAATATAAAAGTTTAAGCTCATTATAATAAAATCCTTTTTATTTTTCTTTAAAAATGCATTAATTAATATGAATGGTTATTTAACTGTGAAACATTTTTTTATAATAGATTTTATTTTTATTTCTTCATTTTTTATTTAAGATTTTATTTATTTTCATTAGTTTTTATTCCAAAATGTTTTTTTTTTCTTCATAAAATCAGCTTTTATTTCTTAATGGTGTTTTCCCCGATTGGTTATAGTTATCAAAAGAGATCATCAGCCATTTTTGTTCAGATGTGGAAGTATACAATTCTTTCAAATTGTTGTTGGTCTAGTAATAAAACTGCATAATGTAAAATAACATACTTTTTAATTTAAGGTTCATTCCATAGCCTTTTTTTTTCTTACTGAATTGTTTTCAAATCAAAGGTTGGAGTTTTGAGCTTTCTTTGCTGAGATTAAGAATCAGCTTTTAAATATCAATTTACTGGCAGACAAATGTTACTACAGACGCAGATAGAGGAAAAACACTGAAAAATAAGCAAACCTCTTTCCTGATGTCAGAGTCAACATTGTGGAGAAATCTTTTGTGATTTCAGCGAAAAATGTAGCAAAACCATATCAGGATTGAAAAAATTCCAACACTTCTCGGTGGCATGTGAAGTATGCTTGGCGCCTCAGAATGCATCTGTTGTGAGGCTGCAGCTCGAGAGGCCAAAGACGTCACTGTTACGGTACAAGAGAGCGCCGTGTCACAATCTGTGATCCTACAAGCTGTCAGCAGAGGACAGGATGACGACGAAACATCCAGTTTAACACAGACCTCACACATCCTGCTCCAATGGTACCAGATTCAGATCTGTTACATATAATAAACACTTGTTATTTGTAATCCTTATGTGCAGTAGAGAATGACACGGGAATTGGTTTTCTTTGCCTTCTCATATTGCTCTTGTTGGAAAATCCCATTCCAGTTCTGATAAAATCATTCCCACTCCCTCGCAGTCCCACAGAAAAAATCTAATGTGTTTAATGTCTGTCAAAGATCGGCACTCGCACACAGTGAAGGAGGTTAGAAAGTAACCAATAATTTAGTAGTCGCTTGTTTTAGACAAAAAATTTTACATTTACAACCTGCTCTGACCAAGCTGGTAAAATCAGCCAGCCGCGGCTTGGGACAAACATGATTCATTTACAATCTTAATGCAGCAGTGTTAAAAAAAAGCCTGAAAGCTTGATAATGGTTCTTTTCTGGAGATGACTTTGGAACCTCAGGAGATGATGATGTAAAGTAGGATTCTTCCTAAAATTATGGACATTATGGACAACACCTGTCTTCAGTCGGAGGCTTTTTCAGTTTCACCATAAATAAAGTTATCTTATCAGTACTTTCAAGTGTCGCCCGAGCTCCTATTTCACTTTACCCTTAATTCCCTCTCTGCACAATGCAAGTTGGGGAAGTTGTGCCAGTAGATGTTTGGATTTCTTCTGTTTCACTGCAACACAGAACACTACAGTCCACAGCCGTCAGCATTTCCAACAAATCTTGACAAAACTTTCCTTTTGAATGGAACACCTGCTCATTTCTAAAAATTTGTTTCTGTCATGTTTGACTTAATCTTTTGACCCACATACAGAACATCACTAGGAGACCAGTTAAACAGTTTAAAATGTTCATTGAACAGAATGTGAATATGAATAGATGGCAAAGGAACAGGAGGACCAATTTGGATATTGAGGTGAACAGTGTAAACTCAGGTGAGGCTTACTGGATGGATGGTAAAACTGAGCTTCAGGGAGGGACATCAGGAGTCGGGATCTCTGCGAGAACCTCCACTGGAGATCCAGAGAGTAAAAGGCTGATGGAATGCGCACTGATCTGTGCGTAATTTTGTGCGTAGGAACAATTGTAAGCATGTTGTGGTATTTATCAATTTGTACTCTTGTATATAAATGTAAGTACACTTCTAACCGTGCGTACACACAGCATCTAGTGTTAGAACAGGGGAACTGCCACACTAAAACAGTTTTACTTTGCAGAATATTTTTCTCAGCAATTTATTGCATCCACCAATAAGTTCATGTTGGCATCTGTCTTTTAGCAAAATAAGTAAAAAAGTAATGCACAGATTTGGAACAAACTTTCAGAGAATGTTAGAAATTACCTAAGAAATACAACAATTACATTTTGTGAATCATCATGCATGAAGTTCCTGTTACCTGTTACTTGCACCTCCCCCCCCCCCCCACACACACACCCCCATTTGATATGTCACATCAAGTGCTTCAGCTTAGTGGGATCTTGTTACACTAACAAATAAAAGATTTGCCAACAGTGCTGTGACAAATAAAAGGTCCCGCTTATCAGTGAAGCAGGTTATCCCTTTTTCTTTTGCACTTATGGCAGCCCAAGCTGCGCTTCAAATTACACAGTGTCAGGTATGATGATCAGAGCTGCCTCAATAGGTGATCTGGTCAAGCTGTGTGGTGAAGGATGTTTTATTGTATTCAGATGGATAGTGAACCTTTTTTTTTACTATTTTTTATTTCCAACAGGAACATCTCCACTGCTCCAACCGCATTTACTGCTTGTGTCACTGTTTCCCAGGGGGAGTTATTTATTTTATTGGTTCCCCCAGAACAGATAGAACCAAACAGCAATGCTCCGTACTGATGTAACATATTTTATTTGTTCAAAGAAGTTAAGGATTTCCAAAGAACTTAACAATAGCAAATTACACAATCCTTTGCCACATTTCTTTACATCAGCAGGAATATAACTGCTATGTTAATATGTGTTCTCTATGACAATTTTAAAAGTGTGTTCATCATAAATACTTTCTTTGCCCCACTTATGTTTCACCTGTTCATCAGGTGAAACATAAGTGGCCAGACATGAGTAGTACCAGTATCTAGCTGCTTTGAAGCAATAGAAATAAGACATCTAAATCCACATAGCAATCATATTCCATATGAAGAGGAGTTTTGATACAGTGCTCATTCAGCATATTCCCATGGAGTAATATGAAGCTGTGTGGGTTTTTTTTTTGCTTTAAAGTATGAAAATAATAAAAATCTTCCTTAAATATTTTAGATTTCGCTTGCCTGTGTTCTATAGATTCTGTTTTATTACACATGAGATTTTCAGACTTTGAGATTTAACAAGGAGCCAAATCCAGGAAGAAATACAAAAATACATAGAGCAAATGGAAAAACTGAGAGATGCAAGTTAAACAATTTTTTTAGATACACTTTATGAATTCCGTATTGATTTTTGCATAAACTGCAGAGAATAATAATCTCTTTTGCACAGATTCTACTAAATTAAATCTGTATTGAGTTATATGTTCTTTAGAGATAAACCAAAAAGGAAATATGTCACACGTTGACACGACAGTCATATTTCATGTGACAATCTGTGCGTATCGGTCTGTTTGCTGTGGGTGACCATCAATCAGTCTGTCCTCCATTTAAAGGAGAGGGGTTGGTCTGAGAATCTGAAGTA
The DNA here is from genome assembly GCA_028564705.1 of Apricaphanius iberus. Taxonomy (NCBI): domain Eukaryota; kingdom Metazoa; phylum Chordata; class Actinopteri; order Cyprinodontiformes; family Aphaniidae; genus Apricaphanius; species Apricaphanius iberus. Next base: position 323,697 of record JAPXFQ010000650.1, on the reverse strand, counting down.
TTCTGGTCATAGAGAAGGGTTACTGACAGACAACAGCTGCTGAGAAATGCTGCAGGTTGATCTAAAGTGACAAATGTAAAAGAAAAATAAGAAATATTGTCTCATTGTGAACAAATGCATGGTCACAGAATGTGGTAGATATAATCAGACATGCAGAGATCTCTGCTGTTGCAAAAAATAGAGCAGCGGGTAACCCATCGAGTCAGGAGGTGTCTCTGATATCAGCTGTCTTTCTGTAAAAACAGCCTCCTGCTGTCGATGCAGTCGGGTCATTTACAAACTCAACGATCAGCATGAAAACACATGCAGAGAGCTCTGAACCTCCACATACGGTAGAATCTCCAACCACAGTGCAATATTTTAACCAGAAAATGAGCTAGACTTTCAAAGCTGGGATGCATGGAGTGATGCAGTGAGAAGAGAAGATAGAAAGAGACACAAATCAATGATTTTTAAACATTACCAAAAAACTCATCCCAACAACGAACGCTTCTCTGTTTACACGAGTGTGTGTTTCAATTCCTGCAGGAATGTAAAGAGCTCAAACAATGCATGCTCGGCAACAGCCATCCACTTCCTTATCATATATATATGTATAAGGATTATCAGTACCCCATATATATAGTATCCCAAAAAAGTATTTGTGGCAGGCTATATATATATAGCCTTTTTATAATAATAATAATAATAATAATAATAATAATAATAATAATAATAATAAACTGAGATCAAAAATAAAGCACAAACCTCTTCAAATTAAATGTAAATAGTGCAATTTGCATCGTAAGTTCAGTGCAAGACTAAAATAATTTCCCCTCTCTGCTTTATTTGTCTGATATGAAATGAACAAAATGTTTCTGTAACTTTAAGGTAAAACTATTTCTTGTTTTCTCCTTAAATGAATCATGTAAAGCACCTTGAATTACCTTGTGTTGAAAGTGTGCTATACAAATACCATTGCCTTGCCTAAAAACAATAAGTTCTATCTTCAGCATCAGTAAAAGTTCTCTATCATTGTAGTGTGTTAATATATGTCTCATCAGAATATCAGTGAGTAAAAAGTCACAGAGTATTTTTCAAGCAAGGAGGAGAAAAACAAAGTTTACAAATTATAATTATTGAAACTGCTATTTATTGCATTATTTTTTTTTTTACTTTCAAAGATCCATTTTAAAATGGCTGTATAGTTTCCAGAGAGACAACAAGCATGACAATACAAAATTATGGATACATTCATTTCGGGTGTGAGATGCAGCACGAAGATATTTTACCCACAAACATTCCCAACTCAGACAGGAAATCTAATAAAACTAGGGATGCAATGATACCACTTTTTTCAAACCGATACGTTACATGAGTACTTGCAGATAACGAGTACCAATACTTCTTCTTTATTTATTTTTTAGGATTTTTGGGCCAGAGTGGCCTTCATTGAAAGTGGATAGAGTTTGAAGGGGGAGAGAGGTGGGGGAAGACATGCGGCAAAGTCGCCTAGGACGGGACTCGAGCCTCTGAACATGGCGCACCTGCTCTAACCACTAAACCACATGATGCCCCCAATACTGATACTTCTAACACACCAAAAAATGCCATGAACTGAAGTACAAGTTTTATTTCTTCTCTGCTTGTTACAACAAATTATAGTCAACTAACCGATACCGATACGAGTAAATCTGAGCTGTATCGGCGCATCCCTACATAAAACCTCATGAGATAAAACTAGACTGGTAAAGTCAAAGGAGTAAATATGGTGGTTGAGGAGGAGGCATTGGCAATAGATTTTTAACATAGACAAAAACAATAAAAAATAGGGAGTAGGGGCTCTACTGGCTATAAAAATATGGAGGTGAGTTGTGGTGAAGTGACTTTTCTACTCGAACATGCTACAAACCTTTTCTGATTTATCTATGTTTCTAAGCTGTTTCCCTCACTGCCCGTCTCTTCACTTCTGTTTAGCTACACATAATATTCACCAGGCAGCATGCTGCAATATAAGGCCAAAACAATGCAACTTGTTGAATACACAACGTGCAGATTAGAAAGGTCCCAACGCGCTCTGAACACACCACACACAGCATGGATATCTGTTAGAATTAGCTCAAGAGCCTTGCGATTGTTAGAGGGGAAGAATCTGTCTGAAATGGGCTTAAAAGTCCTGCCATGTGAAAAAGCTCTCACACAGAAAACTCGGGAAGATTTCTTTATGTCTCATTCACAATGGGCAGGAAAAAGCAGCAGTAAAGTTATAACACAGATCCCAGTTTAATGGTGTGCTGATGTTCATGTAGAGCATGAGAGATCTGTTATCATCTTGGTTGAGAGTTGCCATTTCTCCATGCACAGACGTCACCTGAGGAGCTTTGAGCATCTGATCTTGGAGATTTCCTGGGGAATCCTATAGGCCCCAAAGAAAGGCCTAGAGAATGTGACTGGAGAGTAGGATATCTTGGCTTTCCACCATTACCCCAATAACATCATCTCACATAGGTGGAAGACAGTGGATGGATGAATTTATTGCGTGGGATAAATCGATAAGAGTTAGAAAGTTTAGTGGGTAATGATCTCTTTTGGAGAGGCCCCGAGAAAAAGGAACCAGGTCACAGCAGCAGCAGCTTTAAAGCGCCAATCAGAAGCATCATGGCAGTTAAAGACGCTGCCTGGCATCTTGCCCTCCTGTGGACAGCTTGTCAGCTGTGGCATTGGCCAGCTAATGGGAGGGTTCACGCATGGCTGTATAACAAGAACAGGACAAGCTGTCACCGCTCCGCTGACAGGTGGAGTTTTCCCACAATGCCTTGCAGCTGTGCAACAGAGCACTGTTGAAGCCCCAAAATCTCGGGCTGCTCGCCATTGATGAACCAAACCAGTGCATCTCCTGCTGATTCGAGTAATGAGGTTTTTCACCCAGGCTTACACCGTTTTAAAGCGGAGACCATCTTCCCGCTGCTTCAAACTCTCCCGCACCTCCGGCTTTGATTTTAGTCGTTTGTGGCGTCTGTTGGTAAAACACGAGGGAGCAAAACAGTGACAGGGAGCTTCACAGAATGAGTGATGGTTATGCACAAACCTCCCACTGCTAATAATGATTTGTTACAATAACTGCCAAAACATTTCATCCGGTAATGGAGTGTGGGAGTGGAGCCCTTATCATTCAGTCAAGCTTGTGAAGCAGACACATCATCTCAGAGCAGCTATTTATTTACATAATACGGTTATATAATGAATATAAATGCCTAATGCAGCACTCTGAAGCCTGGGCTTAGCAGACCATTAAGATAAGAACAGCATGTAAATCTTGAGAGGAAGTTTGGTTTGTGGCAACTAAATGTAGCTTCCAGAGACATGTTTCAGATCCTGTGACCCGACTTTGATTAGCATCTAAATAATGTTTTGGATATTCTTCACAACCCGACTGCACTTTTTTGCACTTTGTTGCACAAAGAAACAAAAGGACTACATCTCAAACCATTTTATCACAGCACATAGTCTTAATGGTTAAAGGAAAATCCTGCAGAACATAAATAATCTGTTAGTGCACCTGTCAGAGGAGCGCTGACAGCTTGTCCCGATTAGTGTCCCGATTAGATTAAGTTTTTTTTAATGTTTATTTACCAATTACAATATCTAAATTGAAATTATGCACATTAATGCAGAGAGTTTAAAGTTGTGTCAAAATACTAACACCCCAAATAATTGTTTTCTTTCTTTTCTATGGATCCTCAGGTCCATCTGTATGTCTGACAAAGATTTGATAAAGCGCTATACAAATACACTTCATTTTTGATTTGACACTGACCTACGACCCAAAGAAAGCAGCTAAGAGCCAACGCATCACACCTGTAGGCACTGAGTCTTAACCTGGGAGCTTTACATTGAGGTGTGAAGACCTCTAGTGCATGCTATTCATGATGTGGCCACACAGCCAAATCATCTGCAATAACCAGAGACTCTTCTCTGAGCTACTCTGTCCTTTGATCCGGAGAAAAGATCCATATTGGAGACCAGCCTGCAAGTAAGGATCCAGTTTATGCTGAGTGTTGACACAGCTAACAGCTGTTTATCTTTTAACCTCTTTATTTTATCCAAATAGCAGTACATGAAGCTCCATCTCTCCCACAGCTGAACTGCTGGGAAACCAAAAATCTTGATCGCAACTTTAAAGAAAAAGTTTGGTATTTTACACTTAAAGCCCTGTTTTCAGACTTTTTATGATGAAATAGAATGATTTTGATAAAAATTTGGATGAATGCTGCTCTCTCAATAAATTTATGTTCATTTGATAACACCCCTCACCCACCCACCCTCACAAAAGGTGCACTCAAACATTCCATCTTAAAACACAATAAACTTTCGTTTACGAAGACCTGAAACTCACCGATTGGTCAAGGCTGTTCACTGATAAGCTCACACAAAATTCACTGCAAAAGATGTTTTCCAACAAGTTTTATGGTAGTTTTTATCCAACTCCATTGACTTGTATCAGAAGTTTTGTGTGAAACCGTATCACTATGCAGGCGCAAACGGAAATGGTTTTGTTTGTAGTCATTCTGTAGTGTTAGTGGAAAAGAAGGAATGCAACATTGCTTAAAATAATGACTATTTGCAAAACCACTAGAAATAGAAATATGTGAACATCTTGAGACTTTTAGCGGTTAATAATTTTGGCTACTTTTTGCAGTAGATTAAGTTGTACATTTATGCTGCAGATTAAAATAATTATGTATAAAACCTGTTTATATGTTGACAAACAGAGGACAGGTTGGGATGAAATTCTGTTAATTAATTTTCTCCTTTTAAAACCAAAGATAAAAAAAATATTTTTAAAATGCTTTTTAGTGGGCTTTAGTGAACTTTTTAGTGCGAAAACTCAGAGGATCTGAGTTTTATGATCCCCTGTTTTTTTTAATCAACATAAGTAGGGCAAGATGAGATGAACCTGCAAATGTCTTTTTTTAAAGAGTAGCACGTATAAGTTGTGTTTGTTGTTCTGTTGTGCAAAATATTGAAATCCTAAACCTTACTGTATTGATGGTGTTTCTATGAGTCAAACAGCAGATGTACTGTAGGTCTCGCTGCTGAGAAACAAATTTATTTTGGCACAAGCTCGAAGGCTACAGCAGAACAAGTCCTCACCGACGCAGCCAGCTGTTGAGGAGTTGCTGCTTCGTGTCAAAAGAAGTGATTTTTATCTTGAACGGCGCTGCACACTCTTACAGCCTGGTCTGTTTGTGCAGGAATGTGTGAGAGTGTGTTGGTGTGAAGCAGAGAATAAAATTAACTTGTCAGATGATTGAGGTTGTTATCCTTCCAAACATGTTAAAGTTTTGTTTGTCTTTCGAAAGTTTCACTCAGTAGGGTGAAATATTCTGTAAACTGACATACAGAAGTACTAAATCCTTGTGAGGGTAAATATATTCCACATCGGGCTGCACTTATGATGGATTTAAAACACTTGACACTTGCAAAATATCGAAGGATGGAGAAACATGCAAAAAGATTATTGTTATGAGCCAACGATTTCATTGCATCATTTGTGGAATCATAAATAGGTTTCTGCATTGCCCCGAATTTAGACTCAATGCAACACTGAAATTACGCTGCATTAAGAGTAAACCTTGGCAGGGTAATGAGCACGGTACGTGTGAGTCATTAGTCTTTCATGTCTATTTATACAGATGGAAATCCGTCTCACCCATCTCTGTGATCCATATTTCAATCCCTTAGATAGTATAATTGCAGGCTATGCTGTTTCTATTTCTGGATCCCTCCCTTGACTGAAGGCACAAGGAGATTTCATGAAATCTTGTTTGGAAGCAAAGCTTGGAAGGTTTGGAAGCAAGATGCTTCAATAAAATTATAAAATGATTATTTATATCTATGCTGTAAATCTAATTGTATCATGTTGTGCCTAAAGTCTCAATCAATGGGATAAGTAACAAGATAATGTCCCAATATTGCCTTTAGGGTATATTTTTAAAAGATATCACCATCCATCCATCCATCCATCCATCCTTGGAACACGTCATCAGGGAAGCATATAGGACGCCTTCTAATCAGATAACCGAGCCACCTCAACTGACTCGTATCGATGTGGAGGGGCAGCGGCTATACTCTGAGCCCCTCTTGGATGACCGAGCTTCTCACCCTGTTTCTAAGTGAGAGAGAGTAGAGACACCCAGTAGTGCAAAATTGTTTCAGCTGCTTGTATCAGCGATCCCGTCCTTTTGGTCACTACCCCAAGCTTTGATTGAGCTGGAAAGCTTTTTACTAAAAGTGCAATTCAATGAATACTCTAAAAATGCATGTAAAAAAATCCGGTGGACTGTTTTGTTGTTCTACACCTCCTGGGGCCTATTGCAAAAAACTAGTATAAGGAATTAAGATGGGATATCTTGGTTATCCTGGCTCAACTTCTCCGTGATCCAGCTGCACTAAAACGGAATGGGGGCAGAAGGATATGTAATGGTATAAATTATTATGGTGATATATTCCCATTGAGCTAGCCTGCTCCAGACCAGCTTAAATTCCAGTTCCTTTTCCTATTCCTTATCTCAGTCAGCTGTCACCACAAACTGAAACCCATACATATTTCAATACTGACTACACATTTTAATTAGATTATTTAAATGTTTGTGATCATTAATTTTTATCTTTTTGCATGAATGATGATTTGGAAATTGCAGAGATTAAAGAGATTTTTTATCATGCAAAGAGATTTACATTTTATTCTGGTCTTTGGTTACTTTTTTGGTGACTTATTTTCAATCTAATCTACTAATCAAATAGGAATAACAAGTCTTCATAATCATTTTAAAATCACAGCCTCAGGTGTTGCCGACACATTTTCTGCATCTCCTTCTGATGGTGAATGACCAGACATGCCTGGGGTGCTTGTGTCTCCGAAGCCACAGCCTCCTGTAAAGATTAGCATCTCCTCCCTCCTCTTTTACTGAGTGTTTGGATTTGTCGAGTGTCTGTTTTGACTCCAAAGGGTGAGATCTTATCCAAGAGGAGACAGATCTCGTTCTGCATCTGCTCATCTTGAGAGAAACTCTGGAGCTGCCTTTTAAACAACTGTAAAGCGCTGTTGTGGTGGACACTTCAAGTGATAGAAACCAGCATATTTGTGTATAATGACTATTTTGGATTTGCAAAACAGCGCATCTGATAGTCTTCATATCAGTTTAAAAAAAAGATCAAAAAAGAGTATTTGTGCTGTTCTTGCACAACCTACTGCTTTTATCTGTACCAACGATAACATTCTGTACTGGTACAAAACATATCTTTTCTCAAATCTGGACCAGTTGCGTTGATAAGCACTGAAATGAATGCGCTCCTTCAGTTAAGTTTGTTTGTGTCCAGTGTTTCCACATGCTGGAGGATAGATTAATGCAAAGCTCAATGCAATCAGCTGGGTTTACTTAGATAACATCTTACCAACTGGCATCAATTAAATTTATTTATATGGTGCCAATTGATAACAGATGTCATCTCAAGGCACTTTACAAGAAAAGTTAGATTCATAGTTTAAAGGTTTTCACTGAAAATCAAAAAATGGAGCAGAAAAAGCCTAAGTCTAAAGAAGCCTGTCCATCTAACAACATTTTGAGAGGGACTGCCCACAGGAAGGCTGTAGTGTTTTGGCCAGGAGCAGAGCAGAGCTGTAGCTCTGAGAAGCTAAAAGTTAGCAATTATTCAACACGGCAGAACATGTTCGGTATTAGTGGTGATCAATGCTAGATTTATTTATTTTTTTCCCCACGGAAGAGGAGCAGAAGAAAAAATGGTTTGAATTTGTTTTTGGAACACCACCCTAAAAATGCAAAGCTTAGTTTGTGATTTGTTCAGTCCCTTGGATCAGAGTTACTTCACCAACTATGGACCTAACAGTACTGACTTTGCTTCTAAGCTGGATTTAAAACCAGGATTTGTACCAATATGTGAAACACAGGATACTGTCATTAAAAAAAAAAAGGTTCACCCATTGTTTTACTTTTTGAGTATTGTGTTAAAACACACCACAACAATGAAATATACTGCATTGGATCACTCTCTAATATCTGTGAACACATCCACCCTGTTCCAAACCACAAAGTGTAATATCAGCAGCTAAATCTTCTGGTAGCTAAATCTCCTGGCCTATAGAGCTCACCATGAGCCTCCCCGTTCATCAGCAGACGGTGGGGCCCAATCCTAAGAGACTGCAGATCAGACAAGACGATCTGCTGAATTTAAGAATTTCACTAAGCGGAAGAAAAGAAACAAATAACTTTTACTTCATAACCAAGAGGGAAGAGCGCGGCACCAAATCCCTATCCCCAAATCAAGCCGAAGTCTAACAGTGCTTATACACCGAACGCAACCGAAGTGACCAGAGAGTCAGGTTTACATATTAAGTCAATGGAGGAGCACGACTGGAGGTCCCACAAATCAGAAGCAGATCTGCGTTGCGAAAAAGCTTTTCTGCCTGATTTACGTGACAAAGTAGCGCGGCCGGTGCATTTCAGGCTTGACCGAAAATACGTGCTGCATTTTATGTGGTGCATTTTGTGCATTTGACCTTATCGCATCTGCCTTTCAAGTTTGAAAAATCTGAACTCCAGCTTCAATTCAAAGGCCTCGCTCTGTCTCACATGGCCGAGAAGTGAGCCATGAACAGCTTCCTCACCCGGACACCCAGGCCTGGTAATGTCTCCACCACAGCACATCCCGTGCTGCTCACTTATTATATTACAAAACTTTTACTAACCGCAGACAGATAGACAGCCGCTCAGCTTAGTATTTGGTTTGTCAGCGGCAAAGCTTTGACCTTTGCGTCACAAACTGGGCGAGGAGCCAGGGTGTTTATTGATCCCTCCACCACAGCTTTACTGGTAGCTCCCCAAGCCCCCACTGCAGTTGTCCCAGCTCCACCGGAGATCAGGCGGAACATGTAGTCCACGCAGTCCCACAGTCAGCTTGGGGGCCATAGTCCACCCGGGAGCTGCACCCACACATGTTGGGCTCGATGGAGATGGTGCTCCGCTCCCAGGTTCTGGATCCTTCCGCCGCTGCTCGACTTGGTCTTCCTCCACAGGAGCGGTCCCAGCTCCACCAGAGGTGAGGCCGAACATTTAACGTGATCAGCTCATAAACCCAAGTCCACTTGGAGCTCCCGGAGGGTCGGTAGAAGGAAAGAGGGAAGGCGAGGCCAGTGCAGCAGTGCCGGTCAGGGTCCTCCCACATTTGCGCTTCACACGTGTGAAAATGGCATATATTAAGGCACAAACAGTTCGGTTTGGACACACTTCAAGGTGCGAATGTGCAAGTGAGCAGCTTGGGGCGTGTGACACTTTTTGGTAGCTTTTATTGCGTTTGGTGTGTACACACCGTAAGTGAAAAAAATAAAAATAAATTTGTTTGGTGTTTTTTCTTAGCAAATCTATTAATAATGTTCAGCAACAGACCTGCCAAACAGAAGAGGGTCCGTGTCCCTCAAAAGTGTTTGAACAAATATCAAGAACAGTGGCCATGCTTGCAACCCTCTAAAATTACTCATCATGCATTTTGCACTGTGTGCAATTATGATGTGGAAATCAACCACCAGGGAGTTGTCACCAGCGAGGTAATTTATAATTTAGCCCTAGTGACGTGTGCATATGTGCTGTAAGCCAATATAATTATTACATTCTTAAAAACAAAGAAAACCTATTGCAATATACAAAATAAATGATTACCATTTTAATTAAATACATATTGAGATATTTTCTGATTAATTAATGGATCGGAGTTTTCAAGATGTGTGGTGATGGGGTTTGTTGAGCTGATTCGTGGTTAGGATCAGAGGCAAGGTTGAGACACTGACAGATCGATGAGAGGTAAGTGCAGGAGTCTTCAGACTGAAGCTTATGTCCTGTCCTGTTTATCTACTGCGCAGCTGTTTATTCTGACAAAACTGTCCTGTCGGTGTCATGATCTCCCATCAATTGCGTGTCAGAGCAGCTCATTTAATGCAAGTTTCACGATACTCTGTTGGAAAACTTAGAACAGCGAATGCGTGCAGTAAACACGGGATATTGCTTTGTTGCGCTGCGAGTCAAACGCAGGGGTTAAGAGTATGGATGATATGACAAAAAGGTGCATGTATTGTGGAGTTGATTTGGATTGAGACTGTATTCACACCTGAAGCGAAGCGAACCTCTGTCCGTTTGGAACCGGACCAAGACCACCTAAAAAAGTTGGTTTTGGTCCGTTTCTTTGATCCGCAGCAGGATTCGTTTGTGTGTATTCACACCTGCATAAAAGGTCCAGACCAGCGTTCCAAACGAACTCTGGTCAGGTTAAGTGGACCAAAGACTGTAGGTCTAAATACACCCTTAATTTTAAAGAGTTTCCATCAGTTCAGTGCAGAGAGTCAAATATTTATCACAATTTCCAATCCCTCCTTCTTCATTATAGGATACATTTTTCTGTTTTTCATAAATCAGGTCCTGTAATGCAGTCTGCAACTTCGCTACACCTTACCAGAGCAAAGTTACAATTCATCAGAGAATACTATGCACACATGGAGAACAAAAAGGGCTTCAATGCCTTTGTGAATTGCAACGCAATGCATTCCAGTGCATAAATCTGAATCTGAATAATCTGAAAGGAGAAGACATAAATGACCACTGGGCAGAATCAGACTTTAATACCTTCAGGTAATCGTAGCAGGGTACTTTTATGCAGATGTTTTGGATTTAAAGAGCAGATAATCTGAAGAAGGGGAAGACAAATGCATCTATATTAGACTTCATGAAACTTGTAGCTTATGTTGAAGTGAAGATGAGAAAGGGGATGTTTTCACACAGTTTTTTTTAGCTCTGCTTTCACAGATGGATAAAGACATCCTGCAAAAGAAGGTGAGAGTTCACTCAATTACCAACACTGCAAGCAGTGAAGAGGAAGGCACATCACATCAGGCATTCAGTCAGCAACCATCAATCATCTCCTGCAGATGCATAAAAGCTGCAGTAGAAAAGAACAGATGTTATTATGATAGATTTGTTTACAACCTGTTGCACATTATAGTCAAATACCTCTGCTCTGGTCTAACCTGCATTACGAATATTCTTCCAGAAGTCTTGAGGTTCATTCAGATTTAACTTTTCAAGCTTCAATCATATCACCATTTTCTTTTGAGGGAAAAGATGCTTCGGACGGGTCTAAAACAAGGCACATTTGTTCAGTAACAAATATTTGATTACAAAGTATTTAAGAGAGTTGGCCATTTGAAATGTTTTCCACATATAAATTATCTTTACATCTACAGAATGATGAACTTCAAGTAGTTCAGCAATGGCTTTAAAACCCTTCCAAGATTAATGGACTGCAACAGTTTCTTCTCTAAAGTCATTGCTGGTGTCTTTCCTTCCTGGCATTGTGTTAACATGCTTCTGTGTGCTACAAAACAGCAAACTGAAAATGCTCATACCTATATAAATATATTTAGGTCTCACAGAGGTGGTTGGACGTGAATTGTATTAATATTCAATATTACTTGTGAAAATTTCTATTCTGCTCCTGATGGAACTAGACAAATACTTTCATGCCATTCCTCCAACTCAGGCTCACCCAACTGTGATGAACAAAGTGAATACTGCCCACCATTCACTGATGGAGTCCGACGGATTTAATTGAGTTGTTTAGAGGTCTCAAAGTGGCAATTTAATCCCGGCGTGTTGGTCTGAAAGAAATTGAAAAGAGATGAGAAACTGATTTGAACTACCTAAAATCAGGCAGAGAGAAACTGAGCCGAGCGTTAATTACAAGTGATTATCATTCATAGACCAGTGAGTCCCCAGAGACTGTGGGTTACTGAATCTGTGCTCTGGAGGAGTTTGTGAATTTTAAATAAACCGCACCGTATCAAATAAAGGAATTCAAAGCTTTATCTCTTGTGGGGGGTAAATCTATGGGTTTGAAGGGGAAGCAAAAAACAGACAAGAATGAGATTAAACACTTTTATCAGATACCTGAATTAATGTGCTCAGTGACACAAAAGTCGAATAAATGGTTTACTTTGGTTAGAGCGTTTTACCTTATGTGCCCCACTACACACTCATCCAGACGAGCAGTTATTTTATTTCACAGATGTGCACATCTTTATTAAACATCTTGTTTTTAAGTATTTAACAAAATATATTTCAGATGCTGTGTTAAGTGAACTGCACTGTGAGACAGAACAGTTAAGACAAGTTATGTGTTACTAGGCTCCTGATTAAACGTGCCTTTTGCTATCTAAAAAAATTATACAGATAGGGGGTAGTCTACGCAACGATGTTCCCGTTTTTGTTCGAATTTGAGGGTGAAAACTACATTGCATTTACACAACAGGGTGCGTGATTGGATCTCGTTGTATGTAGTACATATGCCCGGCCTTTAGACGGCTGCGTGCCCTGTGTATGGTTTCCTCCTCCTTAACTGGAAAAGAGTTGAATAATGGCAGAGTGTGCAAGTTCAATACGCCATGGGTGGCTGTCAGTAATGTCACAGTCCCTGGCCTTCTGTTTACATGACAACAGGTTGTTATGGTAAACTTTTTATTAACAATGATCTGTTCTGTGTATTCGTACATACTGACAGTACTGAGTGCTAATTCTTCAAGACATACAGTAGTGATTTAATCTCATGAACTGATATAAATTTTCACATCCTGTGTTGCCATGGACACGACCCTCTGTACACTGGACTCCTGACATTTTACGAGATTGTGCCTGCCCTGTCAGACGAAGACTCCTGGGAATCTACAGTATTCACCCTGAAGAAATTTTTACAGATATGATATTTATATTTGTAAGGTTGACTAAATCTGCATAAGGCTGTGTTAGTGGATGGGAAGCAGGTTAGTTTTTGCACCGTTCTAAAAGCATCCCTCCTTGTTTATTCAAACAAGTCCGTATTAAAACCTCCATAAAACTGAAGGAATCTCTTGCATCCCTTTATTTAAAATGTTTTTTTCCGATGACAGGGTCATCCAACACTGTCAGAATTCTCCACTCTGGAACCAGTTTTCAAAAGGTTTGTCCCCAACAACAAAAACATTTGAATTGCTGAAAAACGCAGTTGTGTGAACTGCCCCTAATTTCCATGGGCTGGTAAGATAAATTTAAGTGATAATAGACTGGTGGTTGGACTGCATGAACACAAAATTGTTGTTTACTTCGACTGCTGCTAAACTAGAACATAATTATTTTAGTTCTCAGCACTATTGCCTTGCAGCAAGAAGGTCCTACGCCATAAATTAAGTCTGCATGTTCTCTTCGTGCATTATTGAGTTCTCTCCTGGTATTCCAGTTTCCTCCCACTGTCCAAAAACATGACTATTAGGTTAATTGATATCTCTAAATTATCCTTAGGTATGAGTGTGTGCGTGCAGGGTTGTTTTTCCTGTGGGTCTCCTTTAATACTCTCATTCACAACTACATTCAAACACTTTCAGGACACGATTCAGTCATACAGCTCAGAAGTAAAGGCTGCCCCAGAGTAGGACCTGTCTTAGACGGTAAACTGCTCCACCAATAGTAGTAAAAAAAATTAAAAGTCCGTCCAGGAAATTGTACACTTCAGCTGTTTATAGACATATAACAAAAAGGAGCTGATTCCCAATTTGCAAGCCTGCAGTCAGCTGTAGTAGACAGTCATGCTGCTCATTAGTCTCCCTGCTGTAACTTTAACACAGTTTATCTTAATAACATTGCCAGTTTAGTTTCTATTCAACATATCTCCCAGAGTTTTGTATGACTCAAAATGACTTTAATAATATATCTGTCATAGATTTAAGGTCAATTACATGCATCCCAGTTTTATCATATTTAATAACCAGCGTGGTAAAGTTTATTTTTGTATTCAAATGAGTAAATACGTTTTCTAAGCAAACCCATCAGAAAGCAATCAGCTCTGTTGTAAAAGTAGCAATAGAACAACAATGAACATATAAAACACAACATCAGAAACACAGAGCACATTTTGATATGGTATTCCAGCTATTTATAATCAATTAAGCTCTAAACATATGGATTTTAGCCTCGATTTAAAATAATTTATTGCCTGAGGTTTTTAGACAATATATTTATAGCTATGCTGTATTAAAATGTTAGGATGTATAACAAAAATGTTTTAAACAAGCTTGTTTTAGAAATTCAGTATAGCAGCTTTAACAGTAGAGCAGTGTGCTGACTCTTCGTTCGTCTTTAGGTCCAAACAGTTCTTCAGTTTTGTTTCTATTCAGCTATAGAAAATTATGGCACATCCATCCATTGATTTTCTCAATGCATTTACTTAGGGTTTATAAGGGTTCAAGGTCACCTGGTCACGTAATGTAAAGCTGAGTGTCATCTGCGTAGTTCTGGTAATTACTCTTAGTGGTTGTTATAATCTTGTCCAACATGTTAATATTAAATAGTAGAAGCCCAAGGATGGAGACCTGGGGCACCCCACATGTGATTTCTGAATGTTTGGATGAAGAATTGCCTAATGACACCAAGAACACATCCATTTTGTCTGAAATAGAAGAGATCAGGTCTGAATTCACACACCCTGGATGGAGCCTTTTTGACACCCTGCCCTCTGGCGGGTTCAGGGTCATAAGGGCAAAAAAAGAAAGACTAAAGAAAAGCTTCTTCAGTGGGGGAAGGGACGCTCTGATGAAAGCCTGAACATGGCCTTAGACCTTTCAATTTCACTATATTTAATGGATTTTGAATTTACTACTTTTTTCAAATAAAATGTTTGATGCACTTGAAGTGTTACACAATTTCCACGACTCCCAAGAAAGGAAACAGCATGGGGTTGAATACAATATAGTCAGTTTAGGACTACATTTTTACATTTGTGTATTTCAGATTGGCCTTCAACACCATCAGCCCAGACGTCGTCCAACAGTTAGGGAGGATCGTCTCTCGCACACAAATCATCGACACCGGTGGCCCCTGGGGTGTGTTCTGTTCCCATACTCTTCTCTCTCTACTTTGTTGAAGTTTGCAGGTGAAACCACTGGTATTGGTCTCATGTAGGGCCATGATGATTATATGTGCAGACAGAAGGTGGATTGTTTGATCCACTGGTGTGGTCTGAGCCACCTCTAGCTTAACAAAGACATTGGAGATGACAGTTGATTTTCCAAAGAACACATCCAACTGTCCCGTCATTCTGAACAACACTCAACAACTGTGTCTACTGTTGATCACTTCCAGTTCTAAGGACCTTCCACAGGAGCAGCTGGTCATCTTCTACACAATTATCCAGTGTTGGTGTTCCTGTGTTCGTCCATCAACTGTCTTTCATGTTCTTTTCAATCTTATTGAGAAGAGGTACGTGTTGCTAAAGAGAAGAGATTATAAGAGGAGCCATGACTCTGGTGATCCAGAAAAAGTGTACAAAGATCCATCCCTCTGTATGCTCCAAACCTCTGCAAAGTCATTAGAGATTAACAAGTAGTGTAAGGAAATAGGTCTCTACAGAGTATTAACTTCCGCCTCTGGTGACATGCAACCGCATGCAGGTGTGTGAAACTCTAGAGCCTGCATCTTTCTACTTCCCCACCCTTTAGTGTAACAGGATCCTATTTTTGAAGCAAACCCGAAAGGAGGATCACTGTTGACATATTTTTTTGTCTTGGTGTGCATGCGTGAGTGGTTTCGGTGGCAAGACAACAAACAAAATGAAGGACTATGAAGACACGACAAACACTTCCAAGAGAGTCAGCGGCCAAATTGCCCAATATCTGAGCACTTAAATGTCTGAATCCAGAAAGCGGTCCAGAGAGAAACTTAAAATCTTTATTGATGACAAAATCAAAGTTATTCAAAGGCATTATAAGACGTGTAAAAAACGATATTTTGACTTGCCGGTCTCCTGGCCACAGATCTGCTGAACAGACATTTCTTACTATTTAATAGAAAGCCCTGGACCCTTCACTCATTTTTTCAGAAGTCTCGAGGCCTACAATTATTTTGTTTCACGGAAAGTTGGTCTGATCTCTGCGAAACAGAAAGCCGTGGTTGTGCTAAAAGCAGAGGTCAGACGTGGCCAAGTCTTACATCACCCATGGGTGACTGCTAAAGAGAAATCGTCACTCCGACTGAAAAGTTTGGTAAGTCCTCATTAACCAGTTTCCGTATTTATTTCTGGAAATGTAGTCGTCGTTGTACAAGGTAAGTTGTACAATGACTTGAGATATTTTGTCATGTCTGTTCTCTGGTGAACAGTGTTGGGGAGTAATGGAATACATGTACCGGCGGTACGTATTTAGAATACTAATTATGAGTAAATGTATTCTGTTACAGTTACTATTTTTAAACATGGTATTCGGAATACAGTTACTTTCGTAATACCATTGGAATATTTGTGTGTTTTCCACGTTCCGCCTGAAAGATTAAGATTTAAGTTTAGTGAAACGTGTGTCTCCATGTGTAGACTATCCCATAATACTCCTAAACAACATACCGACGAAACGATAGATATCCTATGGCCGAAACACTCCTGACTATCAAAAACCAGCGTGAACGTGAGAGGCCAGGTATGGATTCAGATCCGGAGCTGGAGTGGTTGGAGCCATAACTGCAGCTAAATAAACCTACTAGCAGTGAAGGAAATTATGCATTCAAAGGCACTGTCTCGCAGTTCATTTTTTTCAATTGATGCTAGATTCCATTCGAGCATTCCTGACAAAAGCCCGACTAAAGCCATGGTGGTTAAAACGGGGGAAAAGATCAAATCTGGCAACACTATATAAAGCATCGCACTGCTTATGCTTCTGTTGTCAAACTGCAAAGTATTTAGGAAAACCCCAGTGATTATTATTATTATTATTATTATTATTATTATTATTATTATTATTATTATTATTATTATTATTATTATTATTATTATAATTATGTATACAAACACACACACATCTTCAGTAATTAAAAAGTGACCTAAACATACAAAATGCATCTTGAAAAGAAGTTTGATTTTTATAGTTCACCCACAACAATTCATCCAATCAGAGAAAATCACTGTTTTTATCTTCAGGTGGCAAATTTGTGACATGTTGATGCATTTTGTCACATCAGATCAGCTATTGAGTTAAACAGGCTAATTAATATTCACAGTGTAGAGTGTGACAGGCAGAAGGATGGTGTCATTTCGTTTTGTCTCCATCACAGACCAAGCAGCTTCACAAACATGTTCTTACCTTATATAGGAGTTATGCATTATAATATCCCTAAATAATCCATTTGAAACTAGCAAGCATATATCTCTATTTATCCAGGATGCCTGAGAAGGTTAGAGAATTTGGTTAGGCCTCTAAAAATAGACTTTTTCCTGTCAGCTGAATATTTATCTGCTTCCCGATGGGCAGAGCTCTGTCGCAGCCTGAGCTCCTTTATCCCATCAAGACAAATATTTCATCCTGACAGATTCCAAGAGCTGATAGAAGACAGAACAATGAAGATAAAATGTTGCCAGCATTTTGAAGGCATTATTGTTGTAAGGCTGTAAACACTGTCATTATTATTCCTCATTTAATTCACTTTAATTTACCAGTGACAGTTAAGTTGACAACAAATCAATGAGTTTCTTCCAGCTTTGTTTTGTTTTGTTATCAACTGTTACTCTTATACACAGAGCTAATTAAAGGCAAACTTTTCTTTTATGAATCACCAAAAACATAGTTTTTTTCTGTCTTTCTAATAGTAAAAAAACGGCTTAATGACTGCCTAAAAGTTTTTTGTTGTATGTTCTATGCTTCATACTATTTTAATGGCATACAAAAGATACCATAAAATGTGTGAAAATGTAAGAACCCACCTTGTTAACCAAATCTTTTTCATTTAATTTTCTCATTCCCAGTCAAGCCTTATTACTGCCTGACCTGTGGAAACAAGAAATCATTTTTACAGAATCTGTCTCACAACATACTGTAGCCCCGTTTCCACTGTTGGACCTTCCACATAATTATTCACTGTATGCATGTAAGGCAAGGCAAGTCAAGGCACACTTTTAACACAAAGCAATTCAAGGTGCTTTACATGATTAAAGTTAGAACACTTTATGTGTCTTTATTTCCCTGAGCCGGCTCGAAAGGACAAAATTTGGGGCCATTTCATGAACCAAATGAATGCCTACTCGTAACGTACTCGTAAATTACCCGGTACAGTTGCTGGTCAGGAGATGTGGTTAATTAATGCTGATTGGTCGTAACTACGAGGGAAACAAAATCAGCAGATGTCACAGAACAAACAGCATATATTTATTTATTACAGTGAACCAACATACATAAAGCAACATAAATACGGAGCATTAATACCCTAAAAAAAACACTACCATAAAATTGGTCGAGTTGTTGGCAAAGCAGGAAAATCAGAGAAGCTACATCAAGTAGATCAACCAGCGTTGCATATAATAGGAACACAGCAACCATCCCTGCTTCATCCATTGTCGATCCTTAGTTAGTCTCTGCTGCTGTGGGTGCCCTTTAGCTCTGATCAGTGATGCCACTCACTGATGATATGTGTCTGAGTGCTATTGTTACCAAGCAATAAGAGTTTTAATTCACTGAAAAATATACAATTTTATCTTCTGCTATTTATTTTCTAAGAATACATGCTTTAAAAGTAGCTTTAGAATAAAGTAGTGACCTGATATTGTGGGTCTAAAGCCTGAAATATTATCTATATCCACATGCTATCTGAGAGCAAAAAAAAAAAATAAAAAATAAAAATTCTGCATATATTTTTCAAACTACAGGCCAAATGTGCCAAAAAAGTGTCCCGTATGCATAATCTCCCAGGTAAATGCTTACTCTTTACTGATTAATGAACATCATGGTAATCATTACTTTCGCTTGTCAAGCTAAGCTTCATGGCTTGCATTGTGTTTTATTCTGACAATAAAGTGTGTGGGACACTTCTCTAAAAGTGCATGTTCGTTACTGGTGTGCACTGTGCGTAATCATCCAATATCTATGTTTGGAAACTTAATTTTCTGCTCACCAGTAACCATGACAGACATTTAAGCCAAACCCATTTGCTATACGATGCATCATTCATTTATAATTCTGCCCTGTGATTGGTTCAAATGACATAAAGAAAAAGGTGGGACCATGGACAAATGTGACTTTCCATCTAGCTATTAGTTGTGATGTGTCGCATGGAAGGGGTAACCCAGATCAAGGAAGGTGTTCTCCAAAAAGTAACACTTCAGGGCATGCACAGCAGAATTTTTAGCCTTTTGTCAGCAAATTACTGGTCGTGACGTCTTTGGAAATGATGCAGAAGGATGAGAAAGGAATGAGGACTACGAATTTGGCTAGTGCATTTTCTGTCTTTATTAGCTTTTTTATGAGCTTTACTATTGCCATTGTATTGGAGGACCGTTTTGTTTGAGAGTGTGAACTCAAACCGATTCCAGAGAGGAATCGGTTTTGTCACGTTATGGGTAGGTTGCACATTTTTTCTCCTTTGGGTTGTCTGGGGTGTGTGTGTCTGTGTTGGCAAAAGTGCTTGCTGTCTCTACAGTTATAATTGTATCCTTGATTGGCATATATCGTTAGAATCACATGACTGTTAGCTTTCTAATGATATAAAACATGTATAGGTTCATAGAAGTTATAAGTCAGAATATCGGTGTACATAAATGTGGAAGTAGGTCGGACCCTATTTCGATCTATAGGAACGCTAACGGCTAACGCTAAGTACCAGTTCATGGTATCTGTTAACTTTAATGAGTATGAGTACGTTAAAACAGTGTTGGCCCAACACCCAATACCAGCCTTGGTATTGGTGCATCCCTATGCTGACAAGTGACGTTGCTCAGTGCCAAGAGGGTCGTGATATACAGATGTCTTAGGTAATTCCTTTAAGGGCCAGAACCGCACAACTCTCCGTTCTACCGTGGCACGAATGAACACTGGAAAATGTAAATCAGCTGACGGCTCGGTCGGATTTAACAGTGAAGAAGCAAAACAGACCAGAGCAAGCTCCCTTGCACCTGTTGTTGATCACTGAAGAAAATACTTAGCAAAGATTACCAGAAGCTCTTTTAAATCAAGCTAAATACATATCTGTTAAGAGCTGTCTTTGAGAAATGTTTTAATGTATCACATGTTTTGTGTGTCTTTTATTCATTATCAATGTTTTACTCTGTCCCCTAATCACCCAAAAGTCGTTCAATTGCCTTAATGTTAAAAGTGTGATTTACAAATAAAACTGTCTCACCTTGAGGCAGAAACTGTTCAGGATCGCTGCTGAATATATTTGTAAATCCCAGATCCCTGTTTACAATTAAAAAATTTGTTTTGTATGTGTCACATCATTTTTTTTAAACACTGTTTTGGTTTAGAATTATCCTTAACATTTACATTAGTAGCAACATTTTATTTGTATCATCAACTTGACAAATGGAAGCACACAGTGGAGCACTAAAGATAAGCAGCTATAATAAATTAATTGCACTGCTAATTCAAAGGTACATATTAAAGGAAATCTGCAACAGACTGGCGTCCTGTTCAGAGTGTACCCTGCCTAACGCCTGATAATTGCTGGGATAGGCTCCAGCTGCCCCGTGACCCTGAATTGGATAAGCGGTTAAGAAGATGGATGGATGGATGGATATTAAAGGAAATTATAACTTGTACTAAGTGTTATCTTGTCTGCTGTTTTCCCATGCAGGGAAAATAGCAGGCTTCCTTACCACCATCACAAAATGAGACTTTCACATTATACATATTATTATTAATAAAGGCTGATTTCTCCCCTATTTATTGGTTTTGCCCTATTTAAGAATTACAATTTTTTTATGTTGTCATCGATTATATTTTTGCTCCTAACTTAGGGGCTGTTTACAGAACAATGTTGCCGTTTTTGTTTCAATATGTGGGTGAAAATGACTCCGCGTTTACATATGCCCGGCCTTTAGATGGCTGTGTTCCCCGTGTATGAAGTGCTATGTGGATTCTCCCAGTTTCCTATGTCTAACCCGGAAAAACAGTTGAAGAATGGCAAAGTGTGCAAGTCCAGCATGCCCTGAGCAGCTGGAAGTGACATCATCGTTTTCGAGACTCCTCTGCTTTGCATTTACCTGACAATGAATCACCCCTCGTTGTCTGTCCTCCACTCTGGAAGGTTTTGAAACCTCAGTTAAACAACCCCTAAAACGAACCATGTACCTTAAAAATCTTTTGCCACAGTATCAAAAGAAGTATTGACAGTCAACTTTTTTTCTATTCTTTTTTTTAAGAATCGCAATCAAGTTTGACATTTTAGTATCATGATAACCCTAAACCCACCTATTTGGAGCTGTAATAGCAGGAAAAAGGGGATTCTACAAAGAAATTATTGTTTGGGTTGAATACAGATGTATGCTACACTTTTCATATTTTTGTTTGACAAAAAAAAAGGGAAGCCATCCTATCAATTCACAATCATGCACCACATTATGTCGTAATGTGACAAAATCTAAAAAAGTTAAGCTGTTCTTAATACTTTGAGTTATATACGCCAACTGCTTATAGCTGCTTTTTGCTTAGGAGTGAGAAACCGTTTTTTTTATCTGGTAAAAATAACTATTTATTTATATCCATGAGGTCACAAGACCAGTGCACATGTAGCACCCTTTCCACTGCTTTTTAAGCGTTTTTCAGTTGGATTGTGAGTCTAACCAGCGCAGCATGCCTGGAAGAAGCTCCTTGATCTTTTATTTTTAGTCATGAAGCAAAAAGCTTAACCTCAGCATTCAGACACGTCCCAGGGGGCTGCCCCCATCTCACCACGCGGCCACAGAAGGTTTGGATCTGACTTGTCTCTGGTGGGGAATGGAACAGCTTAGACCAATTAATGGCTGAGATGCCCCTTCTTGAAGAGCAACCGCACTAAGTGCAAACAGTAACCCCACCTAAAAATGAGCGGCGTGCAAAAGCGTGGCGTCTTTGCCCACTAAGTACATCTGCAGTGCTCACATGAAAAGGTTTAAGACTGTGCTCTCAGCATTATGCAACAGATGGACTGTAAGCTGTGAAGAGTATAGTCAGATATTGGAACCCTTACAGGTTATTTACTGTCATCTGTTCAGGGCACAGCCAGATGACATGTGGAGGTGGACACAGATAAAGGGAGCTACATGCTACACCGCTCCTTTCTGTGCTCAGATGTTGCTCTTCTTCAGATCTGAAGTTACTCTATAGTGATGGTCTGTCATATGAACAAGGCTGCAGAATGTTCTAAACAATCTGTCAGTTTATCAGTGTGGAAACTTAAACCTGAGGTTTTACTGCTTATCGATAACAAAACTTAGCTTACACTTCTAAGTCTACGTTGATGTTGTGAATTTAAGGGGAAATTAAATTATTTGGCTATCAATAGTTAAGAGACTGCTTATGGCAGTCAATGAAATAAATAATTTATGAAAACATTTTAATATTCGGGCACCACCTTTATCAGGAATTATTTTAATAGCCAAATGTGTAAATCAGTCTCTTATAGTATGAATGAATGAATTTTTTACCATCTATTGATCATGAAACCTTGCCATATGTGTTTAAAACAAAAAATGACAAACAGTGACTTTCCAAAATATAATAGTTTATTTACAAAAGAAGGAAAAGACAAACATTTAACACTACTGATCAAAGTGGGTGAAACTCGAAATAAAAGAACACAAATGGATAAAAATGAAATAAAGATAGAAAACATGAATTCAGATTTATGCTTTGAGGACTCTGGATGCTTTAAGAACCCAGGGCTTGATTTGCAGATGTTGGAACGAAAGCTAAAATAGTTTACCAATTTTAATTAGTTTGAACTTATTTAGCACCATTGATTTATGTGTAAACCAATAAAACAATGTAAGGAGAATTATCACCATCGCCAGGTGGTTGCTTTGGCCTTCTCTGGAGCAAGCTGGTCGCCACTTACCTTGGTTGTTGATGAGAATCTCCCCGTAGCGAGCCCGGCCGAAGGCTGCCTGAGTAAAGTGAACAGCTGGATGAGCACATTTATTTGTAGGCTCTGCTTGGGCGTCCTTTCGGTGGAAGAGAGCAGGTTAGTGCCACCCGATGGCTGTGTGTGTGACCCAACATCGAAATAGATACACGCAATACCATTGTCCATCGACGCAAGGGGTTCTTCGTCACCTACGCAAGGAAGGATGGAGTCAAGCCCACTTTTCTGATATTTAGCCAACCTGCAGCTGATTTGTAAATTCTAATGAGTATAATCTCTTCTCAGTAAGAAATAATAAAACTTGAGTATTCATGCTTTAGTTTTTTATTCCTCTTAACCTTTTCAAATAATCTATAAATTCACAATATTTTTCAAAGCGCCAGTAGAAATGCAGCTTAAGCTCAGTCAGACTGGACGGACAGCTTTTGAGTAAGATAAATGTTAAAATGTTTTAGACATTTTTGGAATACTTTTACAAGGCCATCTATTCATCCAGGATGGATGGATGGATGGATGAATGGATGGATGGATGGATGAATGGATGTATGTATGGAGAACATAGATAACAGTGGGAATATGAATTGACAAGTAAATCGCGAGCCGAAATCCCTCATTCATGAGCAAGACCAAACTCCTCCAGTTGGATGGGACCTTGTCCCTGACCAAGAGGGAGGCGTTCTACCCTTTTCCGACTCAAGACCATGATCTCAGATTTGAAAGGGGATTTGAATTTCTCCTCATGTGTCTGAAGACACGTTATGAGGAGAAAAAACAAACAATGGAAAGAGGTCTATTTGTGTTGGGTGATGGCCGAAGGCAGGGACACTGGTGGTTTGATCCTCAGCTAAACAAGCTTGCTCTTCGGATGACTTTTGTATTGGTATATGTGGTAATTCTGTAAACTTTTATCATTCAGAAAGTAAAAGTCTGTTTTAATTAGCTTGCATGATAGTAAAGAAATGTATTTTGTCAACATTAGTATAGCAGAAATGCTTTTAAGTCCATAAAAACTCTGGGTTGAGTTAAATTGCAAAGTGGCTGTAAAAAGCAAATTTTAGATAAGAAACTGGGAGAAAAGTTTTTAGAGAAGCAGATAGCCATTTAACCATAAATTTTTATAATGAACCTTTGACCCAGAACAGAGACGATTCCTTTTCTGACTCCAGGATTCTCTGACAGCAAATCATTGCTCAGACATTGTTTGGAAATGATCAGATTGGAGTAAGATTTCGAGGAGAAGGAACGCCTACAACCCCAGAGGCCCGCTTGTCTATAAAGCTGTGAAATAAAGATCAGTTAATTGTTCAGATTTCTTTAAGTCTGGACCACAGAGAAACTAGAGGGGCAGAACTTTCTCATTAGCGCTAAAAACTGCAATTTGTTAATCTGTTCAAAATAAATGTTAAACTGGAAATTGGCTCCATTTTGTCCCTGCTTGAACATGCATTGAATTACTTATGATAATTATTTAATTCAACAACAATTTGGTGACCTCGACGTGTGCAGGTTTTTTTGGACCAAAAAAAAATCCAGTTATTTTTTAAGTTAATAAACGGACATGTATTTGCTCTATTGACAATCTGCGCAGAGTTGCGTAGTTTTTTAATTCTATTGATTGGTTAATCTAACATTGGGTAATGTTGTCATGCAAGTTAAATATGTTTTTTGTTTTTGTTTTGGGCAGATTGACTGTTGCAAGCCCGTGGTTGAAGCGGCTCCATTGTATGTGTCTCTCTTCTGAGCAGGATTGCGACCTGCTTTGCACTCCGCAGAGAGACACCGGTGCCTGCTGGGAGATGGAGTTTCTTACTCCTTTCTCCGGGGAGGACGGAGAGGACAATGGAGCAGACGGACCGATACCTTCAACGACTCAAAATCGGAACCAACGTGCGGATCGGGGCTGGAGAAGTGGCGATCTCAATTACGGAAGGACGCTTTCGTAAGGTTGTTCGAGGCTGGCAAACGGAAAATAGATTACGGAGCGCCTGGGTTGCCCTCTGTTAATCTGAACGGATTACTTTGAACTGCTTGCGTTTCTTTCAAACGTGCGCGTCAGCACCGCAAATTGAAATGGGAAAATGATCCGACATTTTTGGTGAGGTCCGATGAGGTTAGTGTTTTAAATTCTGCTTGTACAAGTGTGTGTCTGTATGTGTGTGTGTGAGATGTTTTTTTACGCAGGCGCTTGGCGAGAAGTGCTGGTGATGTTGCGTTTTGTGTTAAAATGTTATAGTATAAATAATGAACTCGAGTATAATAAATAAATTAACATAGATAAATAAATATATAACTGCATATGATGGATAACTGAAATTAAATATCTATAAGAATTAGTTGTGAACACTTACGACAGGCCATCAGAGCGGCCGCCCTAAGCTAGGAGCTAATTCTGTCGGAGTTGTTTGCTTGATAGCACGGCTAACATACGATAGCTGTGCCTATATGTTTTGATAAATAAATTAGTGGTTATAGGCGGTTTTCTGCCATCTGTTCGAGTCTTTTGAGGGGTTTTCTGGAAGCCGGCGCCAGGAAATTTCTCAAAGCGGACTACGAAACTTGTTACAGACTGGTCTGAAACCTCCGCGATAAAATAATTAATTGGGTCTAAAAGCCACAGCTTATAAGGTTGTGTTTTTTTGTTAATGGTTTTGGGCTG
Organism: Apricaphanius iberus; assembly: GCA_028564705.1. Lineage (NCBI taxonomy): Eukaryota > Metazoa > Chordata > Actinopteri > Cyprinodontiformes > Aphaniidae > Apricaphanius > Apricaphanius iberus. Next base: position 298,098 of record JAPXFQ010000650.1, on the reverse strand, counting down.
TAACGGACGTAGTTGAATCGGTGTTTGCTGTGCGGGACGGCTGAAATTGAAAAATATGTTTCAGTCCGCGTGGACGAACAGGAGATTGTTTTTGTTCGTGCCGAATTAAAGTTTGGTACAGTGGTATAAATTGTGCGGATTAAGTCCTGGTATTGCGGTAAGTCATCTTCTAAAGTGTTTGTTGTGATTTTTTGGAGTTTTTCGCCGTACGTTTTTGTACTGTTTTGCCTTTCGTTTCACAAAGAAAGCTAACGGTAGCACGTTGCTATAGGCTGTTGTGCTAAGCTAGCGGTGGTGGCTAACTGCATGTTCTATTTGTTGCAAGCTGAAAGTTGATTTTGGATAGAAAGTGATTACAGACTTCTGCAGACGATTGTCTTGTTAAGACTTAAACGAATTTGGATTTTGTTAAAATTTTCTGGTTAATTAGGATGTACAAAGGCCTCGGGAAAACTGCTCAGATAACTTTTGGTTGCTACTCCCTTTCGGCAATGGTTTAGCACATTTCTACGAAGGGCAATTTTTTAAGGTGTTTCATGTTTAACTGAACTGTTACGGTACGGAGATTACAGATTAACAAGTACATGCTGAATTTGGTTAACTGGTTTTACGAGGAGAGCATGTAAATTTATTTGGGATAATTATGCATGTTACAATTAAACGAAAATGATTACGAACAGTTACTCATGAGTCGATTCTGACTTGGTGTAGTTTTAATTTTTGATTTCATCTTTAAAATTAAAAAGAGGGAGTTTATAGTCAAAATAAAAGATGCATTTTTGAATCTTTAAATAGGTGGATTTTTTGTTTTTTGATTGATCTAAGCAGGAGTTGTTAAGTTGGCCTAAATAAAGCTATAAGTAGTAATTATAAGCATTTAACGAAAAGCAAACGGTATTAATTGGAAAGCAACAAACTGGTTTAAATTATTTTAATAAGCACCGTGTTGAATGGTACAGAAAATGAGTCTGTGATTTAAATAAGTATCATTTATGCTATAATTATGTTTGGCTTATTTCTGATGGCTCTATAGACTTTAGAAATATAGCTTGGTCTCTGAATGAACGACCTAAAGGAGACTGGTGTTAAATTATTTACACAATTGAACATTCTTAAGGATTTTATGGACAAAAATGCTTATTGGAGTTATCAAAATTTAACTGGGGCTCAAGAAGTAACCCAGTACACTTCAATTCCGTTATAAATTGAATGTTTTTATCATGCAAAACAACACTTATCATAGTGATAGTTTATAAACTAGTGGGATTTGAATGTTTGGTTTTAAAAAAAGAAAACATTAAAACACAGAGTCATCTTTAAGTAATCAGTTTGTTTTTTAACAGACTGGGGATAAATTTGGAATTGGTCTAAGGATTGAAAGTAACAATTAAAGTCTTAGGTAGATTTATTTAAGAACAAATAATGAATGTGACCGAAATGATGGTTTAATTTGAAAGTAAGAAGTAAATTCTAAATTCATTTATTCTGATCGTGTAGAGGCAAAATGTGATTGGACCAGCTACATTGAAGTAATTTTTACCATATGTTTGAATGCACATTTTGTTTTGACAAATAAGAATCGGTTTTGGGTTTGAAATTTAAGATTAATCTTTCAGATGTTCTTAAGCTAGTTTATTTGATGCTGAGAGTAAATTTACAGGTCCTAAAACATTTTGGAATAGATCTGATCCTAGAATAATGACATAATATATCATTTGTTTAGTGGGGACTCTGTAACTGACAATTTATTTAGATTTTTGATTTTATTTTCTTTATTTTTTCTTATTTTTATTTTTTGTTTTTTCCTCTTTCTCTCTCAAAATTTATATATTTGGTTCGATTTGGATTATGACCCAGATTTCTGAACTGCGGTCTGTTTATTAATTAGAACTTTGGAAAATGTTAATTTGGGAAGCTGGATTAAAGAAAACATGATTAAGTGGTAATGTATTTGACGTCTCTAGAAGCTTCAATTTAATTTGGTGTTTATCATTGGAGAAAATAAAATAAAAAAGAAGCCTGAGAGGAAAAGAGGGATACTGAAAAGAAAAATGCTGGTTTTTATTTTTTATTTTATTGCGACTAGTTTTTGTTTAGAGAGATCTCATCTCTTGAACCTTTTTTATTGAATTTTTTGTTTTGTCTTGTTTGACTGCTGAGGGGAATTAGACTATTGTGTATCCTACGAAAATTTAAGAGGAGTTTTAGTTGCAAAAATCACTTTGACTATGTTCAGTTCCTTCACAGAATCAGACAGATGTTTTTGAAGTATGAAAAGTTTTCATTGTTTACAATCAAGAATATTTGGGCAAGTGACCACATTTGGGTTTGTTTAAAGAGGAATCATATAAGCAAAAGTACTTTGAATGGATATTGGATTGTGTTAAAAAAAATAAAAAAAAATATATATACTTTAGGTTTGGCAAATATTTATAGGGAAGTTGTTTTGTCAGTGATTTAAATCTTGGATTTTTCTTTAGAAATATAGATAGACTTTGAAGTATAGCAAACTGAAGACTGTTTTTGTAAACTATGTTGTGTTATCAGTGAGTACTCTTCTCTGGTTTTGTTTTAAACATTTGATGTTTTTAACCTTTTTCAACATCAACAACAGTTATCTCAATGTAAGTAGCATACTTATATTAGCAGAAATTATTAATTGATTAAAGGGACAGAGTCGGGGAAAAGTGGTGTTAAGTCTGACTACAAAGGGGTTTAGTTCAATATGAGCTATTCGTCTCAACCTCAGTGAAGCGGAACCAGGAGAGCCACTTTTCCATAGCGACTTTTAAAAAAAAAGGGATAGAACCTTTGCAGATGGTTATTGCCTTTATTTTTGTTATTGCAATGTTTTAGTGGTGTATTAGCAATATCTAACAGAAAAATCCAGCCTTTTTGTTTGTTTCTTTTTTGATTTAATTTTGTTTTTCTAAGAACTAAGTGTGTTGATGAGATATTGCAATGCTCCATCTTTATAAATGTTTAATTTACACATGAGATGAAAGAGACATTTATCAAATTGAAAAAATTGAGGAAGGCATTGCATTGATGAAATATAGAATATAAATTGGATGAAAAATGAAGGAATCATTAATTAAAATACGCAGGGGAAGTATTAGAACAACAGTTTAATTAGACGTATAAGGATTGATTATTATTCCTGGTGGAGAGAGCAAACCTGTTGATTGGTATATTTTTACCAGAATTGAAATTGAAGAAATTATTACTAGTATAACTGATTGAAGTAAAATTAAAGTAGAGCCCACATCGGCAGTCTGAGTGTGGAAGATATTTAAATTCAGCATTCAAGGAAGGAGACTAATGAATATGAAAGTAAAATGTTTGAATGTAACTTGATTTGAATGAGCTGAAAGGAGGGACTGTCTGTTTTTTTTTCTTACTCTAATTATATATTTTTTCTCTTTTTCTCATCCTGCAGCAGAAATACCCCTCAGATAAACATTCTTGAGATGGAATTTATGATCCTGGGGAGATGAGATGGGTGGGGGTGCGTGGGCTGATGACGGATAGTGCCAGGCGCCCGCCGTAACGGCCACAGAGAGAAACATCTTTACGACCAGCGCAGAATTACCACTCTCTTGTGCTCTGCTCCCACACAGGGAGGCACAGGTGAACTGGAGGCCACCCTAGGGGGGAGCACGTTTCCTCATGCTGAGCTGAACTTTCAAGGACAATGTGTGAATTCACTTGGCTGGCGTGAGATGGACAGTTTCTGCTGAAGAAGTGATGATCAAAGACTGTTGATTCAATGTCACTGTTGCTGAATTAACCACAAGAGTTTCTGTTTGTCTGATCGAAGGTGGCCGCGGTTCTAAGTATTTTGATAACCCCATGTCTTCCCCAGGATTATCTCCGGGTAAAATACCACCATTTACCGGGAACAAAATTTGGCAGGAAAAATTGGGCCGATAGCAGGGGGTTGCTGGCTGGTGAGAGAGAAAAAAACATTTTCTTTCTTTACGTTTTCATCCACAGGGATGTACTGAATTTAAGAAAGGATATATTGTAATGGAACAGACATAAGTGTCTTAAACTGGATAAATAAAATAAGTAAATTTAAGAATCAATTTGGGTGAACAAGCAAATGGATAGTAATCAGTTGAACTGTACACAAAAAGTAAATTCTTGAGCCTGCTCTTGTTTTTAAATCCATTAATGAGGGAGGTGTTTTTTGGTTTAGTTTTTAGGAAAAACAACGGTGTGCCAAAATAATGTGGATTTGCTCTTTCCCCAGGGATTATTTTTAATTAGATGGGTGAAATAATTTCTTGGCACAATGCAGTTGAATTAGATTGAAAAGGAGTGATCACAAGACCGGATCAAAAAACTGTCTTTTTTAGATGTTTACAAGCTTATTCCCCCAGGGTTATCTCTAGGATTCAGCAGCACGTGAGGAGCACACAGTCTCCTCTGGTCACAGCTGCTGAAGGGGTCCAAGGTACAGCTCCAGGTCGAAGGCGTGAGGAGTCCAGTGGTTCAGCAAAGTTCCAGATGACAGCTGGGAACACACACAAAGTGCAGCTCCACGCCAACGACGAACCTGGTCGGATTCTGCCTAAGGAGGGTCGTGAAGGGTTTGACCAAGCTGAATCGGAAGCTGGGGCCACAGGCGGCGGGGCCTAGCTCACCCAGAATGTTGTTTGGGTGGTGATATTACTCATCCAGTGTGATCTATGTGCCAATGAATGAGATGGGCAATTTGAAATTGCCATCTCAAAAGAGGGATCTACAGAAGAAGATCACAACTCAGCAATCAGCTGCACAGCAGGTTTTGACCACCCCACAACGGTGGGCTAAGCTATAGGAAGCGGGGCCTGTCTGTGCATTTGTGTATATTGGGGGAAATGCTCAATTAATGAAGTAATTGGCATTTCAGAGAGTGGTTATTTGCAAATTTGGGAGTAAAAACTGGAACACTAAAAAAAATAGGAGCCCTCCACACTGATCAGCTCTGTATATTGCTCTCTAGCTGCCAGGAGCCATTGAGGGGGATAAAATGAGTGAAGAAAGAGGATCAGAATACAAATAAAGACTGAACATTTATTAATAATTTTTTGCATTTTACAGGTTGTTTAACTATTTGATTGACTATTTTATTCACAAGTGAAGAGTGATAACACTGCCTAAAAGGGTTCTTAATACCTTCTATTTCACAGGTTTCTAAACACTTTAAGTTTGATTTCTTTCAGAATATAATATAGTAATAATGTCTATGTTCATGGATTTTCTGAGCTTCTTCCACACTATTAACATGTATCAAGTCAGATTTAATTATTTCTTCACATGTAAGACATTCGTATACATTGTGGGTTTTGAATTAGTTTGTGGGAATTGTTAAAATAAATTTTTTTGGTTAATGCCAAAAGAGGGTGAATCTATGATTAACAGATTTACATTTTTAATGGGAGTTAAGGTTAAAAAAGGTACTTTAATAGTTTGTCTTTTGAATTTTAGTCTGGAATACTTCATGTTTTTAAACTGATGAAATTTCTTGGATTTGATTTTTTGCATTCTCAAAAAGTTTTACAGGTTTTGATCTTTAATCAATCCATTTTTAAAAATGGATTGAAAAGAGGGATTTGTGGTAATTCTGTAAACTTTTATCATTCAGAAAGTAAAAGTCTGTTTTAATTAGCTTGCATGATAGTAAAGAAATGTTTTGTCAAGCATTGTTTATGCAGGAAAGCTTTTAAGTCAAAAAACTCTGGGGTGAGTTTAAATTGCAAAGCTGTAAAAGCAGGATGTTTAGATAAGAAACTGGGAGAAAAGTTTTAGAGAAGCAGATAGCCATTTAACCATAAATTTTTATAATGAACCTTTGACCCAGAACACAGACACCCATCTTCGGACTCCAGGATTCCCTGACAGCAAATCATGGCTAAGACACTGTTTGGAAATGTTCTGATTGGACGGAGTTAGAAACGCCTAAAGTCCTGGCGAGGGCCGGTTTCTATAAAGTTGTGAAATGAAGATCAGTTAATTGTTCAGATTTCTTTAAGTCTGGACCACAGAGAAATTAGGGCAACTTTCTCTGTAAACTGCAATTTGTTAATCTGTTCAAAATAAATGTTAAACTGGAAATTGGCTCCATTTTGTCCCTGCTTGAACATGCATTGAATTACTTATGATAATTATTTAATTCAACAACATATAGTATATAATTATATAAAAAAACCAACATTTTGCATACTCCTGTCCGATTTTTCTAATTTATTTTAGTTCAATCAAGAAATTTGTTTTCAGTATGAAATAAGATGGGCATCTCTCAAAAGATAAAACAAAGAGTCTAATTTGTGGGGGTGTGGGTCAGTTTTCATTTTACATTTTATTAAAAAATTGCATGTTTAAAATTATTTCTCAACATGTCATGGAAAAGTTTTTATTGGCTTTACAACAATCTAACATATATCTCCACTGGGATTTTGACTGTTTATCTTTGGTAATGAGCTTTTCTCCACGGATTCAGATTGAGGTCAGCAGTTAGCTTAAATGAAGCATTGTGAAGGAAAAGTAATGCATGAGTGGAGGAACAGGTAGAAACACTGAAGAAACCAGCTTTGTGCTGTGAACAATCAGGAGCTTAAATAGTGAGGTAAAGATTTTAAAGGTGCAATATAAAAAAAAAAAAAGTACAATGTACTATTCACAAAGCAGTCTAATGTTTCGATCGAATTGTATGGAATTGGATTTGCTAGCCGCTAGGGTTGAAGCAATACTTTATCGTTTTAAAAAGGCCAAAGAGGGATATAGTCATTGTGTTCAATCTGTTCCACCTTCAAACTTCCTGGAGCCAATAACATGTAAGCCAGCGAAGTTGCCAAGCCTTCAATACAAACACAGTGTAGCCATTTGTAATTCGACACTGACCTCGCTATAGGCTAATGTTGAGCTAAAAATGCTAACAGTAAAGTTGAAAAAAAAAAAAGCATGCGCCAAAAATGTTATACTGTGTATGACTCGTCTTTGCTTGTCATCTTGAATCTTCTGGCGCTGATCCGTAACTGGCAACCCGGCATGAAACTTCTGAAGGGGAGTGAGTGGTTGAGAGTGACTCTTGATTTACACATGGACTGCAGCACTCACACTTTATCACAAGATGTTATTCGTACATAATGCAACTTTAAAGGTGCTGTTTTTCAGGGAGAGAGAGATCTTTTGAATCCCACTCTCCTCCTAAACATTCCTTCCCTCTCCCCTCTCTCTAGCCATAAGTCAACAATTGTGCACGCACATCACCTGTGTTGTCACAGTGGGTCAAAAAGGAAATAAGCAAGTGCTATCAAGCAGGACCTGGTTGTATTTTGTTATGGAAATTTCAGATTTGCTTGCTTGTCAGAAAGATGTCATCAGTGTAGACCCTTGTCAATCAGACATCTGACCAATGGGGAAGCACCCACCCCCTGCATGTTTGTGTCAAAATATTTCAATCGAAAAAAAGGACTTCAAAACTTTTGTCAGTTCATTCAAAACAAAAAGCAACTTAAATAGATTAAAACCTCCAACATTTTCAGTCAAGTGTTCAAATGAAATACATTTTTTATTTCCTTTCCAGGATGCCACTGCAGCACACCTACTCTTTATCAGCAAATAAAAACAGCAAGACACAAACATGGATTTGAGCAGGCAAGAAACTTCACTAGTGTTGTTTCACCACAACAATAAAACATTGTAAACACTAGAAACCTAGACCTTTTATAATTGTTGCATATAGAGACATCTAGTCTTTATATGCCCACATCTAGTCTTACATGGAATAGCAATTCTATGATTTTTAATCTTTGACACAAACTAAAGATATACACCAAAACACAATTAAGGTAACAGTTTTAGTTTTGTTTAGCTTTATTAGCTATATAGTAACTTCAAAAGTATTCCCAAATTAAAACATAACTAAATAAATTTATAAAATCTGGTTTCATTTCTCACAGATCCATAACTGTTGAGCAAAACAGACATCATCGTTCCATTTCGCCCCCGATTCTTGCCGCACCAACTCTCCACAATCCTGCTCTCCTTTGTAGTTGTTGGGCTGCCCAGGCAGCCAGTACCTGACAGAAAAAAAAAGGAAATTTTAACGTAACTAAACTTTAGAATGAAGAGAAGTAAAATGTGATATTTTGGTCTTGTTTTTTTCTGAATAGACCTGGGGCCTGTACCATGAAGGTAGCTGAACAAACTCGGGGTTACAGGATTGGTTTTGAGTTGACAAAACCAAACCGATCCAATCAGGCTTTATTGGTACCATGACGCAGCTCATCAACTTTCTCTGTCAACTCAGGCTTTGAGCCTTAAGCTATGATTAATCCACACGCGTGAGCACACAAGAGTGACGTCGACACTAAACAACCAATCGTGTTCGATATAGATAGAGCGAGAGCTATATACTTTTCAGCGGAGGAGCAAGAGATAATTCTTCAGAAATATAAAGAATATAGAAGTATTTTTCAAGCACGCAGTAACACTGTATCTGCTGCCAAAGCGAGAGAACAATCTTGGAGGAACATTGCTGATTGCATTAATGCGTAGGTTAAACAATTAATGTACATTTATGTAGGCTAATCATATTAAAAATATATATTTAAAATCATTCTTAAAATGTATCTACTGCAGATTACTGTATAAAAGATTTCTATGTGTGAAATATGCATTTTTGAAGAAGAAAGAAAATTACTGTGAAATGTTAAATTTGTTCATGTGATGTCACCCTATCAAGATATCTTACTGGCAGTTTTATAAAAGCCGTCTTTTATGGACATGGTCGATAAATGTCCAGAGAACACAATGAAGCTATTTATGTACCCCTGCAGAGCGAGGACCACCTTTCGAATGGTTCGACAGACTGTGTTTTTCAACTAGATTCTCTGCATCCCCGACCGCATACAAGTATGTATCACTTGCAAAAAACCGCAACGCAATACATACCATTTGAGGTACAGTAAGGGCATGGCTTCGACGAGTCACATTTGTTATGTGCGGCTCAAGAAGTTCACAAGGATAAGACATTCCTTCAGTGGAAAATATGTATCTTTCATACAAGTAAGCACCAGGAAAGTCAAATGGATTTTGTCTGTCCCTAAAAACTCTTTCTCTACAAAGTGCTTGTCACCTCGAAGGTGAAGTTGAAGCCATTGCAACAGAGAACAGACGCTGGGAAATAGTTACGTCAACTATATGTTTCTTTGCTCACAGCTGATCGGTCAAACTTCAGTCTGAGATCTCGAATCCAGAACATAACCTGCCCCGGAGCAGGTTAGCCGTGCAGCGTAAGATACCATGGCAACAAACACCAATTAAAGCCAAGCTACTTTCATAGTACCTAAAACCCAGGGTGGCGGAAACTAAGCTGAAACATAGCTGGCTAGCCACCTAATCCGGCTTCATGGTACAGGCCCCAGGTACTTTGTGGATTCCCAATGTAAATACTGATCCTGTTCAAAGCATCTCAGTTATAATCTCAGTACTTCAAACTCATTCAGAAAAGATAAACTTATAGAATATTTATTCAAGATTTCATTGTAACAAAATAACGTTTAATCTTCAAGCTTAGACCTAGTTTTTTGAGCAACAAGATTTTTTAAACGATTCAGCGTGAATCATAACTATTACCAGAAGTAGTAGTTTTCCACAGAATGAAAAATGTAGAATTAAATACAATATAATATGATGGAGTTCATGAGTAAAAGTTAAGCCTAGTTTGTACTTCTCTATAAGAACATTTGCACAGGCAACACACACACACACACACACACACACACGCACACACACACACACACACACATTGATAGAGATGTTTTTCTTTCAGTCTTCTCCTGTGTGTTGGAAACCAATTCCCCACTAGGACAACAGTATCCCCACAGTTTTCTTCCAAAAAATTAAATTCTGCTGTTCATCTTTGCACTCATTTTGTGAAACGTTGAATAAATGTTCATATCGTAAGACTTTTTCCACAGGAGCTTCTTTGATCTGCTCTATATGTGATGCTAGAGGGTTGTGAAAAACCAGGTCCAGGTTCCAAAAAACTGTACTTTCCCTTTAAGAAGGACATTTCTGTTATTAGAGGGAAGCAGTTTAGATGAAAACTCAACTTAATGGTCTTGCCATGTCCACTTTCCACCCATAATTGTAAGACACAGACTGACCAAAAGAACCAGATTCTGGATACACGCGATCCATCCAAAGAAAAGCATGTCCCAAAGGTCCCAAAACAAAACAATGCAGTCAGACAGTTGAGCAAAACCATCTATAGACTCCATAGGGAGTCTATAGTCCCTCCTATAGTCACTTCCATCCCCTACAGCAGAAAAAAATTCATGAGAGTCAATTGAGCAATACAATTTATTTTATGATCCCGTTTGAAATGGCCATGGATCGAACACATGATATCTGTGAATTTTAAGGACACATTTTGATGTACTTAGTTTAGGTTATTTGGTTTTGTCTAAAAAACACTTATCAGACTACAACTGAAGACGAGGAGGGGGAAAAAATGGCTGTGACTCACCTCCCTCCTCCAGGACGAAGGAATGAGCATTAAACGTCCAAAAAACTTCTATAAATAAATCTAGAAAGTAGCAGCTATCCTTGGTGAGAAAAAGTTGGTGGAGTGAGAGCCAGCATGCGAGAAAAGCTCTACAAGGTCTCAGTGAGTATTTCAAGTGCCAGCTAGTGCTAGCTGGTGTTAGCCCTGGACGTCATATTTGAATTTTCTGATTTGTAAGCAATTGATTTGGAATTTTTTTAAATCAAATAAATCACTTGACGAACAAAGTTAGTTAGCATTTAAATTCAGGTACAGATATGTGTGATTCAGGACGTAAGACAAAGCGTAGCAGAAAATAACTGTTGTTGCTCCATTGACTTCCTCGAACAGGGGATCCATGGGCAGACAGAAAGGGGAGAAGACTTAGGCCCCCCATGGCAGTAGAAGTGAAACCACCCTGTCTCCTAGAGTTTGGTTCCAGCTGCCAAAGCTGTGCTTAGAGGTTAGCCCAGCCATATCTACTTGGTAAAATTCAAATCCCCACACCTGCTAAGTTTTTTTTTTCCCAACCAGATTATGATGGCATGTATTTGTAAATGTAATCCGAAAAATTTTGTGATTAGTGTCGCGGTTCTGAGGCTTTAACTTGACTAAACCAATTAGTCATTTACAGAGCCTCCAAGAGGACATGAGGGAAAAAAAAGTTGATTTCATGAGCACATCTTATACTTTCTCAAGCGCAAAAGAGAAAGGGGAGCCTAGGTCACTTCCTCCTACATCCAGTCCATGGCTCATCTAATGTATAAGAAAAATTAATGAGAGTCAGTGGAGCGATAAAAGTTATTTTCTGATCCCCTTTCTGCATATGATATTTTTGAATTTTAAAGACTTAAAAGGCATTTTGATTAAAAGAAAACGCTTATTTTCGATTGCCAGCTAAATTTACTTTAGGTGTTGTGTGAAAACACCTTTTGGACTACAATTGAGGAAAAAGAAGAAAACGGTTGTGAATTTAGCCAGTTTTGCCTCCTTCCTCCAAGACAAACGAAGGAGTATTAAATGTGGAAAAAACCACTATAAACCTGTGGAAAATCTAAGCTATGCTGGGGGAGAAACAGTCGGTTGAGTTAGGGACAAGTTCTACAAGATTTGTTCAAATGAGTGTTTGAAGTGCTAACTCGTGCTAACTATGTGAGACAATGTATGCAACTTCTAATTTGTAGTTATTTTAATTCTGAAAATTTTACAATAAAATAAATCACGAATCAAATGACAAACACACTCGAAATGCACATCAATACTAGGGCTGGACGATATAGAGAAAGAACATATCGATACAGGAATAGTCATGTTGATCGACATAGATAATTATCAATAAATATCACATAATTTAAAATATATATTTTAAGTGGCTCCCCGGTCATTTTGTTATTCTTCAACGAACTAATTTTAACTAAGAATTTAATTAATTAAGTAATTTTTCAAACACTTGTTCTTATCATAACTAAGTTTGTAATACACAGAACCTAAATAAGAAACCTGAATAAGTAAATACAAAGAAAAGTAATGTCATTAACCATTATATATATTTTTTTCATTATGTTAGTTATTTAAATTAAAGGCTTATGTTGATAATTTTTAATCTTTTAAACATTTTATGACACTATAAATGGCGGAAACCTTTGGATTTCATGTAACAGCAAAAAAAAAAAAGAAAAAAGATGTTCTACAAGTGTTCATTCAGAAAAATGGAGAAGCTAAACTGTTCCTAACGTTCTCTTTTGTGGTATCTCCCCATAACTTCTTACGGGCTCCGTGGTTTCTAGGAAATAGGAATAGCTAAATTGGCATGTTGGGGAATGAAGGTCTAGTAAAATTAATCTGATAGTGGAAATAGACAATGTTTGGAAGAAAACCCAGCAGAGACTGAACATCTTGCAGCAAATGAGGAAGTACTAGCTTATGCCGAAGCTGCTGGTCATCTCCTACATGGGTTTTTTTTTATTCCAAGTTGTGAACATCCATTAGTATGTGGTTCGGCTCAGCCAAAAAACAGAACAGGTCCAATCTAACACAAATATTTACGTCTGCAGAGAGGATCATCAGAACTGTCCGTCCCTCTATCTAGAACTCGTACAATTCTAGGGTTGGGGAAAAGGTAGCTACCATCTCTACAGAACCCACACATCCTGGACAACAAGCACTACAGAGCCTCAGTTTCCTCCCCCAGAATCTGATGAACACGATGAACACCTCACAGCCACAGAGTAGTCAGCTACTCTGCATAAACATTTTTTTTTTAACTTTAAAAAAATGGCGTATTTGCACTATTCTAACCTGTATAAGGCGTGAACATACACATATAGATACATCTTTGTTACTATCATTTATTTTCTCCTGTAAAGTTTATATTTACATTTATCTGTGTGCTGGGAGCATGTTAAACCCAAGTGAACTTGTTTTTCCTGGCCACTAAAACTAATTCTCACATAGAATAAAGATGTGAATTTACATGGTTTAAGAAAGCCCATACCGCTCGGTGTTTCAGGTGTCTTGTCGATGATCTTTAACGGCCATGTGGAGTTGGTTAAGTTTTGGCACCTTGTCTCTAACTCCTCCTTCTCCTTCGTGAGAGTATTATAGCTTGCTTGCAGTAACTCTTTATTTTCCCAGAGTGAACTGTATTTTGTCTTCATTTGACTTATGTTTTTGTTCAGCATATCGAGGGTTTCCTGCAGCTGGTCCATCTCCTTCCTCACTGAAGAGCAGTTTCTTTCTGATTGATTTAGCTTTGCTTCAAGGGGCAATCGTGTTTGTAATCCCTCCCTTTCCCTTTGCAAATCTTTATATTTAGCATTTACCACGCCTATATCTGCAGTAAGGTTGTTGTTTTTGCTTTGTAAGTCTTTGAAACTCCTCTGAAGCACTTCATAGCTTGTTTTTAACTGGTTACATTGAGTTATTAAGCTACTGTAATTTGCTCGGAGTTGGTTTGTCTTGTTTTTCTCAGTCTTAAAACTGGACTCCAACTTGTCTCTTTCCGTTGTCAGTGATCTGTAACTTTGCTGTAACTGCTGGTTGTGCTCAGTCAGGTTCCGCAGTAGGTTCTCTAAGTGTTGGTTGGCTACAGTCAAATTATCATTTTCACTCCTTCTCTTGATTTCCACGGTGAGGGGGTCATTTTGGCTTTGCCTCAGAGCATTGTAGCTGGCTGCATCTGGTGATGCAAGACAGTTAATGTTGTCTGTAGAAAAAAATTAAAACAATAATGAATCAAGAGATTTGCTGAAGTATTTAAAATATTTGTGTATTGTGCAAAACTTATACATAAACTCATAATTACACTAGCATCACACTTAAATGGTAAATAATACTGCTGTAGTTTGAGTAGAGTATATGCAAATTGAAAAAGCGCACATTATCCAAATGTAACCTTGTACACAATGAATGATAAACAAAAAAAGAAAAAGCTACAAAAAAAAAAAATAATAATAATAATTAAATAAAACGAGTGATACACAGAATGTTAGCAATTGTTAATTTGACAGCTATAGTATGCACTGTATTACCTGTAAACTCTGGTAAAGATTTCCAAAAATCTATAAAATAAACCTTTTCTAGCAGTCTCAAAACTTCTTTGAAAAACTGCTTTTAATTAAAGTACAGCAATATAATCTCCCGTCATAACCCCTTTAAAATAAATGTGACTAAAATATGTTTGCATGCATACCAAAAAAAAAAGCTTTTCTGTCCTACCAACACAAACGTAAACATGTTGAGTTGGTACTGGGACTGGTTTCTGGTAACATGCGACCAATGTCTTAGTGTTTCCACAAGTTTTCTACATGTGGCATAGAATATTAATTTGTAGAAAAGTGTATTGTCCCCACTGATAAGCATGGTGGAGAATTTGTCATGCTATGGCTGTTATCTATTTCAAATAGCCGTGGAACCTTGTTAGAATTTTTGGGGGTGCTTTTTACTATTTGCTTTTTTTGTGTAAAAGACATACATTATTGCTTGAAATGTAATATTTTTTTTAAATTAAAATATTTCTCATCTGTTTTTATGCAACAACATTTTTTCCGAGCCGTCTTTAAATGCATCATACATGTATGTGCGTCTGGTGAATCTCCAGCGGGAGTCTGTTGCAGAGAGCTGAATGTTCAGCAAACCAGTAAAACATAAAGATGATTAGCTGTTTATATTGTGTTAAGCTAGTTATTGTTACCTGTTACATCCTCTAAAGTGTACCACAAAATGATGAAAAAGAAAAGCTATTTTTTTCTTTATTAACAACAATATCAGTAAAATAAATTTTATGTCAGACAAAAACTATAAACACACTTTAGAGTTGAGTATTTCTCAATATCTAAATTACAAAAGAACATAAAGGTGAATTAAACTAAACAGGAAATGTTTTAGTTCCTATTTAGTTTCCTAGAGAAACTTCAAGAATGTCTTTTTTAAATAGAGAGTGTTTTTATTTTCAGGAAACTGATATGCTATTGGCTCTTTTTTGCATTCAGGGGGTGGGGCTGAGTGGACCTAAAGGGTCAACCGGAGGACATGAGATTAATTCTGAACACATGAGAAGTATGTAAGTAGGTCAACATGTGACATTCAGTTGGAAAATTGGTGTCTTACAACGTGATCAACTGTGCATTTAACAGTACCTTAGCAGGTATGATTAGTTCCAAAAACAGAAACTCCTTCAACGTCTAATGAATTCTCTGATCTGTGTTATTAAGATAAAAAGAGGAAAACTTTTCCCAAACATAAAGATCCTATCTTCTAAAAGTTCCAGCTGTTTTTGATTTTTTTATGACTGACCGCTGAACATGATTATAACAAGGATGTTTATAGTTTTTTTGTTGTTTTTTTTTTTACTGGGAGACATTCAGATAATAAGTGATGTTTGTCTGGAGTCACGTCAGATCAGTAGGTTGTTCCTCTACCATCCCTCCAAGATGGTTAAATAAAAAGGGAAAGAACAAAAATGTCTGAAAGATCCCATTATTAATCCATCCTGCCTTGCAAAAGTTTTCAGACCCCATTAAACACTTTCAAATTTGTTCATTTTACAACGCAGTACTGTTTATTAGGATTTAATGTGATCAACAAACACAAAGTAGTGTATATTTGTGAAGCGGAATTTTAAAGACCTAAATTTGTGTTAATCAAAGGACTGAAATGTTTGCCGACATTTTTTTTTAGAAGATCTGTTTTTCTTAGTTTACCCCAGATTCTTAGTTGGATTCATGCTTCAGCTTTGACTAGACCATTTAAACTCCAATTCCATCATAACTCTGATTGCATGTTTACGGTTATTGTCCTGCTGGAGTCTCATGTTTTCTGCAGTCTTCAACATGTTTTAGTATTTTCAAACCACAAAGCTGCCTTTATGATGTTTCATAGTGGAAATGCTGTGTTTAGATTTAGTGCAGGGTTTGCGTGTAGGGAAGAAGTTAAATCTCCCACCTGTTTCCTGTGCTTCCAGCTTGTGCAGACTAAAAACATGATCACTTGTAGCTTCCTTTGAAAAATGGCTTTCTTCTTGCCCCCCTGCCATATTGACCAGGTGACATTTTCCACCTGAGCTGTGGATCTCTGCAGACCCTCTTGAGTTACCTTTGACCTCTTGGCTTTAATGCCTATTGGTGTATGCATGGCCTTTCAGTTTAGTGTTCTTAGTGTCTTTATGAGACTGTTTATTCACTAAGACTCTCTAACAGAAAGTTACACACATTTAGACTGAATACTAAGGCAGTTGATTGCAATTTTTTATTTAGCGGTACTACACCAAGCTGGCGTATCTTTAAAGTCAAATTACACTTAGATTTTTTTTCATTTGTAAAAGATGGGAAAACCAGTAATCATTGTTCTCATCTTTACAATTATGAACCACTTTGTGTTAGTTTATCACATAAAATCCAATAAAATGCATTGGAGAATGTGGCTCTATGTGACCCCAAAATGAAAATGTTTGAGTGATAGGAAAACATTTCTGAAGCAAAGTATTGTGAGTATCTTACACCTGTATTTAGTGCTGTTTGAGATCAGCATTGCTCAGAAAGATTTGATCAAGGCATTTTACTTTTGGCCGCATGTTTCTCACGAAGCAGTCATAAAAATGTCACCACAAAATTTACTCACAGCAGACAGCCTGTCCAATATTTCCAGCCAACAGAATGATGCATAGTAACCCAAGACAAATGGTCACACATCTGTGTTGCTGCTTTCCTCCATGAACATCTATATTAAGAGAAGAGAAATATATGCTGTTTTTTTACCTTAATCATTTACTGATTTTCAAATCAATACCAACAAGATGCTAGTAAAATATAGTAGGGAAAAAAGTATTTAGGTAACCATTTATTGTGCAAGTTGTCCCATTTAAAAAGATAAGAGAGGGCTGTGATTTTTGTCATAGGTACACTTCAAAAATACGATTTCAGCTAAAAATTATTGAGATATAACTTTTTTTTTCCATACTGCCTAGCCCTACCAACCTCAAGATATGGGGGGTGATGTTTATACCAAATACACATATATATCTAATTTGGTCTCATCTGACCACATGAAATTCTCACAACCCTCCTCTGAATCATCCAGATGGTCTCTGGCAAACTTTAGACAGGTCTGGATATCAGGGATGCACCGATACCCGATACTGGTATCGGGTATCGGCCCCGATACTGCCTAATGTACTGGTATCGGTATAGGTTAAACTTCAGAGATACCATGAACCGATACTCAAAATGGGGAAAATCTGCAACAAATTCACTAGAAAAGATAAATTTTTCACTTGAACTTTTATTATTGTGGTAATTTTATATTTTATATCTGTTATTTTGTCTCAGTTATGTTTAGTTTGTAAAGTCTGGTGCCTGCAGGTTTTAGTTCTTGCCCTGGTTCAACACACCAGAATCAAATTATAGCTCGTTGGTAGGCCTCTGCAGAACTTTGCAATGCTGAGGAGGAAGTTAGAGAATTTGAATCAGCTGTGTTGGAGCAGAGACACACCTAAAACTGGTAGGACATCAGCCCTTGAGGCCTGGACTTTAGGTTCCCTGCTTTGATCCCTGTGACCAAGCAGCCAGGGCACATGATCTATCGGAGTCATAGTAACAGGACCTCCACACTGTCACAAATAGTATCGGATCGGTATCGGGTATCGACAGATACACAAAATCCAGCCATCGGTATCGGTATCGGGACTGAAAAAGTGCATCCTAACTGGATATGTGCTGACTTAAGCAGGTGGACCTTTTGATCACTGCAGGATTTTAATCATTGACAACATAGTGTATTACAAATAGTAACCTTTGTCACTGTGGCTTCAGCTCTCTTCAGGTCATTGACCAGTTCCACGCCTGTATTTCTGGGCTGTTTCCTCACCGTTTTTAAGGTCATCTGTACCCCACAAGGTGAGATCTTTCAAGGAGCCCCGGGTTGAAGTAGAATTTTAATGATCCATTTACTAATGATTGATCCAACAGTAGATCTCTTCTCACTAAGCGGCTTACTTATTGTAGATTGCTGAGTGAGGAGCCATCGATCTTCCTCCGGGGGATCAAAACAGACGCAAAGGAAATCGGAACCATAGACAACGAAAGGACCTCCAAAGCACAAGAGCATTTATTCAATTTTCTGCTAACTGCTCCAACGGTTGATCTTTTCTCATCAAGCTGCTTGCCCCACAGAGTGGGATGAGCCAATCTACAATAGGCAGGTTTCTTGTGTAGGTGTAAAATCTTGTCACTTGGTCTGGCCTGTCATCCAAACGTAACCGGAGATTTTCGGCACCAAAAACAAATCTTTATAAAAACTCCGGCCAAAGTGGAGATTTGCATTTTCTCTGTTTTTAGTATCTGCATGTGGACGGTTGAAACATCACTTGTGCGACCTGTGTTTAATCTCAAAAACAGCATTTATGCCCTCAGAGCTGTGTTGGCATCATCCATTGTTAAAGCGCGTTTTGCTTGCTTGCTTTTACAAGCTGCATGACTGCTGTGTACTGAAGTTAGAGGATAGAGCAGAAATGATTTGGGAGAACTACTGTCCCCTACTGGTTTGCCATGGTTATGAATATGCTGAAAAAACCCATTTATCCGGTTGTGTGTGGATGGAGGTTTTTTTTTTCAAGGAACAGAGGAAAATCTTTGTTTTTTTTTAAACCCGGCTACGTGTGGACATAGTCTTAGACTACTTGTTGGTTGCTATCCGCCGGTCAACTGGCAGAAATTGAGAGTAGCTCCTGAATTTTAGTAATGTTTTTATGGTTTAATTACTTTTTTAAACTGTTTTTTTGTAGCTCATAAACTTTTTAAATACTCTTACTTTACTAGTTTACTTACTTTACTAGTCTACATAGATGAGGAGGAAATAGAGACTGTGGAGTCCTACAGATACTTGGGGGTGGTTCTGGATCAGAAACCACCAACACAGACACAGCATACAGAAAGGGACATAGTCGCCTTTTTTTACCAAGGTCCTTTAATGTTTGCAGTGACATGCTACAGATGTTTTATCACACAGTCATAAGAAGTGTGTCTCTGTATGCTGTTGTCTGCTGTGGAAGTAGCTCTACGGACAAAGACTGTAGACTGTAGATGCTCAGACCAGCCAGAGAAGCAGGATTGGTCATATTAGGAGTAGCGTGTTACCGGCATCACTGGTTACAGACACCCCATCCTGAGCACTCAGTGTCTGTTTGCAGTTTAACAGTGGACGCCAGCCCCAAAGGTGAAGCCGAGAGAATGGCTCTGTCAGGATTCTCACTTCCTCATCATCTGCACCTGTGTCATCCTGTCTGAACCTCCTCACTTCCTATTGTTTGATTCTGTGTTCCCTGAGTGTCTTCACCTGTTCCTCCTTTTCTCCCCTTATTTAAGATCCAGCGAGCGCTTCACTCCTCGCTGGATCATTGTTGTACCTCTGTGTGTATTGTCTCGCCCTATGTTGCTGCACACATCATTAAAAGATCACATTACTTAGAACTCTGCGACTGGGTCCTTCGCCCTCCTTCCAGCAGCCTAACGCGTGACAGGCTCTGCCTACAGATGTGTCTAACTTTGTCTAAGTTGAACAGAAAAATTGGGACCCAGGCTGTCACTGGATAGTGGCGATGGAAACCCCTTCCCATACCCCAGTAAAATGCTCACACCCCAAGGACCTCAGGAGTGGGTGGACAGAGGTGTCTGGGGATAGGGAGGGAAGAGCAGGGGGACAATATGACCTTCCAAACCAAGCCAGCTCCCCAACTGACTCCAATAGGCACCCCAGTCCGGCAAGACCAACCTAGAGAGGAAGGCTCCAGCACGTCCACCCCAGGGCCCTTGGTGCAGAACCACTAAGCACCGCGGACCCCAAAGCAGTCCTCCCGGACCAGAATTCTTATTGTTTTCAGGTAGTATATACTTATTTTTGTCACCATTAAACAAATACATTCTTTAATAATCATATAATGTGATATCCAGGAATTTCTTTTACATTCTGTGTCGTTGAAGTGTACCGATGATGAAAATTACAAATCTCTGATCTTTATGAATGGGACAGCCTGCACAATCAGTGGCTGCCAAATACTTTTGTGCCCCGTTATATGTTTTACTGAATTCTAAGAATCAGTATAAGACATGTTTCCTGTTGTGTAAAATGATCTTTTGGAAGCTTATTTCTGAATTGAGATTTAAAAAAAATAATTTCTGCAAAGAAATTGTCCTGTTTTATACTAAAACCTATAAATACAGAGCTGGTTATAGACCAGAACATGTGATTAGGATTGTATTCATACGATAGAAATCAATATTTTAAACTTAACTAAGCCATTTAAAAAACATTTTGCATAAAAACTAATCTCTTCATGCACTGTTTAACTCTTCAACCTTTATATTTTGTAATCTGTCAGCATTTGAGAACAAATCCTGACATGAGGCTGTATGAAGTACAGCTGACTGGACATCATTTCATATCTGTCCCATCCAGTTTGACAGGCTCTGACATCAAAACAAGAATATACAGATGATCTCCAGATAGTCTCCAGAGTTTGATTTATAATTTTTGTACCTTGATTCATGAGGTCATAGATGCCGTTGTCTGTGCTGTCATAAATTTCTATGCTTTCCATAATTTCTCTGCGGGTTTTAGCTGTTCATCAGAAATAACTGCAAAAAAGCAGCAGAGATTATTTTCAAAAACAATTAGTGAATTATTTCTCGTTAAAGCTAAATGAGATATAAGTGTTCACAATTCCTTCGTTTCATAAACTAAACATTTGCTGTTAAATGAAATATATCCATATAAATTAAACATAACCTTGATATTTACAATTTGAAAATGTAACAACCAGTTACTTTAATCTACCCTAAAACTTCAATATGAATAACATCCTCTTACTCTGCAATGCACTGTACTTGAAATAGATTTGACTGCTTTTAAACTGAATCTAAAAAAATCCACATAGGAAAAATGTCGTATTTGACTTTCATTAATCTAAATAACAAACAACGGATACATGTTTCCACTTACCCTACAAAAGTTTCAATAGGTTGATTAAAGCTGCAGTCAAAGATGTTTCTAACATGTTTTAGTCAACAAGCACAACTGGATGAATATTTTTTTACTGCAGAATCTTTTAAGATGCAAAAAGGGATGTTCCAAATGTTCCTGTCGTAAACTGATTGGTGCAGAAAAAATATATATCTGAGGTCATGTTTGTATGACCAGAAACTTTACCCAGTGTAATTAGCAAGTAAAGGTTTTATATGATTTTTTCTTGTCTTAACTTTGGTCGTTTGCTTTCTCTTCCTAATTCTCACACATCAACTTCCTTAAAAACTTAACTGAATGACTTATCAGCACATAAAACTATAAGACTAAGAAGGAAAGAGTACTCAGAACAGTTAACCACACCTTTACAAGCATTTTCTAACCACTTCAACATGTTTAAATGTTTCTTCATTAATAACCAGTAATTATTGGCTGATGATTGGCTTTCAAAATCCTTTAAAATTGACCTTGCTGGGTCTTTAGCAGCCTCTAACAGGTTTTCTTCCAGGATCATAAATGTTGTTTATGTGTTAGTCCTTTACCTTCATCCATCGTCTCCTAAACTCAGACCAGCTTCCCTGTTCCTGCTGAAGAAACCAAATTTACGTTTTTTTTTTGACACTGCTCAAGCTAGATATCTAAATCTTGTTTCTGCTGTGGTTCATGCAGCAGATCTAGTAGGATCAAGTTCTGCCACTTGCCTCTAACCATGAGAAAGACCTTTTCCCATGCTGATATCATTCTTGGTTGCCAGTATATAGTGATTCATTTTCTACATGGTCCAATAGATTAAACAATCCACATAGGAAAAATGTGGATTGGTTTTAGGAATAAGTTCTGGGTCTCTTCTATACTCAAACCATTACTAATGGATTTTACAAAGAGGTTTTGAAATAAAGGGGATTGAAAACTTTTCAGATTTTTGTTTGCATGACACTTTGAAAACCACTTTACTTTCAATGTTTGTGTTCTGTCACACTCATTCAGGATTAGATGCATTAAAGGTTTTGGTTGTAATTCGACAAACTCAAATTTCTGTAAAACAGTTAATTCAGCCAACTCAACTAAATAATTGTTAAATTATTTCGCCCGTTGATAGCTGGAGATAGGCACCAGCCCCCTCACCGTGACCCCCTAAGGATTAAGCGGTTCAGAAAATGGATGGATATTGTAATTGAAGCTTCCTAGGATGTAGGAACAACAGATCACAATGATGGAGTCATTGGCATCCATATAAAACTGTTTGCACACTGTATCTTTTTCTTTTGTTGATGTGGGAGCGAAACAGAAAGGAATTTTGTTTTATTTCCATAGCTTATTTTATTTTTCTATTGAAGCTTCCATTTATTAAAATTATCTGGCCTTTGATCTCGGTTTGGCAATTTTTTGAAACCACCTGAGAATTAACCTGTGGATTTACCATCCAGAATGCATGCTAATGCTTTGAACTACCTTTTTAGTTTAAAGAGGTCCTGTCATAAGCTCCAAACATTTAAGTTTCAGCTTGCATGTATTCTTCAGATTTCTGGGAAAGGGTGTGTCAGAAATCACAGGACTCCTCATTCAAAGAAAACTCTCCTCTTTTATGCTGTAACAGCAGATAAAGCAGCTGATGTGACATGATGCTTCAGATATGTCCTGTGTGTCTTGGAGTCACCTTACACCAATGGGTGTTTTTTTTGTTTCAGAGTTTATTTTTTGATGCAAAGACAGCTAAATTAAATATTAAAACATAACAAAAAAGGACACACCAAAGCATTTGCAATGACATAATTTAATTTTGTTGCCTCAGTGTTTCTATTGTAAACTGAACAGTTAAAACAGGTCACATGTAAGACTTCAAATAGCAAATAAAAATTTACAATATGGGTTAGTATTTCAAATTATGTCAAATATTTTCTGAAAACACAACAGGCAAAGAAAATAGAACAGGTGTTTGATTAAAAATCGTTTATTTCAGGAGCTTTAAGGTGCTCAAGAAAAGCAAGGTGACTCTGTCGGTTCAACTTTGTAAGACCAAGACAATCAACCTGAACCTGTGTTACAATTCGTAGACATAATCCAGTTATTTTTAGAACATTTCTGCTACATCCAACATGGAAAGAAAAGAAGATGTGATCTTGAGCAGAGGAATCGGTAATAGCAGAGGAAAATTCAGACTGACTGAAGCTGAGAACAGAAACGACAAGTTGTCAAAGTTTGATAAGAGCAAAGTCGACAGACTGACATATGCACATGTCTAATATGAGGATTCTCTACAGCAACCGCTGCAAGTCATAAATAAAAATTCCTTCACAAACTTTATTTGATTTAAACTGTCAAAAAAGTGCTTTTGTAATTCCATCCTTAAACAAAAAAAACTTAAATAAATATTAGCACAATAACAGCACCATCTCCATATACTGTAGTAGTGTATTCTTATTTCTCAGCATCGTTTATTTGCCTTTTCATATTGTACAAGCTGCATAGTTTTATCATGAAATTCATGTCAGCAGCAGTAGAATGAGATTAAAGAGACATGACCACAGAATCTGTCAGTGTTTTGTGACTGAAGTGAGGTTTTTGCTGATGTGGCAGAAGGAGTTGTAGCAGCTGATGTTTGATTCCCTTCACTGCTGAATTAGACAATGCAGAGAAAAACAGACCGTCAGGCTGAGTCTACAGCTCCAGTGCTGTGTCTATAATGCATTTGTCATTCCCTCCATTGAAGCACTCATTACTGCCTTTAGTAAAACTAAGTGCTGAGATTGTTTTTGTTTTGTGTATTCTCTGCTTGTTTTCTTCAGCTAAACATGATCCGTGATTTTCCGTTCTTCTGCTCTTGTTACACATTTCAGTTTATGCTTCTTTTTGCTTACATCTAGGTGTTTATCATTTCCATCAGTTTACTTTCTCCAGTGTTTAGGATAACATTTGCTAGATCATCTGTGCCAATGCAGCTAGATGTTTTCAGTGCTGATTTAAAGTAACCACCAGTGTTCTGACAGAGAGCAAATGCAGCGATTTAAGATACGGTGCACTGTGATCCATTTTCTAGGTGTTGGTCCATGATCTAAGGGCACCATTTTGGATGAGCTGCTGCTTAATGGGGGGTTTTCTTACAGATATCAGTAAAGATACTGTTACAGTAACCTAACTTACTAAAAATAAAGGTGCACAACAGCTTTTCTTTGGCCTGTTTTGACAGAAAACCCTTCAATGTATTTATGATGGTAAGCTTTTTATTAACTAGAGCTATGTATTGATTCACATTTCAAGAATGGCACATGTTTGTGATGACTGCTTTAGAAAGACATCTGCTAGACATAACATAGTTACCGGCTGAACTAGCTAATGTTAGTAGCGCACTTCTCTGGTGTTGAAAACAACAGAATACAGACGTATATCCTCACAAATGAAGCCCACAATCACATCAGTTCTTTTAAAAGAACTTGCACAATTGATTGGTAGTGGCAGAGTGCGCTTGAGTTTCACCTGTTGCGGCCCGGTGGACGGCTTGGACATGAGATCTTGGCGATCACAACATGTGGCCGTGGTTATGCAACACCTGATGTCCATTTGCCAGGCCTTGCAAGTAGCTATAGGCTTCTGTCAAGCTTCTCTTTCTGTTTGTCCGTTCTGAATCCAAAATGGTGCCAGACCGCAGCCTTGCGTGTGCATTTTCAAATCCAGCACTAGGCTTAGTTTAAAAATGGTGAATTAGAATCGATTTAGAATAAGAGAACTGATTTCTTTCATTACAGTGTTATCATGGACACGATGACCAATCGAGTGTCATGCAATGACACAGAGATGTAAAGTTATGTGTCTTCAGCATACATATGGTAGGAGATATCGTGCTCTATAATCTGTGCTAGTGGAATCATGCAAATCTAAAAATAAAGTGGCCCTAGAATAGATGCTTAAGGAACCCTACAATTAATTTTTGTAAACCGCTTTAGGATACAACCAGAAAATTCAAAAAAGCTTAACTAAAGCTTATCTGGAAAGCACAACAGGGATTGTTTTTTTAATCTTATAGATGCAAAAATTGGTTAATAAATTGAGTTTTAGTGACCTTTCAAGAAATGGTAACCATGAAGCTGAGGGGCAACTTGGTGAAGGTCTTGGTAGATCCCCACATCCCACGTATATATTATTTTTGTTCTTTCTCTGTCTCTTTATAATTGTTGTGGCTTTCCATTATACTGCCCGAAACCGCCCATCATTTAAGTCAACTGTGCAACAGGAGAATGTCTCATTTTACCATCTAGTAGAGCAAGCAAAATATAATATTTACTTATCCCATCAGTTTTAATATGACTGTTTGAAGAATTGAAAGATATTCAACATTTAAAGTAACAGTGTAGACACCGTATCTTCCGGTGTTTTCTACTGTGCAGTGGTGTAGTCGGAAGATTTTTACTTGGGTGGGAGAAAGGGGGCACAAACTAAATGAGGGGTGGCCGAAATAAGAACATTTACAACTGATATACCACACACAACACTTTCCTGCTCCTTAATACTGAAAAGTAATTAGCAGGTAAAGAAAATAGCTTAATAATTAAAATATATGTGTACATTATAGAATACAGTAATCAAATTCTTATTGTAGCACAGATATACAGAGTTTACATTCTTTTCTTTGTCTTTAATACAGGTTATGCATTCATCTTACATTTTTGTTAACTATTATATAAATAGCGTATTTTACATATTAACTATACAAGTATGTGCATTTATCTATCTTAAAATGGATAAGAATAGATTTCCTGTTTTAGTCTCTGCTTGAAAAAAAATTTATATGAATGGATACCTGTCAATTGACTTTGCTATTCTAGCCTCAATGCTAAGGACACGCCGGTTGCTCAGCCTCCATTAGACAAAGTTGTGTACAAAGGGTTTTGATAAGTTAAAGAGCTGGAAAGTTTCTCTGACCAGCTTCTGTACTTACTGGTAGTGAAACTGCTAAAACGACAAAAAGAGAAAATGGAAAAAATCTTTTTGAATTTCAAGAAACACTTTCAATTCTACAGTACTTAAAAGTGGCATCATTTGACTTTATTGCTTTGCAAAACTTGGCTTTGTGAATATGCAAGCCAAGGATACTGTTTATACCAGTCATTGTTGAAGCATATTTTCTGTATTTTCGCCTTGCATTGCAGTAGGAATGACTCAAGTGTGGCTGAGATGGACCAGCAGCTACATACTGAAAAATCTGAAAATTACTCAGATTTTAAGTATGTTATACATACTTACATATGTTATATTTATACATTTATACAAAAATTTTGATTAAAAAAATTAAAATTCTGTATGTAGAAAGGAGGAAATATTGAAATATACCATGGGGGCCAGATGGTGAAGAATGTGTTGTAGTAGCAGAAGGAACCTTGGAGCCATCAACATCAGGTATTAGTATACTGTAGCTACAGACTCATCTTCATCAGTAGAAATGAAGATTATAAAAAAAAAGGTAAATAAATAACTCTCGATGTATAGAACTTTATCATATGATGTTGATGGTGTTAATTATACCTCCGGAAAGGACAGCAATCAATGCTAAACCATAGAAATGACATCACTTTATATATTTTGTAAGAATGGTGTTTATCAGTGATTCATTGTAAAAAAAAAAGGCAACATTTAGTGGAAAATAATATTTTAATGACATAACATTTCATAATATCCAGTTAGTTCTTATAACAACCAGGTCACCTTAAATTGTAGAATTTTCTGACTTCATAGTAACTCCGATAATTTTTGTTCCACTAATTGCCACAAATCTTCAGCAGCATTCAAATCCAATCTGCTCTTGCAAAAACATTATATTTAGAATATATCTTCAACTTCTGAAGAATCTCACATCATGTGTGGATCTATCAGATCTGGGGTGGCCAATCAGGGTTGAGGGCTGGCACTGGCCCCCACCTGGGGTCGCCATTGCTACTGTGAAGCCTGTAAACTGCACATTTGATAATCTATTCCAGGCAACTAAGGTCTGTCAAGGCTCTCTGTAGACGCCTGTGTTTCAGCTCAGATTTTGGCAGTTGTGTGAGCCAGTAAGAAGAATAAAGCTCACATTCAAAGAGTGATGATTACTTTCCGCATTCTTTTAATTATTACATCTTTAGTTTATTGTTGAGCTGGTAAAAAAAACAAAAACAAAAAGCAGTGGGCTTTTTATTTTTATTTAAATAGAAAGCATATTTGATCCAGGAGTATTTTCAACTTGACAATTCTGGCTAGCATGGTAGAACATTTGGACACCGCTGACTTAGAGGATGGACATGGAAACTACTACATGCAAATATATTTCTTGGCAGTCATCTAATAAGTGACTTAATTTTTAGTTTGGACTAAAGAAGTGGAAAATAATCAGTCATCCAAAAGACATCACGCCCAGCTCACAAGTTTACCATGTTCTAGTGTTAGGATTTAAAGGAAACTAAAGATTTCTAATTTTGTTTTAGCTATATTTTATTTGTTTGGCACATAAACTTCTCTTTTGCTGGGCTTTGGCAAAGATGGCAGATATGTTGGCACATACCAGAATTAATTAAATCAAGCACCCTTTGCCAATGTGCCATAAAATATAGACATTAAAGCTTCGAGCTACAGTTTTAAACTGTGTGAGACCAGCTGCCAAGTAAAAATGACAAATTATCACCTCCTGAAAGTCATTTAGATTCACTTTCCCTAATAATTCTGCACACTTTATGAAGTTAAATATTTTAACCTTCTGGATAAATTACATGTAGGGCAAAGAACAGCAGAATACAGTATATCAGGGTTTTGCTCTAGAAAGAAATTAGATTCAGCTCTCATTTGCACAGACAGGAAACAGAGTAGTTTCCCCAACAAATGCATTAGCACCAAGTTCCTGCTAAAAATGCAAACCGACACAGGATGGTTGTGGCTTAGTAATTACTAATAAAAGAATACTGAGGCTTTCAAATGTGTAATGATTTCTATCATAAACAAATACTAAAGAAAATTTTGATTGGTTCAAATCAATGCTGCAGAATTATTTTTTTACAGCTGTCTTTGTTGTTATCTGTATGGTTGTCCATTTTACACAATAGAAAATAATCAGTTTCTCATATTTTGTCAATGATTTATGTTCACAAGAGTTTGCAAAACCTTTTAAATTTAGTTAAATAAGAGAAATATCTACCTCTGTGGGTCTCCTTGTCCAAGTAACATGCAAAGACTTTGACTCAAAAGCCAATTTAAAAAGATGGTTTTCCCAGACTTTGCAACAAAAGCAAGAAAGTTAACACAACTTTGTCTTTTTGTAGATACAAGTACTGACAACTCACTAAATAGTGTTACAGCATACAACTACCTCAGTTTTTTTGGACTGACTGAAACTACTGCCTCTAACCTGTAAAAAGTAAGTTTTTCAAGTTTTCACAAGTGAAAATTGTTTTTCATGCCAAAAAAGGGAAGTTGTCTTTTTTACACTATAAAATCCAAACTATGGGATTTGGATCTCCTGCATTTCACAACAAAAGCATTTTTGTAAAAAAGCGCGAATTATAGATTTACGTACTGTTGACTCAAAAAATTATTTTGAAGCTTACAACTTAATTGGTGTGTTGGACTAATTTATCTCACTGCTTCAAATGAATAAAACTCCAGTTGTTGTGTTTCTAAATTTAAAATATTTTGTCAGGCCAAAGAAGTTAAAGTTGGGTTTTTACACTGTAAAAACTTTATTGAGTTTAAGAATTTCCTATAAGGGTTATTTTGTTGGGCCAATGGATTGCGTAGGGTTCGCCAAAAAGGTCATCCAGCACCATCCATGCTTGCTTCTTTTGTCTTCCATTTATCTAAGATCAATGTGTTTGTGTAAAGAGGTCAGAGAATCCCAGTCATCTCTCTACCCAGCGTTGCTCTCCTGCCTAAGTCTGAAAGATCCCAAGATGTCCCTAAATAGAACCACTTCATTTCATCTCCATGGTCTCCTCCTACTGAAAAAAACCTCCCAAACTAGTTGCTAACAAGGTATCTTGATCCGATACTTCAACCAACCCATCCAGCCCAAATACAGATAGTTTTCTGTCAGTATAAAACTGATAAGTTTAAGATTATTTCAATCTAATCTCATATTTATTTCAAAATTACTTTTAGTTAATTACTTTTTTGTCCACCAATAGATTATGTGTTGCTGAAGAATTATAAGAGAGAAACAAAAGATAATTTATTGCATTGATTTTTTTCCTTAAAGGGCCTATATCATCCTATTTTACAGCTTTCAACTTCTGCGATAGACATATATATGACAAAATGTTACCGTTGGTGTTATATAGTATTAATTGTCCTGAAATGTAACTTTTACCATGGAGTTAATGTTGGACGACAAAGTAAAACGGCTCGTTTCTCTATAACCCCACCCCCCATAGTGACACCGTGACAATCAGAGAGCAGGATTCAGAAGAGGATTGCTCAGACATGAGTGAATTAAACCAAAAATTACTCTGGCTGGGTTTTTTCATGAGAACATTGCAGATGGTTGAAAACTCAAAAAACTTCATTTTGCATGATATAATGGGAAAAGGTTTGTTTTCAACATCTGTTAGATTCTTGAAGTGACAGTGTGTAGTTTCCTTACAAGATAGATAGATAGATAGATAGATAGATAGATAGATAGATAGATAGATAGATAGATAGATAGATAGATAGATAGATAGATAGATAGATAGATAGATAGATAGATAGATAGATAGATAGATAGATAAATATTCTGTTGAATAGTCTTATGGCTGCAGAAAGAAACGATCTCCTGAACCTCTCAGTCCTGCATCTCAAAGAGATCAATCTTTCACTGCCGCTGCTTCCCTGGCTGGTCAGGACATCATGGAGGGGGTATTTAGTATTATCCAGAATGCCCTGCAACTTCCTCCTCATCTGCCTCTCCACCACAGTTCTTACAGGGTCCAGCTCCCGACCCAGTACAGAACTGGCCTTTTTGACCAGTTTGTCCAGACGCCTACAGTCTTTGTCTGTAGTGCTACTTCCCCAGCAAACAACAGCATACAGAAGCACACTTCTGATGACTTGTAGTTTTCTGCTGATATTGATCGTCTCTGTGGATTTTCTGCCTCTGACGAGTAGTTGCGGACCAGGTCCATGTTGCATGAAGGCTCGGACAGAACAGCTCATTGCGCACATTTCCCAAGCGGGGACAGCGACCTGGTTTGGGTGCTTTTCAGATCAGGTTGGTTAGTTGGTCCGGGTTGGAGAAAGTTTTTTTAATTTAAAGTTTGTTCATAGACCTCTTCATTTAAATTTTTAATGAGGACAACCAGAAAAGGGAAGTAACTCCATATTCAAAACTTAGGAATGGCGTCGGTCCCCATACACTAGGCCCCGCGCCCATGTATTTTAGACACGGTTTTCATGACAGTATATTTTATGAAGCAGCCAATACTTTTCAATGATTGGGCATCATTTTATTTATTTTCAACATTTTGATGGATATACAGTATCTCCAGAGATTAATGGTAAAAACTACACACTGTCTGTGTAAACCTGAGTCTTCACTCTGCAAAATAACCACACTTGTTATTATAACTAATTCATAATTTATTACGTGCTCAATTTCGGATACCATGGTCCATGTAAAAGCAGAAATACATATGATACAGAGCTGTCTGAAAAATAACAAACTTTTTTTTGTCTGAACTTGCAAAAAAGCCTCTTGAACCTTATAAATGAAAGGTGGTGAAGTGGAATTTGAGAAGGAGAAAAGGTGTGCTGTAAGCCAACTGAATAGTTACCACCAACATCGCCTGCAGGTAGAGCAACCCGGCATACTATTACATCTCCTAAAAAAACTACAAAGCCGATGCAGAGATGGGGGTATGCTCTGCGTCTTTCTCACCTGCAGGTGTTCCCTGAACTGCAGCAAGCAGCTGAACGTCTGATTCAGCTGTCATACTGCTGCTCTGTTAGATTCCCCTCGCTGCAGCTCTCTGGGACCACACTGGCATGTTAACCGTATTCCTCAGGCACCTAGGTTGAGTTTGACTGACAACTGTGGCCACTCAGTCACAGATAGAGACCCACTTTCAACCCCCAGCAGCAGCAATATTACCATTCAGCTTTCACAAAGACAGACTGGCAGAAAGCTGACACCAAACATTAGACTCTCCTTCCTCACTTATAATCAGTTCACCTTCTTTCTTCTCTAGTATCCTGTCTTCTATTCCCCTTCTTTGTTATTCTCTCCTCTGTTTAATCATCACTTCATTTTCTCGTTTTTTCAAATCTCTACAAGTCCTCATTCTTTCTTTCTTTCTTTCTTTCTTTCTTTCTTTCTTTCTTTCTTTCTTTCTCTCTTTCTTTCTTTCTTTCTTTCTTAATTGAATTGCTTGGTTAGCAGGTGAGCCGGGGTTAGTTGCAACCATAAATTGTCCAGCTAACTTCTTATCCTTTGTTGACGATCCCAAAGTCTTACCTGTCTTGGAAGTCTAATTGTTGTTGCTTTCATCTCTGCTGTCTTGAAGGGTGAAGCTAACACCTCCACCATCCCCCATCTTGTAGGGTGCAGCCGGAACCTCTAACTCATCTGTCTGGAATGGTTATTTTTCCCTCAAACTCAACCTTTATGTCTGAACCTCAACTGTCTAACGCCGTGTTCACACCTCACGCTGTGTCACTGTCAAAAAACGCTCACAAAGTGACTATTTGAAGCCTAAACAATTTTAAAGCTGAAGCTTCCTCTGTACCCAGATGTTTTAAAAATTGGCGGATCATATCGAGACAGTTCTTTGCTAAAGCTAGACAACGTCCAGCACCTATTGTCAACGTCACTACAGTGAGATGCTCTGATAGGTTGACAGTCAAAGGACGGTGCTGGAAGTTTGGCAAGCTCAACTTCTGCGTTGCTACCTTTTGTCAATTTGAAGCTTGGAAAATTTCAAATAATTGCCACAACCAAAGCACAGAAAGCACTATGGAGACTCTGACGGCCTCAACCATAGATTTAACATGTAATCTTTCAGTTCTGGGCGTTGACATTTTGTGTGAATGCACTATTAGAGGCTTTTATGTCTAAGAGGGTCCGGCCACCTTACCTATAATGGGAGATCCAATGAGCAACGAGAGTGTGTTTAGCTCAGTACTCCCGATCTATATTCACACAGCACCCAATTCACAACATAAGTAATCTCAAGGCACTTTACAAGAAAAATCATTAAAATACAATTGTACACACATTCTACAATTCAGTAGTCTAATGAGTTAAGATTTTTTTCTAACTGATTGGAATGTTTATATTATTGTATTGAAATTATGTTTCTTGTAAAGTGCCTTGAGATGACATCTGCGGTAAATTGGCGCTACATAAATAAACTGAATTGATTTGAAAGGCTCCCTGATGCCGCCCTCTGGATTGCTGCAAAGTGGCTTGATTGATTTTTTTAAAAGAGGCAATCAAATTGCAGCATTCACTCCTCCTGGACTAAAATGTAACGACAGTCGCCTGCTTTGTGTTGTTTACTTTACAGCAATCTCTCATTCTCGTACCAGTCCTGAATCAGCCCCGATGTGTCTAGATTCCCTTTTGGAGGTGCCACTCAGCTCATTCCACCTTAGTTTCTATTAGTAACTCTAATAATTATATATATAAATTATAATTATAATTATAAAATAACTATTGCAGCTAACTTCATATTTACAGTGAGAGCAGTCAGTGTTGAAACAATTTCTCAAGGGTATCTTGACAATTTCTGAGAGGGAACAACAGCATCAATCCAGCATCAATTGTGTTTTGCTAAGATTATACAAGACCATTGTCTTACAAATAGAAGTTTACAAATGTACATTTTGATTTATAGTTGACTGTGTGGTTTGTCTCAAAGCTTGATCAAACAGAGACATGTGCCCATGTTTTGCTTTGGAAAAGGGGATTAAATAAACGGCATTGGGATTTGTATCAGTTTCAGAGGTGCCCCAGGCACTAAGGTCTGTCAAGATAAGGTTTCTACATCTAGTGACCTCAACTCATCAACTGGACTGTCAATAAGCTGAAGTCACTGCCCGTTACCGCCATCGTTTGGCTTCTTTCATCTGGTTCCTGTTCTAAAGATGTCTCCTAATTATTAGCAGTATTTTTCATCTTGAACTTACCAGGGCATTTTTGTTTTTTGCCTGAGTGCATCCTAGAAGACAGCCTGTAATTAACAAGAAGGTTGTTTGCCCTAAGTTAGATGTCCATCTTTTCTTTTTTTCAAAATCTCTATGTCAAACTATAGTTACATTTGAAATGGTGTGCTGCTTTTAATGGGTTTAACATCCAGATTTAAAAGTCTTTAGCCATAAAATTGTCTGTAAACAGATTGTCATGAAACAGAATGCGCTGCACTTTGTCAGAGGGAATCATGCATGCTTTACTCAGGAACAGAAACATGCAGGATTTTTAGCCTCAGCCAAACAGAGGTGGGCGAGTAATGGTGTGTCAGCATCACTTAGTCCACCACCCTCACCATCCTGAGGGAGGGTGGGGGTGGTAGGGGAGTTCGATGGATGATGCAGGTGACCCATCTTCCCACACAGTCTATCTACTATCTGGCATGCTGTAAAGCCTCGAGGGCAACCTCAATGATCCTACTCATCAACAAGGCCACTGTTCTCAAGAATATGATCGTGTTTTTGTGTAAACACCCTGAAAGCCTCTCCTTTAATTAGATTTTTTAAAAGGCCAGAGATTAGAGCGTTGACAGCTACCTCGGTGGAGCTAATGGTGAGTCATTTCACAGAGCAGCAGAGTTGAAAATGATTGTGTTGGCCTGCGGCTTATGATTGTCCATTAAAGAAAGCTCTTGGTAATGGGGGAGCAGTCTGGAAATAATGCTGGACTCAAACAATGATCCCCGTTCAGCAACATTACACTAAAAGCAGGAAAACCACACCTTTGAGGTATTTTAGGACAAGAGCAAATGATTCAAATCTAATGTGACTCCAATGTTTGTGTAAGTGGAAAAAATATGAATGATTTAGTAGCAAATTGTTTTTTAAAACATTGCCCAAAAGTGTAACTACAACTTTAAAACTAAAAGTTGTGAAAAAGTTTATCAAAAGCAAATTTATAATAACTGGAAACAAAGCAAAGATGACATCAAAGTCCAAGTCAACCACAGGCAAATGGACGCTCACATACTAACTGATAATGACTCAGTGCGTTTTACTGTCTGGTGTTGCCTGAGTCTCCTTCAGGAAAAGGGATTGCTGCAAACTTTGTGAGTTGTTGCATGGAGGAACTGAACTACACATGTTAGATTTATTAAAATACAGGCCAATGACAGTAGTTTAAATCACTACTCTGGAAGAGAAGAAACAGAAGGATCAAGAAAGGACTATCTGCTGTATAACTACTGGGGAAAGTCAAGGTATTGGTAGTGTATGTGGTGTTCATGGGACGACCACAGAAATTTTCTGTCCACAATGTCACAGTACAGGAACAATTTGGAATTATTATTTATGTTTTTTTATTTAAAATGGACAAGGCATATCCATGAACATATAAATGTAAATATCAATTAGACCGTTTTGGATGTAATAAGCCCATTAAATGGCCGTTATTATTGGTTATCACTCCCATTAAATCCTGTCAGACTGTGCCCTCTCTACCTACTGAAACGTACTTTTCCGTTTGGTGTTTAAAACCTCTTCAAATTAGGTTTAGGCATTTAAAAGAAAGTATATTTGCCCTGTGATCTGAAGGTTAGGACATAAAACTTGTGGGTTGGTTAAAATTGGTTAGATAACTCCACTTACGATATGCTACTTTGAGTATTTTTGAAACGTGCAGACAGTTGGCTTTTATCAGTGTTAAGAATGGTAGATAACCTACTAGTATGTAGAGAGGGCACAGTCTGACGGCATTTAATGGGAGTGATAACCGCTAATAATGGCCATTTAATGGATTGCCAAAATCCATATCGGCTGAATTAGACAGAAGGCTGCTTTACATCTGTTGTCCCTGGCAGGTCAAACAAATAGAAAAAAATGTAGGAAAATACAGTTTCACACAATATACATGAGAACAAACTTTCAAAGACAATTCATAGGACAAACATAATAAAATGAAAGCATTAAAACACAATCAAGACATACAACACCGACATTTTCGTAACAGTATAACATTAATGATCACAGGTCTGGTTCCTCTTAAGCCACCGCTTTAGATTAGTTTTGAATATATTAAATGTTTTGGTATCTCTTATTGCAGCTGGGATCTTGTTTCAAATTTCTGCACCTTTAGTTAATAACACCTGCTGACTGGATGTTGTACGTCTGTAGGGTATTGTGCAGTCGCCTCTACTAGAGGCTCTTGTTACCCAACCACTAGTATTAGATTTGGACATAATAAACACATTTTCAATTCTGACAGAGAACTGAAGCTCTTGGTCTGTGGTAGATGATCCAAGCTTGAAGGACAATTGCCCACATGAATCATTGCTGTGCTGCCATATGCATTGGCTCAGGGCATAGACAATCCACAGTTCATGAACTGGGTTGAAAACAAACCCACTACAATCACAGAAACTGGTATAAACAGCTTGAGTTTGTTGACAGATAAACTTAAGAGCTCATGTTCTCACACAGAAGGAATCATAGTAGATGCACACAGCGCTGTGTTTCCCCTCCTTTTGCTCTCTATAATCAGATCTGCAGGGTTATCATCACTGTATAAATCACTGACAGGAAAACATTGATGAACCAGTATCAGTGAACCCTGAGTCAGATCGTTTGCCTCCTGAGTTGTTAATATGAGATAAACTCTCGGAGCAACGCAGTAATTCAACCCTGCTGATGTACTGTAAGAGAGAGAGTGGAGGACACACAAACACTGCGTTATTGTTTGCACAGAGAAACCCAATACAGTTTTGTGAGGAGGATGTTTATCCTGAGGAATGCAGAAGCGATAAAAGTTCGATTTATGCTGAGTTATAAAAGCAAATAAGATCAGTGTCCCCATATCACTGGCTCACATTGTTGTGACTTAATTTAGAAACAATTTTCATGTTCAGAGTCCAACTTTAATTTTGCAACAATGCGTAAGTCATGCCTCTGTCTTAAAACATCTGAAGAAAAGTTTTATAAAAAGAAGTTAAAAAAGGCTTTGTGTGTTGTACTTTTGCAGAGTTGCTGTTTACCACAAAATTTCAGACTTTTTTTTCCCTATCTTAACCTGTGCATTGACCATGGAAGCTAATGTTTCACCCTAAAACCAGGTGTATCGGAAACATTTTTTAAACTCCTCCTGCTGTGCAATTTCACCCTGAGGTGCTAAACAATACTGTAGATGTAAATAACTTGAGCTGATATCAGCCCTTTAGAAAAAGGTTGTAGGGGCTGTAGCATTGGAATTCAGGGTGTTGTTGTTGTTGTTTAGGGGGAGAGGGCATTTGTGTTTCTTCTTTTTTCTTTTTATATAAAATGCTTAAAAAAGCTGGAGAACCAAGCCCTACACCAATCTCTCTGCTCCAGTTCCTTCAGACATGTAAATATTGAGTTTTAAGCACATTTTCTACACCTCTGTTTTTGTTTTTGTTGTACTTTATTGGTCGGTTTACATCAACACAGTCAGTTCTGGCATATTACTACACCATTTGGCTCTTTTTTGGATATTCCTGGGATTAATTATGCCAATATTTTTGGAAATACAAACACAGAGGTTGTTAGGATATTTCCTTATTTTCATGCAGCCAAAGCCTCGATAAACTACAGTTAATGTATACTTAGATATCTGTTCATTGTAATTTCTTCATCCTATTGCACGTATGTTACTGCTTCAATGTCTGTGATTTCGAGACAAGGATCTTTGGCCACTGCAACATTAGTCCATGATGAAATAAAAAGCCTACAATGAATGAATTACAGAATGTTTTTTAGAGGTTAACGTTTAAAACAGATTAAAGTCATGCCCAATGTGTTAATGAACTGCTGTAATGAATTTTAAATTAACTGTTCTGGGATGTCTTGCTCAACAAAGCAGTGAATGTGACGGTATTTTCAATAATAAAACTATATGCAACGATTCTGCCATGGTTATTACATTTATGGCTTGTGTAAAGTCACTTCCAATGTGTTACTTTAAGGCTGTAAATAATGTTTAGGGAACACAAAGACACCACTTTTTTCAAAACAATACAAATTTGAATCTGAGTACTTGGTATACCGAGTACCAGTGCTGATACTTCTATCACACACAAAAAAAATGCAATTAATTGAAAGAAAGTTTTTATTTTCTTCTTAGCTTGTTATAACAAATGATGATGAATTAGATAAAATATAAAATAATAAAAACAATCACAAAACAACATTTCAAGTAAAAAAAAAAAAAAAAGTTATGTGAAATTATTCCAGAGTTTCCACATTTTAAATATCGGTTCATAGAATCGGTTAAGTAACTGATACCGATACGAGTATCAGAACGGGTTTGGCCCCGATTCCTGAAAACCAGTATCGGTGCACCCCTACTAATTTTAGTCAGAACAGATGTCTGTGTTCAAAGAATAGGATAGATGCTTGGGTTGAGGTCACAACCCTGTGTTTTGAAGTCAGATCCTAGTGATTTTTCACCATCCATTCAGAGGATGCTTGTTGTAACATTGACAAATTTCGAGTTTTTGAAGTTAGGGAAACGCATCCAAAAGGAGCATTGACCACACAAGCATTATTGGGAGCAGCTGCCGGTTTCTTTCAACCTTAAAATCTATTTAGACATGATTGTGTATGTTTTAATTTGTCGCTCAGAACATAAATGCTGCAAAGTATAACTTCATGGATCATGGTTTAAAACCATAAAATAATACTTTCGTTTTTGGATTTACTTTTTTTTTCTCCCCGTCTTCACGCAAAGAATAAAACATGAGATTTAAATTATCTCCAGTTAAAGTTTTACCTGAATTATGAACTGTAAAAATGTTTAAACTTGGACGAATGAAACAAAATTATGGCTAAATGTAACCAATCCAAGATATTTTGCAGCCTCCCTCCAAAAAACCCCAGCATTCATAGGTTGTGGTTAATGAAAAGGTAGCACCTCCCTACTAGTGCTGTTTTCTGGATTAAGCCTATACCCTGCACTCAAAACAGAAAACCTCAGATTTATTTAAAAATGTTGTCTCAAATGTTGTTATGTCAAATCTGACGTTTTCTTTTTCTGATTGTGGTAACCTGTCTTTATCGTGGTGAAGATGAAAAAATAAAATAAAAAAGAACCCCAGTGAATCTTCCTGTAATCAAAATGTGCTCTTTTAAAAACTCCGCATTTTCTAGATATCTTAATAAAATTAAATGACAATTTGTCTCATTGGATGCAAACGGAAGCAAAATCACAGGAAAATGTTAGAGTGCGACTCAACCTTTAAATAGAAAGTGTCCCAGTTATATTTCCTACCTAAAATTACATTGAAATATTTTCTTGTTAATATATTTTCTTAGATTGAGATGATTCAACAGCATAAAAAATGTGACATGGTTTAAGCAGGTATAACCCTCAGTTGAGTCACACGTTTCACTTTGCAAGCATTAAGACAGCATCTAACATCTGTCTTGAGGTTTGCTGAAAAGGACGACCTAAAACAGCAGAGTGTAGTGGGAGAGAAAGAGAGAGAGAGGTGGGAGCTCACAAAGCAGGCTTTTTATTACCCAGAACCCCGCTGTCTCCCAAGGAGCACATATTTAATTACAGACACGACAAGAAAGACATGAGGGAGTTCAAATGCAACAAATCCTTCATCTCTCCCCACCGCTGGGGAGAAGAAATCTCACTCTCACCACACAGCATGCTGTACAGATTAGCTCGGGGTCGGAAATTACAGAACATCTCCCGACCTCAGTGGAACTCTGTAGGAGCTTGCCAACTTTCAGTCCACGCTTCCTGAGGGCTAATGATTTTTAGCCATTTTGCACTTTCTATCTGAAGGTTACGTCAAGTTTTATTACACAGAAGCTGAATATTTATTTCGCCTCACAAAGAGATTTTTAAAAATGCTCCCATTCAGACATTTTCTTGCATGGCCTCAAAGTTCAATGGTAAGCAAAAAAAAAACCCTTTTTAAGTTAGCTTACTTACAGACAGGCGGGCACGGAAACAATACCTTCTAGCAAAGGTCAACAAACTCTGGCAAAAACGAAACCTAGGTATGTAATTACAAACCTATAGATGTATGTACAGTTTTTTATATTATTTTGCATATTCAATCAGTTTTTGCTTTGTTGTTGCTAGAATATTTTTAACATTATACATAGATAACCTGATTAAAAACAAAAAACATATTCATTCATCATTAGGGGAAAAAAGGAGTTGCTTCCTAAACCTTGCTGGATCACACACAACCATGGGGGGCGCTATGCTGGCCAGGTGAACCTATAAATAGGACCGCCCCTTCCTGCCGCTCTCCCTTCTGAGTCGACCTCTGGCCGGGCAGCAACAACAGAAGTTATCTCCATCCATCCTCCTTCGCTGGCGAAGGAAGACCAAAGTTTCTGGCAGACACTTGATCCAAAGGAACCCAAAGACCACTCCAGGTAAATCTTAAACATTGACAAAAAAAGAAATTTGTCCTGAAGCCCGACGTTACCCCTTGAGTTTCAGGTCGCCGACAGGCTGCAAGACTGAACTGGTGGAAGCCACATGTGCCAGAGGTCCAGAGCCAGTAGAAGCCGCTTTCATTCGCTGCCACGGAGCCTATAAGAAATGCCGCGCTGGAAAGCTGCCAAAAGGTACTGTAAAAGGTGGATGCCGGGGGCCGATCGCAAAACAGCCGGAGCCAGACGCAGCTGGACGGAGCCCCAAGCCAGGAGCTTTACTGCTGCTAACCAGTTCAGAGCCATTGTTAGCCGCTAGGCTAACGTCGCCTCACCCCGCTTCCCTCATCGTCACGCAGAAACTCAGAGACTTAATCGTTCAAAGGTCTGGTTGGGCAGAGGCAAATTAGTTAGGATAACTAATTTTAAATGTTTTCCATTTTTATGGTGTTGTATTGTTTTCATCTGCTATCTTTGGGTAATAGAAGCCTTTCGGCCTTAAACTTTAATCAGTGCTTTTAAAATACTTTTTCCCGACAAAGAGTCGTTTTCAAATCCTGCAACTTGAGCTACTCAATCAGACAGTAGTTTTTCCTTTTTGTTTAATGTTTAATAAATGTATTTGAGCCACTCTAAACGCCCCACTGGCGTTGCAGAGAGCTAAAGCTAAACAAGCCCAAATGTCGGTCTAAGCCGGCATTTCGTAAACAAAGATCGCTATTCACGGTTCAAACAGAACTCGGTTTAAAAATAGATTGTTTTAGAACAGAAACTAATCTCTCCTGATTTGATCAAATATGGAAATTAGATTGTTTACTGTCGTGATCAATCCATGAATCCAGTAATTCTCCCAAGGTCAATTACTCTTATGCAGATCATTTTTGAACATAACATGTCTTAATCCAAAGAAGGTTTTGTTTTCTTACATTGGTGCTAAATTAGTTAAACTATTTACAATTAGTGAAACTAATTTAGCTTTATTCCAGCATTTGCAGATACAGCCTTTCTGCTTAAAACATCCAAATTCATCTAGAACTGACACCAGAATCCATGGTATCTCATTTTATTACATTATTTATCTTTTATGTTCTTTTATTTCTGTTATTTATGTTTTTCTTATTTATTTTGTGTAAATAAATCTTGTGTTGGGTTGTCAGTTGTCATTTCTTGCTCAACACACACATATTGCAAGGTGTACCAATAGACATTAAAGAATTCATTCCTTCAGAATTATGAGACGGATATAAAAATTTGGCTATTAAAATAGTTCCTGATAGAATCAGGTTGTGCCCCGAATAATAATGATTTTCCACAAATTATACATTTTGACTGCCATAAGCAGTCCTATGACTATTCATAGCAAAATAGTTATATTATTATTTAATATCCGCAACAACCTAAAACCTGTTGTAATATTTGTTAAGTGTTTTACATTGCTCTGTTGAAATTTTTACCCACTCTTTATAGAATTGATTGAATTAGCCCCATGGGAGGCACATTGTGTTTTTAATCATCAGTGGTTTTCACCTATCACTCTCTAATGGAGGCAATGTCTGTACAGTTTCTTTCCTATTGTTGAATAATGAGGTCTGACCTTAATTGACAGTGAAAAAGGCCTAAGATTTACTGATGTCCACTGAGTCCTTATTGGGCCTTTTCGAGTACAGTAGACCCTTGATACGCAGTAATACCTTAATACGCAGTAATACACATATTAGGAACTATTTTAGCACTACCGCAGAAGCACCTGCGGTACTGCATCTGCAATCTTCCTTATCTCTCTTTTTTGGGAGGTACAACCAATGATCGCAAGGAGACGTTAATGGTTCGACTGGCTGATTTGCAAATGCCAGAAAATAGAGCGTCAAGGAGTATTGTGCCTAGATATTTCCGCTTACCAAGCTGTATTTTCTTTCCAACATTTTAGACATGCTTGATGAAATAAATCCACAAACAGGCAGCTTTTCCAAAAATAATGTATGAAAATCAAAAATGTAATCAGCAAAATCTGCAAATACTGACGATCAGTCAATGGGGGTTCTCTGTAATTTTGTTAGAAAGGCCAATCCTTTGAAGATTTACCACTGTAACATGTTTTCTTCAATGTGCATAATATGTCTCATTATGGAATCCCAAACCCTAAAAATATAAATGATTAAGGGGAAAAATTGACCATAAGATTGATAGGCGTATTGGTGCAGTAGCTGCAGTGATGTTGGGTGCTGTACTGGCATTTTGTGGTGAAGAGAGAGCTGAGCCAAAAGGCGGAGGTTTAAATTGACCATCTGATCAACGTTCCCACCCTCATATATGGTCACAGGTTTGGGGTAGTGACCGAAAGGATGAGATCATGGATACAAGCGGCTGAGATAGGTTTCCTCTGCAGGGTATCTGGGCTCTTCCTTAGAGATAAGGTGAAAAGCTTGGTCATCCAGGAGGGACAGAGAATGGAGCCGCTGCTCTCCACATTGAGAGAAGCCAGTTGAGGTGGCATTTGGTCAGGATGGCTCCTGGACTCCTCTCTGGTGAGACGTTTCCAGCATGTCCCACCATGAGGAGGCCCAGAGAAGGACCCAGGAGACCCACGTTCCTCGGCTAACATGGGAACACCTTCGGATTCCTCCTGAGGTGCTGCCTGGGGAGAGGGAAGTCTGTGCAGCTCTGGTTAGGGTACTCCACGACTAGACCCTGGATTAGCAGAAAATGATGGATGGATGCTGCGATGGACTGGCGACCTGTCCAGAGTGTATCCCGCCTCTCGACCGGGGAGAGCTGGAGATAGGCACCAGTCCCCCCTCGACCCGTTAAGGACTAAGCGGTTCAGAAAATGGATGGACGGATGAT
Organism: Apricaphanius iberus; assembly: GCA_028564705.1. Lineage (NCBI taxonomy): Eukaryota > Metazoa > Chordata > Actinopteri > Cyprinodontiformes > Aphaniidae > Apricaphanius > Apricaphanius iberus. Next base: position 255,674 of record JAPXFQ010000650.1, on the reverse strand, counting down.
GGATGGATGGTTGTTGCAGCCCAGTTTCTTTTCCTCACTTCTTCTGATAGCATCTTCTTTGGTTTCTTTGGTTGATCTGCCATGGCTCAAGTCTCAAAACTGCGGGTTTGTTTATATCAATAGGTAGCGCGTGGTGTACTGCGAAAAGCGAAACTCAGTCATTTCATCTGGGGAAGCGGTCTGCATGAAAAGTTGTAAAGTGCGGTAAACGGCAGGAGTACCCTCCTATGTAGTGACAGTGCAGAAAAATAAAATTCATAAACTGTGTTGTGTCGCCAGAACATTTAGAAAACAAATGTTTAAAGGTTTAAAAGTTACAGAGTGGGTCTTTAATAACTAAAGAGAGGGGGCAGTTACTATTTTACACAGGAACTGGCTTTTTTATAACATATATATTTCCTAAAAAATAACAGTACTTTAAAAGTGCTTTTTATACTTTTGCAGGTAATCTTTGTCTGGTATTTACTTCATTTATGATCTGAAACATTTAATTGTGAAAAATGAAGGAAATCTGTAAGGGGATAAATAGTTTATAGTTGCGACTTTAAGCTTTATAGTAGAGTACCTTAGGACTGGCTGAAAAGAAGTATATCATAGTAGCTCTTAGGGAGCATTTGATACCAGCGTAATTTAAGAAATGAAAGCAAACTTTGTCTAATGGGATGCCTGTGGGATCCATCTGCCACTCTGCTCCTATTTCCTCCCACCACAACACCACCTACTGAGTAAAATCACAACTCAAGGGATGCCCTCTTCTTTATGGGAGGTATGGCACGCACTCGCCCACAGTCAGCACATTCAAATGAAGCTCTTCTTTTTCACACTCATCAAAGATGAAAGTAACACTTTCCAGACTATTATTTTCTGCCGTGACAAACTTGAAATCTATGCCCCAGCAATAAAAGGACTGCGGGAGGTATTTTAAAGAGGTGGCTCGGTGTTCAGTAAAAGATTTAAACACTTCTTTGCAGAACACAGCTTCAGGCTTTTATCTGTCTGATACAGCGCTCTCACATGGCAACAGCAGATAACACACACATAGAGCTGCACGCTTTACATCTGGGAAAATAGATAAGGTGTGCTTTGTCTGAGCTGTGGCATGCGTTTGGCTCACTGTGCATCATGAAAGGCTGCTAGCATTCTTCACTTCACATGCTAACAATCTACATTTTTTCCAGATTTGATGGACAGCTGCAGAGCTCAGACTTTTTATAGCTAAAACAAGGTAAATCGTAAATTCTGTGAGTATTCCTCTACAAGCAACTGCATTTATTGCAAAAAAGACTTGGATGTAGTGACAATGCAGAGCTGTACAGGTTGGGTTGTCGGCCTGTGACCCAGACATTGCTGCTACATTCCGTTGTGTCCTTGGGCAAGACACTTCACCTACCTTGGCAACTGGTGTTGGCCAGGGGGGCTGATGGTGTGAAATGGCAGCCTCGCTTCTGTGGCTACAAATGTAGCTTGCTTTCACCAGTGTGTGAATGTGAGAGTAAATGAATATTGGAATTGTTAAGCGTCTATCAGGGTCTCGAAAATTGCTATATAAATGCAATCCCTTATTATTCATACCCCTACAAGGTAATAAGCATTTCACAAAGGAAAAGAAAGCAAGGTAAAAGGGGTATTGATGTAATGAAAAGTCTCACTTATTAACATTTTATCAGCGTTATTAGTGCGCTTGTTGGTATTCAGTGGACCTGGGTTCCCCCCCCCCCCCAAAAGATCTTGTTTTAAATTCAGGGTTGTTACAAAAAGGATATGGTAGTACAGTAATTTCCCAGTTGGCAGCCAAGAACAACAAAACTGTTGTAGATTAACAAGAATACCTCTCACTAGTTAATCTACCCACCGTCAACACACATATACATAGTATTTTTTCAGGTAGTTATTGAGCAAGTTTTCCCACTTAAAACGATTAGGGTGGCCTGTGTTTATCATCATAAGTATACCTCAAATATGAGAGACAAAATGAGCAACAACAAAAAAATCCTGAAAATCACTTGGTCTGATTTTTAAGGAATTTGCTAATTATGGTGGAAAATAAGTATTTGATCACCTACAAACAAGCAAAAAAAGACGAACTGCTGTTTAGATCATACCCATGGGCCATAGAGGTCACGTTTTCTGGTACACATTTTTGTGGATCTGCAGAAGGCTTATAACTATTTTATCTAAGGCCTAATGGGGCGTGCTGCTGCAAAGTACATGCCAGTAAAGCACCTAAGAGCTACCTTGTCCTTGTATAACCAAAGTAAGACTTATGTCCATTTTTGGTCTAGCTTTTACCCTGAGTGTGTTGGAGTCTGCCAGGGCCAAACATTGTCATAGTGGTGTTTTGGTTGTTCAGGGTGAGGACTTCAATGGCCAAGTTTGAAGGAAGAGTCTAGATTGAGAACTTTAGGGTCCGAGTTTTGCTTTTGCTTTGCACAACCAGGTAAGAAGCGACCTGAATAAGACTAATCTCCTCTAAATCTTAGGCCATGGGAAAAGTTTGATTACTTATTGCATTTCATATATCAGTCTCTGGTTTAGAAGAGAAGAAGAAAAGTCCAGGTAACTTTTTCTGTAGTGAATGTAGGTGAGAACTGGAGGTGGATGAATGTACTGGGGTCCTGTCTACAGTAATGTGGATGCTGCTCTATTTAGTCCAAGTGAAAAATATCAAAACTTGAGCAAGAAGTTAAATATATGTATTTACCCATCTAACAATGGTCATGAAATAAGATATTTCAGAATTTTGTTTTTTTATAATATTCAAAAATGTGTTTCTCTGTGGGACCTAACTAATAAAGTCTTATCTTTCAACTTATAGGATCATCGACTCATATCTTGTTGACAGATATCACAGCACAGCGCCAGGAATCAGATTAATTCCTCGCTTTGTTGGAAGCCAATAGGACCCTCACACTCTTAGGCCACGTCCATATTAACCCGGGTAATGGCATAAACGTATAATTATTTAGTCTACACCCCCCTATCGTCCACACTAACCCGGCGTCGTTTAAGGTCTGTGGCCGGATAACTATTAGCCGGGTAAGAGAGCCGTGTAAATCTTAATTCAACGGCTAAACGAGATAGTGTGGACAGCTTCCCCAGAAAATGAAAGGAAGTGGCGTCAATGAATGTTGCGTCAATAACAATATGACACTACAGACAAAGACAACAGCGAAGAGTAATAAATCGATCTCGTCGTCTGTCCATACCAAAAACTATCTCTTCTTCTGAGCAGCTATTGTTCTCTTCGGTTAACGTGACAAACAGATATGTACTGTGCTGTAGAGCTTCTTGTATATATTATGTAGGCGCTGGCGTCACGTAGATTATACGCGTTTTTCGTGCGTCTTTTCACGCATGCCCAGTATTTGCACAGGTCGGTATGGGATTGCGCAATCATGGGACCTTAAACGGACATTAAACGGGGCGTAAATGCTCGTGTTGAGTCGATAACATTACGCTTCTAACTCCCCGTATAACCTTATCGGCTTAGTGTGGACGTAGCCTTAGGTAAGTGGTCATAATATTATGCCTGGTTTTATGTGAGTCTAGATATCCAAAGAACATGAGGTCCAATGAAATGTAGCAGACTCAACTTGCCTTGATTCGTCTCTGTCCTTTTTGCAGCTTCAGTGAACAGTTTCATATCAGTTTCAAAGGAATCAAAGGGCAGAACCTCCTTTATTCTCTTATCTTCATTCAGGATCAGCAAACGGGTGAGCAAAGCAATTAGCAGAGTGAGGGTATGAAAGCTGTTCCGCTATCTGATCTCCATCTGGGTCTATCAAAGATGAAACTGTTGTTCAAATTATTTACCTACACACAAGTCTTCTGAGACACATTTCAATAACAGTAACTCATGGCATAAACACGTTTTTCAGTTTTACTTGTCTATTCTGTTTTTAAATGGTTTTGATTGATATCTTATCATCTTCTCTCATTCTCATCGTCCATTGGTGATTCACTGTTGTCCTATTACTTAAAAGATGAATAGATTATTTATAGTTATGCTTTCTATGCCTGCACTGAAGCTTTTTGACTTCAAAGAGACATCATCTGATGAACAGGCAGGGAACTGACCACTGACTCCCAGTGGAGTCTAAAAAGAGGCATTTTGTTTTATCCCAGATTTCCATCAGTACAGCTCTGCTATAAACAGAAACATCTCCTGAGGAATAAACAGTCTGGAGAGGGAAACACTTTTTAAAATTTGAATTTTGCCTTGTGACAGTGGGGCTGATCAACGCAAGCTTTTAATGATGTAGCAGTGACACCTGCAGGTCAGTTGGAAGGGCACACTCTTCTTTCATTTTGTCCATGTTTTATGATTTCATCATCCAAGTTGTATTAGTTGAGGATTTATGACAAATGTACTCCTGCCTGTTGTTCTGTTTACTCTAGTTGAAAACATACTGGAAAAACTCAGATTTAATGCTTTGTGCTTTTGAAAGATAACAAAATGAGCCACTGACCTGATTTATTTTTGTTTTCTATATAACGACAGATTTAAAATAAAGTCTAATAGCTCATGTTGTGTAATACATGAAGTCTATAGATCTGATATGGCCTTAAAAATAACAGTCTGGTTTATGTTATATAAAAATTGTATGCATACTTAAAGTGAAATATCCAATGACAACGACTGTTTGTATATGCTTTGTGAGATTTGGAGCATCTTGTGTAAATGCTGAAAACTACAACAACTTTGTATTATTTACACTAGCAGTGTAACACGATAAAGAGCCCTTACTAGCTGTTAGTCCTTATGGACCCCAACAGTGTTGTTCCAGGAAGGCAACATCAATAATCAGGAAAACATACAAAGTGCCCTAAGACTGTCAAATCAGTACACTGGTTATCTATTAAAGTGCTTTGCACTGGAAATGAAGTCATATTTCTTTAATTTAAGTATTTAAATATATGATTTTTGAGTCATTGTGTAGCAAAGTGGTTAGTGCAGGTGCTTGGTTTACAGAGACCCAGCTGTTGTACTGGGTTTGAGGCCCATCCCCTGCTGCGTGTTCTTTGTGTCTCCATGTACAGTCTATCGTCCAATATTGTGTCCATGGCCATGTTAGACAGACTTAAAAATTGTACTTTAAAATAACCTAATTCAATTTTGTGGAACCTTTGGATGAAATAAATTTAATTAAGGTCAGTATTTATATTTTAGAGTGTGTGCAACCCAGAGGACTGGTCCTATGCAGCTCCTTTAAAATGTATCCAGCTGGACCCTATGATAAAAAGTCCTTCCATCAGCCTGCCCCCAGCAACTCTACCCTCTGCAATTAAGTAGGGTAATTTCAAACCATTATTTTGACAGATTAGTATTCATGCTACCGACCACTTGCTCAAATGCACATACATTTTCAACTTTATACACAAAGTAAAGATAACTAAATAAAAAATAAAAATATAAATAATAATGCATCAAACTTATATAGCCCTTTTTTGGACACGCAAAGATACTTTACAAATTCCATTATTCATTTACTCCCACATTCAGACACTGGTAGAAGCAAGCTACAATTGTAGCCACAGCTGCCCTGGGGCAGACTGACAGAAGCAAGACTGCCATCTCGTGCCATCAGCCCCTCTGGCCAACACCAGTAGGCAAGGTAGGTGAAGTGTCTTGCCCAAGCACAAAAGACAGATGGATCTGGGGGTGCTGGGGCTCAAACTGGCAACCCTACGGTTCCAAGATTCCCTCCGGACCCCCTGAACAAAAGTTTCCCTAAATAAATAATAAATAAAATCTCATGGACCCAGTAATGAATGCATCGCTCTAACCAGTAGCTAACAACGAGTTAACGAGGCTTTGGAACGTGTCATGTCAAAGAGTCACTGAAGCATGGTGCGCAATTTCCCCCCACTGAAGTGAAGGCTCGTGGGTCAAGAAATGGCTCGTTCAGAGAGTCTTTATGACTTCTGATCACTTCAGTCAGAGTGTTCCTTCATGTTAAAACTCTGTCTGAAGTGGCGCTTAATTCCTGTCTCTAGTGTAGCATCAGAGGGGAGATTCAGCCTCCACCAAAAGTCAGCTATCCAAGGCAAACATCCAAGGCTCAGAACAATAAATTGTGAGACTGTGCGTTCAGGCCATAGCAGATGAACTGTTCATATTTTAGGTTTAGTCATTTGTTCTCTTTTTTTATATGTGATTACTTGTTCAGCTTATTCCAATTTAATATAATTTTTTAATGTATTTTTAAAAAATGCTATTGAATGTCATAAACATTTAAAAACTGTCAAATATCAATTATGAACAGATTTTTTTTGCCAAGTTCTGTCAAATGGACAAGAAACATATCTAGTGCAACCTCTGCTTACATACAGCTTATTAATTATCATGGATGGATGGCACCAAAACTATTTATCTCTAACAAATAGATGACACCCTGGAATTTAGAATGACTGGATTTTATGTAACCAAAGGTTCTGACTTCAGTTTTAGAAAAATGTAGAATAAATGCATATTATGTAAACATAAAAATAAAAAAGTTCTCCATTTTTACTTGTACAGTTGTTGAGAATGTTCGAGTTAAGATGCTTTGTAGGCCTCTAAGTTTTTCCACAACTCTTTAATAGGTAATAATTATTAGTAGGTATGAGTATTAATCATTACAAGTGAGCAAGTAAGTAAAACTTTATATATATAGCACTTTCAAGATGAAAATCCCAAAATGCTTTACAATAAAACACAACACAGAAAGCAGAAAAGCAAATGAAACTAATGAAACTAACAGAGTCCAGAGATCTCAGGCTGAGAGGAAGGGAGTTCCATAAGGAGGGGACCACTGCTGCAAAGGCTCTGTCACCTTTTGTTTGCTTTGTAATGAGCAGGCCCTGATCTCAGGTACCTGCTGGGGACGTATGACTGCAGAAGTTCTCCAATATATTATGGGGCTTGATCGTTCATAGCTCTATATGTTAAAACCAGAATTTTAAAATGTACTCTGTAATGAATGGGGAGCCAGTGCATCTGGATTAATAAAGGGGTGATGTGTGAATATTTGGACGACATATTGATTAACCTCGCAGTAGTGTTCTGGACAACTTGAAGACAAAACAGAATTACAGTAATCAAGACGTGATGAAATGAAGGCATGAATAATCATCTCCATCTCAGAACGGGACACAATTTGATTCAGCTTAGCAACATTTTTCAAATGACAAAAACAAGAATGAACCAATAGTTTGACATGAGAGTCCAAAGACAGCTTGGGGTCAAGAGTCACCCCGAGGTTCCTTACTGATGACTTAATAAACAAGCCAAGTGGCCCGAGACTTTCTACTATCTCGGGGAGAAATCTGTCAGGGGCACAAACCAGGACTTTGGTTTTTGCCTTATTAAGTTGAAGAAAGTTGTAATTCAGCCAACTCTTGACAGAATTCAAACACTGAAGCAGAATCTGTATCTTAAAAACATCTCGAGGTTAAAAAGAAATGTATAGCTGAATATCATCAGCGTAGCAATGATAAGAAATATCCTTTAAAGAGCCTAGAATATGGTACAGAGGGAGCAGATATAAAATTAACAATAAGGGTCCCAAAACAGATCCTTGGGAAACACCAAAAGTAGGTGAGTAGGAAGAGCAGGACTTGAATTTCGTAATGGCAACAGAAAAAGATCTTCCTGATAAATAAGAGGAGAACTAATTCAGGGCAGAACCTGATACCCCAACCCAGTGTTTCAAACGGTCGAGCGGAACACGGTGATCGATAGTGTCAAAAGCTAAGGTCAGGTCCAGCAACAATAGCACTGAGCAATGTGCACACTTAATAGATTGGTTCTAGTTTAAAGTTGCAGAATTTATAACTTAATAAAGACATAATTAATTATTGTTGCATTATGACAATGCATAAACTCCAGCATGACATAATTTCCTCTATCCTTTTCCCGCACATTTTATGAGAACTTATCTCATGCATTTCTTTTCTTTGAATCAAAAGATTTGTACAATAAATGTCACATTCCTGTGATCCTCTACCCTGCTCTGAATGTTTAACTTGTTCTGCAAATTTTGGAAACGATATCTTGCACAACGGCCATTTAATATACGGAATAGTAGGCTTCACTGATTGATATTTATTTCCCTGCCCTGATATTTCCTCAGAAAAGGAAGACAAGAGTGATGGAAAGAGCGAAAGAAACAGCAGGCTCCCACATTGAGAAACATCGGGTAACTGCTGCAGAAAACCAGTCAGACAATTTAAATCATATAATCATGTTAAATAAATACAGACATGCCATAGATTCACCGTCAGCAATAATGTTTGGCTGTTCACACACTGGTTATTAGAAAGAGGGGAGTGTTGTTCGGCTGGCTCTCAGCTCCCAGAGGAGAACAATAACCTTTTTTGTGATTTGTTATTCAAAAGCCTGTTCAAGTCAAGTTCTGTTTCTGTTTGCTGACACCAAAACCTGGACAAAGTTAGAATTTACTGTCCTTTTCAACAGAGATGTTTTTAAATTAAAACCATTATTGTCCTTTTTTGTATTGCTTCACACTCATTTTCATGCATTTTACAGGAGAGGGATGCTTGAATGGGTGCACTGGGTTACAGCAGCCCTTGATCTTCTCATCAAAGTTTTGTATTTGATCTTTATGACCAAGCAATAGATTTTATGAGAATAGACACTTCAGTTGCACTTAGCTTTTTCCAGACTGGCAGATATTTCCCCCAAGCCTTTGATGATTTGAAGTAATCTCATTGAAGGTGGTTTACTTCCCTGATGTATCTGCTGCTCTTAAAATTCCACCCTAGGGACTAAAGATAATTTAATCTGACTTTTATCATATGATTCTTACTGACGCATCTACAAAGACATTTTCTTTTTATCCATCATCAAAATGATGCAGTCTGTCGATGCCATTTCATTCAGCTTTAGCAAACGGTTTCACAGCTAGATTGCCTAAAATGCATTTGTTGCAAGCAGCATTGTTCTGGTCAAGCTACATCTTTAATAAGTCTGACTCTCGAAGGCGGCGCTTGCATAGTTTAGAGTGCGCGCATGCACATGGCACACATCGTGTTTTTTTATGACAAAAACATTCTAGCCTAAAAACATTCTAGCCTAAAAACATTCTAGCCTAACAGTAGTAACTCTCTAATGGCCATTGACTTGAAATGTGCAGTATGTCATGTTTTTACCTTTTTTTGCAATGACGCATCATGAATCCAATGCACCTATTCCTCTTCTTTAGCTTTGGTGCAGTGCATTGGGCAGAAGGGCAGGCACAGACAGCGGCAGAAGCAAAGTCCTAAAAATTAAATGAAATGCGATCATTTCAATCCATTTTTCACCAAGGATCCTTGTCTAAAATGCACAGCATATTAACCTATTCATTTTTAATTTCCCGGCATGGTTAACTTGCTACAGCTGGCCGGGGGCAGCATCTGCGAATTAAAGTACAGAAATATAATTTTATTTTCCAAAGACAATGGAGCAGAGACTTCTTGGACAGTCTGTCTCCTAGGACTTACAAATGACTCAAAAGTGCTTCTTGATTGTCTTCCAGGCTGATTTGGGGGCTTAACTATAAAACAATAATAAAATGCTAAGGATTCTGCCGCCACATCCGCAGATTCACAGTATCTTGCCCCCAATTAAGGCACATCTCTATTTAGCATTTGTACTCTCCTGTAATAAAATTTCAGTGTTGAGAACAAACAGAAACAAATAAAGTAAATTCAACAAAGCAATAGGTGTCTTGAGATTTTCATTAGTTTACATTTTCATTACAAAACTCTCCAAACAGTTACGATTGTATGGAAAATGTCCATACAGATTACTGAGATTTGAACCCATGGTTCCCATTCCAGAATCTGCGATTTTACCAGTGAGCAAACAAACCCAAATGGTGTCAGAAAGCCAGAACACATTATCAATTGGAACTGTATAGATGAAATCTAAATATGACAGCACACACTTAACACAGTGTTATATTGAATTGTTTCCCTTCTGTTGGTGGAAGGACTAATTCAAAAATGACTTCAATAAACCATCTAATTTCCCCCAACATTTTGCACTGATGTTTTGCAGTTGTTGGAGAGACTTTCTAGCCAATCAGAGGCAAAAAAAAGGGAGGGACAAGCCCCCAAAAGAAATAGCCAATCATGTGGGAGAACTTCTGTTCAATCAGAGGTTCGGAAGGCGGGACATGCCCCTACATACTTATGATTTCAATATTCGCGGCCCGGCACGCCCAGGCCTGCCCAGGCCTGCCCATGTTCTGTTCTGCAGCTTCCTGTCTGGAATCCACCGATGCTTGCCGTGTTTGCACTTAAATTGCGTTTAAAGACGGCTCGTAAAAATATGTTACCGTGCATTAAACAGCAGCAACAGCTGGAAAATTTGTAGGGTACAGACAGCACCATCACAGAAAGTGTGGGGGACATGTCCCACATGTACCCCGCGGCGATTATGCACGTGCTTGCAACTGAGGCCTTACAAAGCCCTGCATATAAGGAACTCCAAGAGTTTAAACTGGACAATACAAAGACATGCGTCACAATCTCAAGGTTTGACTTTGAAAGATAAGTCCTTATCCTAGCCAAGCTTCATGTTGATGTTTGCATCCAAAGCCTCCTGAGAGCCGATGGTTTTCTCTTCTAATCCGGTTAGCTAGCGTCTCCTGTGCGGAGGTAATCTTCTTTGATGATTGGACTACAACCAAAACGATGAATCTGTGTCAAAGCAGCAACTGCCCAATCTGTAAACTCTCATACACCACTTGACTCATGTCCTACTTGACATCCAGGCAACAAGTTCTCTGATTACAGAAGCCACAAACTGTCAAATAGCAAACCTGAATAAACATTTATGTCGCTCAAAGCCAGGAGGGGTTGTAATTATCCCTCTGTGATGTTGTTTCACGGGAGTGCAGAAGTTCACCAGCGGGTGTAATTTCATTGAAATTTAAACAGTTTCCTCCTCCTGCAGTTAGACTTTTCTGTGAACTCTTCTGACCTGAACACATACATGTAAACTGAAATTACACAGCTGTTTTGAGAAATTATCAAGCTGTTAGATTCGATGTACATAAACCTTGGACAACTTCACTCTCCGTTAAGATCACACTCTAGATTTTCTTGGTGAACTATAACAAGACTGTGGTTTCTTACTTTGCTTTTTGCTAAGCGCTACTGCAGGGGTACTAAAATACATAATGCAAACTGGTAAACATGGAGGAGTCTGCATGATGTTGTTGGCTGGATTCTTTTTCAAATGCCGAAATCTTGTTTAAGCGTGGTTTTTGGCCTGTTTAACAATACAGAAGAATTTTTAATAAGATGGTGTTTTCTTCTAGGAGTTTTAACAGGATAAAGTTGCACCAACGACCAAATAAATACAACAATGTTTAATAAGATACAAAAATTAGACTGTAAAATAATTCGTACACTAATCTCTCTGCTCAAATATGACAGTATTAGGATTTATCATTTATTTTTCTGGAAAATAATGTTAAATGTTGGAAAAGATTCCAAGATTATAAAAGGTATGTGGATGTGTGTTTTTGGTTGTTTTCCATCTGAAACACTCCAACCCCACATCAAACACGATGTACACCATCTAACACATTTAGCTATAAAATAATTTGATATTTTTTATAAGATAAAAACAAAAACTTAGTACAACATGTAATTTACAATATGCACACAAGGCCCACAACATGATAGTACCTCCACCACAGCAGAGAGAGCACAGGACCAGCAACCATTCAGACTCTCATGTCAAAGGACAGCCAATAGAGACCAGTTAACCTAAGAGTACTTGGAGCATGGGAGGAAGCCAGACTACCCATAGAGAATGCACACATGCAGAGGGAGAACATACAAAATCAAAGCAGAGGCCAGGAACTCCTTGCTACAAGGCAACAGTGCCACCAACTACCTACTGTGCAGCCCATTAAAGAAAAAGATCTAAAGAAATGCAACCCTAATGCACAATATAAATGTAAGTTCTTTTTAAAAAAATGTGTAAGCTAATTAAATATATTTCATTAGAGTCAGCTTTTGTTTTTGTTAACTATGTTAAAACATAACTACAAAAAGTTTTTTTTTTAAGACAAGATAAACACAAGCAAGTCTAACTTTTTTGGAATTTATGTTTAACATGAACTTAATAAACAGCATATATCCATCTATGGAAACTAAATGCACACACATTTATGTGTAATGAAATAGTGAGATTGCTGCAGAGTTTAATGTCATGAGCTTAAGAGTAAAATTTCCAAAGAGCCAACTCTTCACTTAGAGTAAAATATTAAAGATTTATGATTTAAAACAGATTTAAAAATTAACAGCATAAATAAGAGCAGGGAGGATAGATAGATAGATAGATAGATAGATAGATAGATAGATAGATAGATAGATAGATAGATAGATAGATAGATAGATAGATAGATAGATAGATAGATAGATAGATAGATCACCACAATAAGTAGCAAAGCCTACCTTTTATCTGATTTATAATAAAAAATTTTCCTTTAATTGGGTGCGATTACATTCTCTGCTCAACCAAGTGCAGCATAATTAAGCTAGAACCTCTCATGGTAAATGTTTTCACTGGATTTTTATTGTGTGATGAAATAGAAGTGTAAAGACGTCTGAATAAAACCATATGCAACAAAATTTTAAGAACCAGATATATTTTCCTAGATAGATTTTCATATCCAAGTGGCTGGCATAGCATACAGAAACGTCTGTGCGGAGTATGGGCTGGAAACCCCAAGGTCAAAGTGGGAAACACCTCCAAAAGTGGTGGAGAATGACCGGGCAAAGATCCTGTGGGACTTCCAGATCCGGACAGACAAGATGGTAATGGCGAACCAATCGGACATTGTCGTGGTTGATAAAGAGCAGAGGAAAGCCGTTGTGGTGGATGTGGCAATACCACGTGATGTTAACATCAAGAAGAAGGAACATAAAAAACTTGAGAAATACCAAGGGCTCAAAGAGGAGCTACAGAAGGCTTGGAAGATGAAGGTGACAGTAGTACCCATGGAGCACTCGGGGCGGTGACCCCCAAACAAGAGGAATGGCTCCAGCAAATCCTTGGAAGAACCTCAAAAATCACAGTCCAGAAAAGTGCAGTACTTGGAACAGCAAAGATATATATATATATATATATATATATATATATATATATATATATATATATATATATATATATATATATATATATATATATATATATATACATTGTATGGGTCTCTACCAGAGGTCTGGGAGCGGCAGGTTTCTGGGCATCAGTAAGGCTGTCATTTAGTTTAGATAAGAAAAAAATCCTCATGCCACCTCTCAACCTATTGCAGTACAAGTTTTTTAGAAGTAGAGCATGAGCAAACGAACTGAACTAGTTTGTTTTGGTAGTACCACAGCATGACCACTAGATGGTAATACATTCTCATATTTGTAAACCTACTATTTCGCACATTTGATAAAAAAAGCTAATCTGACATTAGTATTGAAAACTATAATAATAATAATAATAATAATAATAATAATAATAATAATAATAATAATAATAATAATAATAATACAACATTCAATTTCAGGTCAAGACTTAGCTATATATTCAGATATTTTATCAGTCCAAAACTCCAAAAAGCCCCCAACCATTTTTGACGTTATATTTTGCTCCAGCTTTGAGAATAAAGTATTTTTGTTGAATTTAAAATTGACCTACGGATATATTCAGTAACATTTTAAAATCATTTTTATAAGGCTTTAAATACTGAAACGACAGCAATATAAGGTGAGACTGTAATAATTTCGTATTTAGAATGTGGACAATCTTTAATCATTAGACATATCAAACTATCTTTATTCTCTTTTTTATAAAAAAAATAATCAGGAACACCCCTCTTCAATATGAATATGTATAAAACTGTGTTCTTTCTTCTGAAAATGAATCCAGATTTACAACTAATGCATGTTTATAATTAAGATCACTTTGGGACGTTGTTACCTGTTTGTTTGATTGACACCTTCCACCAGCTGAGCTGCCATAAGGAGGGCCGGCAGAGGGAGGGCAGAGAGGAGAGCAGACATCCAATGGGATCAGTGATGGGAGGGAGGTTTGCTCCACTCCAGCTTTGTTCTAACTTACTGGGACGCCTGAGCGCAATATGACTGAAGCACCGTTATTCCCCGGGACGGTGCGCGTATGCTCAACTTCTCATAAACTTCTTTACGCATCTTCAATGAACTGGGAACTTTTCTTCTGGCTTTTTTCTTGCAGCGCACAGAAACAAAAGGCAAACAGAAGAGCTGAAATGAAATTTTCCTGATCTGCGGGAATCATTTTCCTCCATCTAAAGGATTCTGTTGCAGCTGGATGAAATAACACTTGTGGAGTACTTTTGGGACACTTCAGTGCGGACTGAGGGGAAGAGCTGCTGCTGCTGCTTTTCTCATTGAATCTTGGCAGACACTTGGTGGAACACAATGCTGTGGAGGTTCCAACTTCAGTAAAGTTGATGTATCATCGGCATGGACATTGTCTGAGAAAGGCGGACAGGTTGACTGACCATGGCGCTCACAGTTAGAGGCTTTGGCCGGTTTCATTTTGTTCTGCTGATGCTGTGGACTCTGCCGCGGAGCTGCGCGTCCAGCCAAGTCCGCCAAGAGTTCCGTGTCCTGGAAGAGCAGCCTGTCGGAACTTATGTGGGCACGATAGAGACCAAGCCCAGCTTCACTTACCGCTTCAGCGAAAACCACAAACTTTTCGCGATTAACGGCACCACGGGAGTCATCTCCACGTCGTCGGTTATTGACAGAGAAGTTCTGCAAAGTGATGTCATTAACGTGGTGGTGCTGTCCAGCCAGCCAACCTACCCCACGGAGGTCCGGATCGTGGTTTTGGACATTAATGACAACTCTCCGGTGTTTCCAGACGCGTCCATAGTGGTGTCCTTTAAGGAGGACGCCAGCAGCGGGAGACAAGTGATTCTGGACACTGCCACGGATTCTGATATTGGAAGCAACGGAGTAGATCACACCACTTACAGGATAGTGAAGGGAAACGAGCAGAGGAGGTTCAGCTTGGAGGTTACGGTCAATCCCAGCGGGGAGGGGGCATTCCTGCATCTCGTTTTAACCGGTGGTCTGGACAGAGAGGTTACCCCCTTCTACCAGCTCCTGATCGAAGTTGAGGACAAAGGAGAGCCGAAAAAGTTCGGTTACCTGCAAGTAAACGTCACTATTCAGGATATAAATGACAATCCTCCTGTTTTTGAGCAGGATCACTACCAGACCAGTGTGTTTGAGGATGCAGCTGTAGGTTCCAGCATCCTGCAGATCACAGCATCAGATGAGGATCAGGGAGCCAATGCTGAAATCAGGTACTTTTTAGATGAGGGGACACCCTTCCAAATTGATCCTAAATTAGGTACTATTGTTATAAAGGAGGGATTGGACTATGAGGTCAAGAAAGAGTACTCTCTGACCATCCATGCTGTAGATAATGGTGTTCCCTCTCTATCAGGCCGAACAGAAGCCACAATAAAACTTTTAGATGTGAATGATAACGACCCCGTTGTGAAGTTCAGGTATTTTCCCACCACTTCTAAATTTGCGTCTGTTGATGAAAACGCACAAATAGGCACAGTTGTGGCTCTGCTCACCGTTTCAGACTCAGACTCAACCACAGCTAATGGCAACATATCTGTTTCAATCTTAGGAGGCAACGAGCAGAGACATTTTGAAGTGCATGCATCTGCTGTGCCAAATTTAAGTCTGATTAAAGTGGCGAGCGTGTTGGACAGAGAGAGGATTTCCTCGTATAATCTGACAGTTTCTGTTTCAGATAATGGCAAACCTATGGCCAGGTCCTCCTTTGCCAGTCTGGTTATTTTTGTAAATGATATTAATGATCACCCCCCAATATTTCAGGAAACGCTGTACAGAGTAGATATCAGTGAAGGGACACCGAAAGGCAGCTACATTAAAGGGGTTTCTGCAACAGATGGTGATTCTGGGCAGAATGCCAACCTGAGATACTCCCTGGTGTCTGGAAACACTTTGGGCTGGTTCTCCATCAGTGAAAACAGTGGCCTGGTTACCAGCGCCGCTTTGCTGGATAGGGAGATCGCATCTGAAATTGTGCTAAACATTAGTGCCAAAGACCAGGGGCTGCAGCCTAAGATTTCCTACACTAAACTGATAGTCAACATCACAGATGTGAATGACCAAGTGCCTACATTTACCCAGAGCACATATCATGTTACCCTGGTGGAGCATGCTCCTGCTGGTCCTGAGCTGGTGCTGCTGACTGCCTCGGACGATGACCTCGGGGCCAACGGATCTATCCGGTTCTCATTTGACGCAGAGACTCCTGCCAGCATCCAGGAGCTGTTTCGTCTGGACGCCGTGTCTGGCCGATTAAGCACAGCCGTGGAGCTGGACAGGGAGAATCAGGCATCGTATTTGCTCCATATTCGTGCAGCAGACGGCGGCAGACCCCCCCTGCACTCTGTGGGGAATGTCAACATCACCATTTTGGACATCAATGACAACAGGCCAGTGTTCTACCCTGTTCAGTATTTTGCAAATGTGAAAGAAAATGAGCCCTCGGGTTCTTATGTGACCACCGTTTCAGCAACAGACCCTGATTTGGGACGGAATGGAACAGTAAAATATTTAATCACGGCGGGGGACACCTCCAAATTCCGCATTAATAGCAACACAGGGAAAATCACCACACTAGTACCCCTGGATAGAGAGGAGAAAACAGCCTACCAGCTACAGGTGACAGCAGCAGATGGAGGAGGCCTGCACTCGCACACCCAGGCCATTGTAACTGTAACAGTTATAGACACACAGGATAATCCACCTGTCTTCAGTCAGCGGGGGTACAGTTTTGTCATGTTTGAAAATGTTGCTCTTGGGACAGTCATAGGCACCGTGTCGGCCACCACACTGGATCTAAACACAAACATTTCCTACCTGATCACCTCAGGGGATCAGAGGGGGCTTTTTGCTTTGAACAGTGCAGGTCAGATCACAGCCTCCAGTCAAATAGACCGAGAGGAGCAAGGATTTTATCAGCTCAAAGTTGTAGCCAGAGCCGGGGAGATCACAGGAGAGACCTTTGTGAACATAACTGTGAAGGACTTAAATGATAATGCTCCACATTTTATTCACAACATGGAACATGTGAGTGCTGTGGAAAACTGGAGCACTGGACATGTAATCTTCCAGGCAAAAGCGTCAGATCCTGATGAAGGTCAGAATGGCATGGTGATCTACAGCCTTAAGGAAAACCCAAAAGGCCTGTTTCACATCCACGAGCGGCGCGGTCTGATCACACTGACCGGCCCTCTGGAGGTCACAACGAGCTCCTATGAAATCGAAGTCATGGCTACAGATATGGGGGTTCCCCGTCTCACCTCGAGCCTCATCCTAATCATCAGCGTTTATGACGTCAACGACAACTCACCTGTGTTTGAACAGCTCTCCTACGAGGTCATTATTCTTGAGTCTGAACCCGTCAACAGCAGATTTTTCAAAGTGCAGGCCACCGACAAAGACTCTGGTCTCAATGGGGAGATCATGTATGACATCACCAGTGGCAACATGGGTGATGTGTTTGGGATTTTTCCAGATGGACAGCTGTACATCAAAACAGAGCTCGACAGAGAGATTCAGGACAGATATAACTTGGTGGTTGTAGCCAAAGACAGGGCTGTGGAACCGCTGAGCGCCTCGGTCAACGTCACCGTGATCCTGGATGATGTAAACGACAACCGTCCTCTCTTTAACAGCACTAATTATGTGTTTCACTTTGAGGAGGAGCAGAAGAGAGGATCACTAGTTGGACAGGTATTTGCTGAGGATAAGGACTTTGGCCCCAACAGTGAGGTCAGATATGCCTTTGAGACCTCACAGCCCAACTTTGAGCTGAACACCATCACCGGGGAGCTAACCAGCACACTGCAGCTGGACCGCGAGTCACTGATGAGACAAAGGGGTGCCGCTGTGTTCAGCTTTGTTGTTGTCTCATCGGATCAGGGTCTCCCCAAACCCCTCAGAGACCAGGCTAAGGTGCAGGTTTACATTCAAGACATCAACGACAACCCGCCAAAATTCACCAAAGACATTTACCAGGCCTCCATCTCTGAGTCGGCTCAAAACATGACTCAGCTGCTGCGGGTCTATGCCTCAGATGTGGATGAGAACAAAAATGGACTTGTCCGTTATCAAATTGCTGAGGGCAACGAGGAACGTCAGTTCATGATAGATGGCAGCTCTGGACAGGTGACTTTAGTTGGAAAGCTTGACTATGAATCCACTTCTTCTTACTCACTGAAAATCATTGCTGCTGATGCTGGAACTGTACCCTTGTCCTCTTCTTGTCTGCTGAGCATTAGCATCCTGGATGAAAACGATAACTCCCCATCCTTCCCCAAGTCCTCCTTGTCTGTGGACGTGCTGGAGAACATGAGGATCGGGGAACTTGTGGCTTCTGTGACTGCCACGGATGGAGATTCAGGTCAGAATGCAGACATAACATACAGCATTACAGCCACAAACAACCACGGCACTTTCAGCATCAGCCCCAATACAGGCAGCATCTTTCTGGTTAAAAAATTGGACTTTGAAACACAGTCACTTTACAAGCTCAACATCTCTGCAAAGGACAATGGCAGCCCAGCCCGCTCCTCATCCATACCCGTCATCATTCATGTCCGGGATTTTAATGACAATCCACCCGTATTTGCCCCAGGAGACATTTTCAAATCTATCCCTGAAAACCTCCCTCTCTCAGCCTCAGTTATAACCATTAAGGCTCACGACACGGATGCAGACATAAACGGGGAGCTGGAATACTCCATTGTTCAGCAGATTCCTCGAGGAAACCACTTCAGCATCGATCCGAGCTCTGGGCTCATTTACACCAACAAGGAAATTGACAGGGAGTTCTCCAGCCTGTTTGAACTGACTATCAAAGCCACAGATCAGGCAGTTCCAGCTGAATTCCGACGATTCGCCCTGAAAAACGTCACAATATGGGTCACGGATCTGAATGATAATGTTCCTACTTTTGTGACCCAGAATGCTCTTGTTGCCGAGCCCAACATTGTTATTGGCTCCATCCTGACAACAGTGATTGCCTTTGATCCTGACAAAGGTGAAAACGGGGAAGTGGAGTACGAGCTTCTGGAAGGGGATGTGGAAACATTCATTATGGACAGATACAGTGGGGATATTCGCCTGGCTTCACAGCTGGTCCCATCCCGACTCATGTACACCCTGGCGGTGTCAGCAACAGACCACGGCGCTGACCGTAAGACCTCCAGAACTGAGCTGACCATCATCCTTCAAGGGATGGAGGGACCAGTTTTTTCTCAGCCAAAATACATAACCATCCTCAAAGAAGGCCAGCCACCAGGCACAACTGTCATCTCCCTGGATGCCTCAAGTCCAAGAGGCTCTTCATCAAAAGTGGAGTATTTCATCGTGGCAGTACGCGGCGGCGGAAAAGCCGTCGGACGCCTTTTCACCATTGGACGCCACACTGGAGTGATACAGACTGCTGCAGAGTTGGACAGGGAGCAAGGCTCCGACCTGTATCTGGTGGATGTGTATGCCATCGAGACAGACTCCAGCCAACCCAGAACACAGCGTGCTGAGGTAAGAACAATGCTAAACGTTTTACTCTTTGAAGGCACCTAAGAGTGAGCTTACATTTTGCAATGTTGGCCTCTTTAAAACTGTTTGGCAGGAGGAGGACATGAACTCACCAACTGGCAGTATTTGATGTAGTTAAATGGAATATGATTTACAAATTACAAATTGCTCATATATTAAACTGCAATTCTAATGGATGGCAGTAAGAAGGCCTTTTACATTAGTGTGATAACCCTGATAATAAGTCTTCTTTACAAGCTACTCTGTTACTTTTCCTTCACTGACATATTCTTATCAGTGGTTATAAAGTATGCTTTCATGTAATATATTTAGTAGAAATGAAAAAGGGTAATTCATGAGGTCTTTCTGTGCAGGTATGCAATATCAGAGCCAGAATTACTCTGTCTTTGAGCTGCCTGAGGCTGTTTTGGCACAGGGGTGGTCTTGGGGTGCCTTTATTCCACAAGGATCTTCTCCACAAGCAATAAGTGACCATTAAAATTGAGTGACCTCTTAATACTTTATGAAAAGATTTTGGGGGCTGATAGAGAAGGTTTAGCTGATGCGTTTTTAAATTTTTTGATGTGCTTTGTGGGAACTTTAAGGTCTGATGGCCAGCTGCCAGTCAAATCAAAACCAAATGTGAATTTTTATTATTTTAGAAACCGTTAACCAGAACTTAAACATCTTGCTATGACTGGCTTCAGTAAAAAAAACAAAAATAAAAAAATAAAAACCTACAAGATACAGGCTGCTTCTTCCTCCAGGAGAAAAAAACATAGACAAACTGAGATGTTATCATGTTAGCAGATGTAAATGAAAGGTTTGCAGAGGTCATACTAAATATCATAAGTTATCTTGTTTTTTCCCCCCAGTAAAGATAGCAGTCTGCTTCCCTGCAAACTGTGCTGCTTAGTTAAATGGGGAATAAAGAGCTTAATTTCTCCATCAGACTTTAAACTTTGGATTAGTTATTAGGCTAGCCTTGAAATCTGATCTACAAAAGTACCATACAAACAAGCTTTGGTGTTTTATTGGGATTATATATGAAAGACTGAAACATAAAGTTCCACATAAGTGTAAAGTGTATTTTTAACATTTATAACAATCATATAACTCTGAAAAGTGTGGCATGCATTTGTGTTTGGTCCTCTTCTCTCTGGGTTAATACTTTGGGTAACCACTAGGGGTGTGGCAGTACATGAAAATCATGGTCTACGTATCTGAGGTTTTAAAGTTACAGTTCCAATTAAAGGTTGAAAGCATAGAATTGACTGGAGATTTGATTGGATTAAAAAATAAATAAATAAAATAGTTCAGTAGTTCAGACATTGCCAGAGTAGAAACCCATATAACCTTATGAAAACAGTTTTAATGTTTAAACATGTATAAATCCCTTCGGATTGGTTTTATTTCAACAAACTAGCATCCCAATATGGGCTCTACGCTGGCGCAGTGGGTAGCACTGTTACCTTGTAGCAAGAAGGTTGTGGGTTTGTATCCCAGGTCATCCTGCATGGAGGCTGCATGTTCTCCCCGTGCTTGCGTGGGATCCTTCTCGGTACTCTGGCTTCCTTCCACAGTCCAAACCCATGACTGTCTCTGTGTCGCCTTGCGATGGACTGGCAACCTGTCCTCTCGCCTTTTGACAGATGGAAATAGGCACTAGCTCCCATGCAACTTCTTGAGAATAAGCAGTTTAGAAAACGGATGGATAGTTTCCCAGTTGCACTTGAATGCAGCTTGGCCTGCTGTTTGGAAAATCCCTTCTCATCAACAGGGATTCCTCCAACTTGCATTTTATATAAAATCAGGAGTGTGGGTTGATTAGATGCTGACTTCGGCTGGTTTTTCCTATACTGATGTTTCCATTCAGCTTGACATTGTTTCAGGTGAGTTATTCAGTGCAGGGTGTTTCTATGGACCTTATTGCTGTTGAAAGATGTGTTTCTTTTTATAAAGTTCTGGTTCGGTCAAGCTATTTTTAATTTTATTTTTACTCTAGCTGCATAAGAAACCATTGGTGTTACCAAAGGGCAGAGTTTAGCAATAGCTGGGAGTCCTTTCTGTTTTGTTTTTAATGTTTAAAGTTGTGCAGCGGAACGTTGGACATCGCTCTGATGTCAGGTAGAAAATAACTGGATTTCTTCTGTACACTTGCCTACCAAACGGACAGGGCCAAACCGAGAAATCCGAATAAATGTACACCTATGATATATATATATTTAGAAAATGAAAATCTGAATTGTGTGGCGTGTATTTGTATTTAGTCCTCGTCTCCCCGAGATAATTCTTTCAGCCTTTTGTGTTATAACATCTGAAGCCCAATTTGGTCCATTATTGTTTACATAGACTAAGGTTTGTCTGGTTATAAGACTATAAGACTATGGGAACTATAATAGTTAGGCCATGGTCCAAATTCTCTTTTGCATTTAGCTCTGGACTTTGAGCTTTTCTTGCATATGAATCTGCTTTAATCTAAATAATTTTATTATTTTCTGCTCATGCTTTTGGTCGCCTCTAGAATGATTTATTCCAGATTTGACAATTTTTCTAGCGGGACTGCTGAAGAAAATCATCCCCTAAGCATGATGCTGCCACCTCTTATGTTTCACTTTAAAAATTGAGTGTAAACATTGGTCTGCAGTGAGGTAAAAATCTTGCTCCTCAGGTTTTGCATGTAGGACAAAAATGTTTAATTTTAATATTGTCCTCTGTGTGTTTGTTGCCCCTTACATGGCTTGTGCTAACCTTTCTCCCACTTAAGCTGTTCTTCTGTGCAGTTCCTCCAGAGTTACCACTAGTCTCTTAGGTCTGCAAAGAAAGCATCAATCATAAGAGCAGCTGCCAGTTGGCACATGGATTCTATTGAATAATAAATAAAGTAATCAGTTGCACTTCTGAAAATTGTATTTCATTCACTTTTGAAATGCACTTTCAAAAAAGATGTTTCATCATCTTCCCACCTCCAAAAATAATAGATTATTTTGGAGGTTTATCACATAAGGTTTGATGTTTTTTTAGTAATACCATAAAATGAGGATGATTTCAGACGAAGGTGCTTTAGTTCTCAACATTCTGGATGAATGAGCAGGTCATATTGAAAGTGTCTGGTGCCCTCTCTGGTCTGCGAGACCTAATAGCACAGCAGCATAAACCTACAGACTTAGACTAATGTTTTTCCACTGCTGTGTTTATACACAGGATACCCATCAGCAACTGGGGGGGATCATTTCCATCCCTGGGGTTGCGACCCTTTCAGGTTCTCAGTTTCTCATCCCCCCCCCCTTGATTGGATGCATGAGGGAAAGCTGGCATGTCATGCTCCGCTATGCAGCATGTGTGACGTTTTTGAAAACATTTGGACAAATGGAATTCGGCTGGAGATGCTTTATCGGTAGCTGCGATCTTAAACACCTCACAAACTTTCTCAGTTTTTGTTCTTTGCATCGGCCCATGTATGACTGTTTCTTCCTTCAGGATCACATTGAGTTCAGAGGTTGCAGAACTCGTTTTAGTTTTTATGCAGACCAACAGTGGTAAACACTGTTAGACAGTCATAATGGGATGTTTCCATTTAGTAGCTTCAAAGTGGCAATTCTTTTTTCCTTCTTGGATGATCTCAATACCAATAAATATTTTGTTTATTTGCAAGTCTTAGCAAATAGGACGAGCAGGAAAAACAAAAATCTTGGCAGCCACTTTATCTATTGTTGTTGAGGAATTTGTAGAGGAGTAAAGGAGGATGTTTTTTATTTTGTTAAAAAGTTTTTTTCTCATCACATCTTGTATTGTTCTTGCTTGGGGCTGGAGAAGACTTCCACCCCTGTTGAGCTCCCAGTGGATACACTCACATATGAATCTCATCCAGCTCTCTCCGTCGCTCTCTGGGTGACAGCACGTGTTTCTCATCAGCCGTTAAGCGGCCTCAGATCACTGGAATGGGGTTTGTGTGCCACCTTCCTCGTATGAATCACCCTCTGTCTGTTACATTTACAAACAAATGAGAGGAGAAGTGATTCGTTTTCACAATGAGGCTTTTTTAACCACTGCTGTTTGATCTAAACTGTTCCATTAGTAGATGAGCTGATCAAAGAGGAGACTGCCCTGCTCTCCAAATGTCAGAAATTCAGTATTAAGCCAAGGTGCTCTCTGAAATCTTTGAAAGGATCTCGATGAACAGCTGTTGAAACAGCAGCAACCTGGTTGTTCATGAATTAATATAAGATTAGTTGATCCATGTACTGTCAGCAACATGTATCGCATTTATCAAGCGTACTTACGCACAGATCCGTGCGTACGTCGTGCGTAGGAACAATTCTATTGCGTTTTGTGGTATTTATTAATTTGTACTTGTGCGTAGAAATGTTCCTAAATATAAGTACAGTTCTGATTGTTCGTACGCAGAGCATCTACTGTTAGAACAGATGATCTGCAACTCTGAAATAGTTTTACTTTGACAGAATATTTCTCTCAGCAGTTTATCGCCTCCACCAAGGAGCTCATGTTGGCGTCTGTCTGTGTTATAACAGAAAAACGTAAAAGTTATGCACGGATTAGCAATACACTTTCAGGAAATGTTTGAAATTGGCCAAGAAATAAGTAATTTAATTTTGCAGGTGATAATGCATGGCGATCCTCCATCCATCCATCCATTTTCTTTACCGTTTAATCCTTAATAGTTCGCGGGGGGCTGGTGCCTATCTCCAGCTGTCAACGGGCGAGAGGCGGGGTACACCCTGGACAGGTCGCCAGTCCATCACATCCTCTCCCGTTTATTTGTTTATTTATTACACCAAACGCTCCAGCTTAATGAGATTTTGTCACACATTTAATCAAAAGGTTTGCAAACTGCACCGTGACACTAAATGTTCCTGCTTATCAGTGAAGCAGATTGTCCTTTTTTCCTTGTGTACTGATGGCAGCACAAGCCAATTACGCACGGCCACAAAAGAGTCAAACATGATGATCTTAACACCGTCTGTATTACATCTGCTCCAGCTGTGTGCTGAGAGATGTTTTACTGTATTTAATTTAATACAGAACCAGTTTTTCCCCTAATTTCCAACGGGAACATCTCCACTATGCCGTCTGCATTTACTGCCCGTTATCTTTGTCCCAGGCGGAGTTATCTTCTTTATTATTTCCCCCTATGCTGATAGAATCAAACAGTAATGTTCATTATTAAATTATTTAATATATTCAAAGATGTTAACGATTTCCACAAAAGTTAATATTAGCAAATTAAATTATTCACCACATTTTTTACGTCTGCTCTTCAGCAGAAATATAACGGCTGTTGGAATGAAGCAGAGAAACCACTGATAACAGAAAGTATCGGTGGTGAAATTAATTTCTATTAACTGACATTTTTTTTTAGGCCTGTTAATCATGAATACTTTTTTATTGCCCTACCCATGTTTCACCTCGGTCTCTGTGTCACTGAAGTTCCTTTTTTCGCTGTCTTGGAAATTATTTTAAGGAAGAACGTGAGGACTCAATGCATGTGACAGATGATGTGGTGTTACCAAATATGGTTAATTCAGGGCGTTTCTGTATGCAAATGACTGTGAACGGGCATGAGCACCTGAGTACGCACAAGTGGTATTTGTCAACAGCTGATTGCGGAGGAGCGTGCATATGAGAGGCCCCCGCATGTTTCATAAATCACACTTTGACATGTACTTCCGCAAATCCTAAATTTTCTTCGTAGGATAGAATATAGGAACATTTCTACGAACGTTTGATAAATGAGGGCCCTGGACTTTGACTGGGCCATCCGCGAAGGGGCTTCCAAGTAGGGCTGCTGTTTCTCCACATTGAGTAGGATGCTTTGTGGATGCCTCCTCGGTTAGGTGTCAAGGAGACTTTCTAGTGTGAGGAGACTCAAAAGAAGACCCAGGACAGACTGGAGTGACTTTGTTTCTCGACCTGGCCTGGAAAAACACCTTGAGACTCTCCCAAATGTGCTGGCCCAAGTGGCTGGGGAAGGGGAAGTCTGCATCTCTCTGCCAGCTTGATGGATGGATGCAACAGCTTGAATCAGCTCTTCTTTTTTAGACTTGCTGCTGTGTTCACATATAGCTGTAGTTTTAGTATTCCATCAGATAGTAGTGGGCAATACAACAGGTATAAGGTACAATTATATAAACTAAGCCAAAGGTAGAGATTTTAACAATTTGAGAATTTCATCAAGCTGTGCCAACATATTTTTTACCGTGTATGCAAGAAAGCTGAATAATGATGTCTTTACACTAGATATTGCAAATTCAAATTTGTTGTTTTTCATTTAAAGGAAAATAAACTTGTCGAACTTTGAAACACTTTAATTCAAAAGTATGCAGGTTTCCTTTTGTGCAATATTGATATCTGATCAATTTTGCTAAAAAAATTTGGTTTCATTTGCATTTTAAACCTTTTGGATGTTGTTCTGCTGCAATGTACCTAGAAAGGCGCCTGAAGTGGGAATGCTAATAAGCACCCATTTTGACATATATAAAGAAAAAAAGAACATATTGCAAGAGATATCGGTAACACACATGTTTAAGATTATATCACAATTTGAAGATCTGAGGCCATATCACCCAGTCCTATCATCAGACTTTTTTTTTTCTGACAGAAACAAGAGAAAACCACTGTAGAATAAAGAATATCTCTGGTGATTCGGTTTATCTGTAGCCATAAACTGGGTAGCAAGAAAAGCCTTCTGAACTCCATTCTAATCAAACTGAACTGCTGTTATTCACTCAGAGGCCCAAAGTGCCACATCAGTTGTTGCCCCCTCCTCTCGAACACATTGTTCCCTCTGTAAAGTAAACACAGTGGAAGCATTTCACAGGTCCTCCTTTGTTCTGCCTTTTTAGATAAAGTGTGGATTTGCTGGACTTTTATAACTCTTTGTCTGCGCCATCGTCTCGCCCTGGCAGATTTAGGAGTGTGTGCTCGGATGCCCCTGACAGCCAGCTCTCCTCCCCTCTCATCACCTGTAAGAGTTGTGCTTGGATTTAAGAAAATAATGTGTTCAAGGTTTCTTCTAAGACATGTCCAGTGGCGGGACTGGGAGTTATAGGAATGAAGGAAGTGTTGTGGTGACGGATTTTTTTAAAGGGTGCTGGAAGCGCCAGAAGCCTGCGGTATTGTAAAGAGTCATGTGAAGGAAGCAGGAAAGGAACAGTTCGTAGTCTGCAGAATGAACAGTGTAGCTTCTGAGTTAACAATGGCAAGGTCCAAAAGAATTGTTTAAATTAACACTGAACTCTGTTGAAGGTCTCTCAAAGTAGTGCATAACTGAAAAGAGGAAGGAAAGAGAAACAAATCTGAAAAGTGTGGTGTGCATTTGAATGTATCCATCTGGATTAAAATCCATCTTTTGGAGCTGTACCAGCTTCGGACAGGAGACCAAAATTCCTGTCTGTTCTGTGTGAACACCCCAAGCTAAGGGAAATTGGATGTAGAACGTCTGTGAACATAAAATCTAGTTTACTGTGAATCTGCTTTGATTCTAAACCATATGATTGTGGCTACGGCTGCACGTTTAGGGACATTTTCCTGCTGGAAAGTGAGACTCCACCCCAGTCTCAAGTAAATTTTTCCTCCCAGGTCACCCTGTATTTAGCTCCATTACCATCAACTCTGTCCATCTTTCCTGTCCCTGAGGAAGAAAAGCATTTCCACAGCATGATGCCACCAATCACTATGTGTGACTGTTGTGTTGAGGATAATGTAAATTGCTTTCCCCCTTCAAATCCAAAAAGCTTGTTTGTTTTTTTTTGGACTGATCTAGAATTCATATTTCTTTCTTTCAACCATGCTGTTGTTCTTACCCTTCCTCCACACATAATGAATAAAAATAACTCTTGGGACAGATTGTCCCACATGAGTTTTTTTGGATCTGCGCAGCTCCTCCAGTTTTGGTTGCTTCTCTGATTAATGGGCTCCTTTCCTGGACTTGAGGTAGATACTGATGCCCAGGTAGGTTAGCAGTAGTGCCATTTTCTGATAACAGATTGGATAGGCTACCTAACTATAACAATTACAGGTTTTTTTAATTTAACAAGATGATTTAAGTCCAGGTTCCAAAGGGGCCGATAAAACCAATATGGATGCTATTGAACGAAACAAACGTTTTAAGGGGAAAAAATAATTATATTCAAATTATCAATACAAAGAATAAAGTTTGATTTTAAAAAAATACTGAAAAAACAACTTTAGTCAAAATTGACAAAAATCTATGTTTTTAAAAAATTTGAGTCTATGACAGTTAATTTGCAGTCCATGTTTCCAAACACCTCAGTAAGGCATGGTTAGGTCTTCTCCACAGGTTCAAGGGCAGCTTGCCATCAAAAGGAAAATAAAATCATCCCAAAAAAAAAGCAGACCTACAAAGAAGGTTGAAAATCTTTAAGAATCTTTAAGTTTTCCAACACTTCACATTCAACTGACCAAAGCAAATGTTTGGTTTACCTTTAGTTTCACATCTCGTTTTCAAAACAAATAAGACACACATTGAAGCTATTTTTTGTTTCACCCTCCCTGTATACAGAAAACAAGAAGCACACAAAATTATTAAAGTACACACACCTTGATTTTCAGTGTAAATGGGTCCAACTCTTGTGTGCAATATGCTGTAGCGTAGCTAGGTTTAGCTTTACAACTATGCCAAGAGAAATATTTGGACAACTCCTCAAATTGATTAATTTATTTGTTCAATGAGATGATCAAATGTCAAAAAGCCATATTTTAAGCCTGGTTCAACCTGTGCGTTTTTAGGCTGTTGTATATGGTAAATGGACTGAACTTATATAGCGCTTTTCTAGTCTGACTGACCACTCAAAGCGCTTTACATTGAAGCCACATTCACCCATTCACACTTGCATTCATAAACCAACACCCAACATGGCTCGGTAGGACAATGTAGAATTTGGGGGTTAAGTGCCTTGCCCAGGGGCACATCGACATGTGACTGGAGGAAGCTGGAATCAAACCTACAACCCTCCGATTGCAAGCCAACTACTCTACCACTGAGCCACAGTCGCCCCGTATACAAATCCTTTCTCGTGAATAGAGTCGTGAAAATGAAAGGTGATTTCGAAAGTCTGTGGTCGTCCATTATGACGGGCCCTCCGACAATTTAGTGAGCACTCTCACCACCAAATCCATCCTCTGACAATCTTTAAGTAATGTTAGAAAATCTATGCAAGAAAATACACCCAGAGTGACCCAAAAATACACATTTTGTGGAGGCTACACGCCACAACATGTGGGGCAATAAAGAAAGTGAATTTATTGAGCTTTGGCAGGAAAGAGAGTAAACATGACCCATCTTGGGTCTCTGTTGTCTTTTGATGAAGTATGCTTTTCAGCAAAGTATCCTTGAGATGTCGTGCAGGTTGTCTCACTGAAATCTTGGGCTGTACAGCTCGCTGGAGCTCACGCGATGTAAACCGGGCTTTAAACTTATCCACAATGTCTCTCTTACCTGTCAGCATCTTTGGTCTTCATGATGCTGTTTGTTCTCTAATGTTACTTTCCATGAGAATAAAATACACACAGGTGAATGGTGTTTAGTAATTAGAATTTTTTATTGAATTTGAATGCCATTTATTGTGCTGTATTTTATTTAAAATTGCATGTTAAAAAAAATCCACTACTTTGTGTTGTTGTATCATGTAAAATCCCTGTACTTTAAAAATTTTTTTGGGTAAATGGCCTGCACTTGTATAGCGCTTTACTTAGTCAATGGACACTGGTGCCACCGGGCCCTCTGACCACCACCAGTTGGCAATGGGTGAAGTCTTTTGCCCAAGGACACAATGACCGAGACAGTGGGAGCTGGGGCTCGAACCGGTAACCCTCCCATTACAGGACGAACTCCACGGTCGGCCGTTATCTAATGTAAAAACAGGAAAAAAGTTCTCTATATCAGTGATTTTATAGGGCACTGTATTAAACACCTTCAGTAAAACATCTTTCTTTATTTTGTTTTGCATCTTTTTTTAGTGGGATTTGGATCTCGGGAAAGATTCTGCATCAGCAACAAGACCCCAAAAAATTCTCCAAATTGTCAGTGTGGTTCCATTTTGTGATTTGATATTCTTGTGATACAACATTTTCCCGAATAAGAACAGTGGTGAAGGAGGGATCCAGACATCAGAGGCCGTGTTGAGGTTTTAGAGAAGCCAGAAAAAGAGCCTCGCTGAAACACAAAACCGGCGCAGCCAGGTCAGCACGCCGGCAGAGGAAGGTCATGTAGAGCTGGATGATTCGATACTGATGCTGGTTTTTTTTGTATTTATGTCTCTGCGTGAGAGTATTAATATTATTTGAAGTGTTGATGACAGCAGTTTCTAGGGAACGGTTGACCATTGTTACAGATCAGAGCTTGTCTTTGTTTGGTTCAAGCCAAACCTGATTCATGAACAAAACTCGTTGTGCAGATTTCAGTGTTCCCAGACGAGGAAAAAGGAATTATGCAGAACAAACTACATCCTTGTGCATTGTAATTCATGGTCTGATTGCAGTGTTTTGTGTATCTAATTGTCCACGTGTACTTTAGCAAAGGCTGTGATGTGCTGGCCATGACCGAAGTTGTAATTCACAGGGTAATCTGGATGGACAAGGTTTTTTTTTATTTTTTAAATGGTTATCGAGAGCTAGCAGCTCTTCGTGTAGGTGGTCCCAGCAGACACCGGGTCAGCCGTTGCCGAGGAGGGCCGGCTTGTCTCAGCGTTTTTTACGAGATGCCGTCGCCATAAAAGTCGGATAAACATTCAGTCGTGCGTAGACGCTTGCAGGCAGATGCTGCCAAGAACACAGAGAGCCACACAGTCACACTGACCACAAGTTCAAACTCTCATTCGGCTGCAGGAAAACTTGAATGCTCATGGCAAACAAAATAAGTCAGTTCTATTGAGTTTATTATGAATATGTGGCTGCCAAAGATGGTTATTTTTCTGCAGGTTTGTTGTGCATCTATTCTTGTTTGCTAGGGTATGCCTTGCTCTATTCGCTTTATGTCTCTCGAACTGAAAGTGCTGAATATCTCTGGCTGCTCTCCACCTTGTTTTACTGTCAAAAATTAACATGAACATTACTGCAGTCCTTCATCAGGACAGTAAATGTGTTGTTCTGGTTTGACAACAGATCTTTATAGATATCTCATCACACTCACGTCTGTCAAACTGAATTTAAAAAGGTCAAAATGATGTTGTTCCGCTCTAAACATCAAGTGAAAAAAGTACTTTTACACCAGAGGTCCCCCTATAAATATTTTGTTGGTCATGTTGACTTACGAGGTCAAAAAACTCATAATATTTAATAATATATTAAAAAACTGAACAAAGAATCCACTACGTGGCATTACAAAATAAGCAGACTAATAGGCGACATGCATTAATTATGAAGATTTCACCTGCTGTG
Source organism: Apricaphanius iberus (assembly GCA_028564705.1). NCBI lineage: Eukaryota > Metazoa > Chordata > Actinopteri > Cyprinodontiformes > Aphaniidae > Apricaphanius > Apricaphanius iberus. The sequence goes on along the minus strand of JAPXFQ010000650.1, from coordinate 224,618 downwards.
GCCTGGAGGCTGAACACTGTCGACTTGTGACTAGCAAGATGCATCAGTCACTAGAGGTGTGAATCCTCAGAAGACTCACAATTAGTTTCAATTACAATCATAATGTTAACGATTCAATGCAATTCAATATCACATTGCATTTCGATGCATCACAATTATTTCGTTTGGGTTTCTATTCATAAATAAATAGAAAATATCTGATATTATCTTTTTTATTAACCATTTGTCTGGCCATAACATAGCACCTCCAAAAAAAAATCTCTCTAATAACAAAAGTCTTTGAGATGATGCAAACCTGCAAAACATTTCAAACATTAGTTTTATTTGAGAGGATGAAACACAAAAAATCAACTTTGCTCATTCAAAGGTCAGTTAGAAAAACAAACAGTTGGAAAGCAAATAATAATTAATATAGAAAGAAATAACCGACTATGCCTTGCATCTTCAGCGATGCAGAATCATTTATGCCCGCTTCACGATGCAGCGATTATAAGATTAACTTCATCAGCTCTATTAGGTAAGGTATCCAGGTCTGAGGTGATGCTCAGAAATTCTCATAGAAAGATTTTTACAAGGTTATGCGTAACGTTGGTACCATGTGTCAGCACAAAGTGGTCAGGGATGTGATTACTAGACTACTTAGATTTTTCAGTCAAATACGAAAAATAGTCGGTTAATGTATTTCTTTGACACTGACAGATCTCTTCCATTTTTGCCATCAAACCTGAATCTAAGAGTACGTTTACAAGCAGTGATTTCCCACCCAGGCCTGAGTAAAATGGCCTATATTTATGGCTTTTGCTGACAAAGTTCTGATTTGGTCCATCTTACTTTTTCCACTGTAGCTGCATGTCAAACCATTAATGTTCTTAAAATGCTTAAATTAAAAGGAACCAAAGAATTTTCTCTGATGTGAGCTTCATTCTGTTTGGAGACAATATGTGAAAGGTCAATACCTAAAGGAGAGGTCATATTAGCAGCCATGCAACTAAACTAAACTAAAATGTTCAGTGAAACCCAAACACAAAACAATGTTTTTTCTTGAAATGTCGTCTGTGGCAAACTGAATTGTCTCGGTGTGGTAACCCTGCCCTGAACCACTGTAAACAGGTTAAAACACACGGATTATTTACACCGCCTATTTATAAAGATGAAATATGCTGGTGCTAGGAACATGAATGTGTATTAAAAGAAAAGTCTGTCGGTATTGCGGTTGGCTGTCTGCAGCTTTTTTTTCTCCCTCCTGCAAAGTCCACGCAGGACTTCGGTTTAGAATAATAAATGAGTGTGGCCAGAACTGTGCGTTCACTCGATTCTTAAAGTTTTTGCATCATCTGGTTTATTTTCACATCAGAGATCCATTTCTCTTGTGGTGCGATTTTGATTGTCATGTCTCATTTGGGTGGGGGTCATTCCTTTGTCTTAAACGCACGGTTGCCAAGCAAATGCGAGACCAAAATAGTCATAGCCTCTGCGGGGCCTGCATTTCTGCTTTGGTCTGCAGCATTAGACGTGATCAAAAGGGAGACATTTAGGATTTCATTCAAGTGCAATCAGAAAGCTGCGTCAGATGCGTTAGAAGCTGCGAAGTAAGTTTCCAAGCTTTACATCAACTCAACCGAGGTAGGTTTGATTGAGTGCAGTTGAACTGTGGATTATAACTGAGAAAATAAGTCCTTGCCTGTTAGGATTCCACCTCAGAGAAGTCTTCATCCCTTCTCCCTGTTCTGCTCTAACTACGAGGAGACCATAAAATATGCCCAAGTCTCTCCAGATCAAAAAAAAAAAAAAAAAGTTCCACTACTTTCACTTGTAAAACGAATGGAGTTAGAGAGAAAGAAGCAGAGCGCTGGGTTGATTTTGGCGCAAGTCCTCTGCAGTAATAATGGATCCCAGCTATGGGGTGATTTATTCTTCCACGTGATTCACAGAGCTCCCTAGCATCAACAAATACTCCAACTTATCCACATGCAGCAATACACAAAGTCAGTTTCCATTGTTTTCAGAGACTCTGCTTCATGTCTATTACAAAAAAAAAGAAAAAAAAAACACAAGGAATCGCTGCTGCTCTCTTGCACATCTCACTTCCAGCCGCCCATCGATCAGCGGCACCCCTAGAGTGACTTTTAGTACAGCTGGCCCTTTTCCAGACCAGCCCCCACCTTGGGGACATCAGACAAGACGGAGAGGTTCTCACGCGTCCACTCACGCAAAACACCTTATCGTGGTAAGACAAGCGACCCACAGGCAGGAAGGGATATCTCCTGCAACCCGGACAGATAATTTAGGAGTGAGACGGGGGATGGAGGAGAAAAAAAAGGGTAATAAAACAGCAGGAGGGAGGGCAGCGAGGAAAAGGAGGGAGGACTGGTGCAGGGCTTTAGTTTCAGTTAGAGGACGAGAAAAGATAGACTGGCACCAACTAGCGAGAACCTGTGTTTTTGTCATCTCCACTTTTATTACAAGAGTTTTCCATCACAGGGTCTACTGTTCCACCTGATCCGCATGCAGCAAAGTACAACTTTATTCAGAAATTTAAGTATGTATTTTAAACAGAACAGCATTTTCTATTTTCTACCTGTATTGTTAGGATAAAATTACTTTAAGTAACTTTTTCTTGCTCTGTCTATTGTGCGAGTTTTAAGTCGAAGGAAAGCCAAACCACAGCTGATCTGCAGCTGCTTTCAATATTGAAACTGAAATATTTCACCTCACCGAATGTCCCTGCATGACTTTTTTCCGGCAGTCAATTTCAATGCAAGTTGTAGGTTCTTTTAAAATCGTGGTAGTCGTAACTCTGCTCATGCTCTTCGTTTGACAGCAGCTTGGCCTCCAAAGAGATCTTGAATATCCCCAATTGTATCTGCTAAGTTCTTCTGGGGAATTTTTTTCCGATTAAAGTTTTTTAAATTTTTTTATTTTATTACTTTTCAAATTCTTTCCTTCCTGCTCTTACAAAACTATTCAATGGGAAAGACTTTGAATGATTTATTTAGTACATCTGCACCATTAAGTATTTAAAAAACTGACCAATTGAAATAAAGAGATCAGTAACAACACTGCATGTGCAGAGGGTAAATTTGAATCTGGAAAACTATTAAAAGTTGATAAACTGACACCCTACGACACCTAAAAATATTAAAAATATATACATTAGTTTAGTAAATTCTTAAATTTGGTTATATGTTTACATGTTTGAAATCTGTTGTTTATCCAAACAAGACGCACTTAAACTGATGAAACAAAACATCTTCTTATTTTATGGCAGCTTTTTGCTCAGGTTTACGTATCATTTGACTTTACCTACAATCGCTACTAACCAGCAGTTGCTGATGCGATGTATAATTTATAGTGAAGTGCAGCAAACGATGCAGTGGTACGACATATGGAAAAGAGTAAATTTGTATATTCTTTGCTAAAAGTTGAGGATTTCAAACAGTGGCTGGAGCCTGTGGCAGAAAACAAAAGGGAGGCCTACTGCGTGTTTTGTAAAAAGATAAGTGTTGCCTTGGTGGGTGTAAACATGAATAGGGCTAGCCACAAAACTGCCGCCGTAACCATCTGCAGCAATGAATTGCCACTTTCGCTTCTAAAGCTGCTATTGTGACAGCAGGAACAACTTTGGCACCTGCAACACCTGTGAGTACACAACTCCCGAACACCTCCACAGCAATGACCTCAACCCGTTCTTCTGCCGGCCGCATCTGATCCGTGAGTGAAATAACCGGGCACACCAATGCAGCAGGCTGAGGTGATTTGGTGTTTACACACAGGGGTTAGCTGCCACTCGCTGAAATTTAACTAGGGACTCAATTAAACTTTCCAGGCTATGGTTATTAATAATTTATTAATTAAAGGGTTTAATATTAATTTTTGATTGTTTATTAGTGTATAAAGTCTTTAAAAAGTACAAAATATATTTTTTTTTATATTCCTGCACATTAACCGAGTAAAGGTGTCCTGCTGATGTCTGATAATGCACAATTGTTAGAAAAGTACATGACAATAAGGAAATGCACATGATAAAGGGGAAGTTCTTTCTAGATATTTAATCCATACATGTAGACATGTGATCTAGTGCAGTGGGTTACAATCCGTCTCCTCAAGATTTACTGTCCTGTAGGCTTTAGATGCATCCCTGTTCCAACAAATCTGAAACAAACGATTGAATTATGTCTTCTACATGCTGTCAAGTTTGGCAAAGACCATATAACCAACTTCTCATTTGTCCTGCAAGAAATCTCGAGTACAGGTTGGAGCCTATAGGTATAATGCCCAAATCTGTTGCAAGGTTCCTTTCATTGGTCCTAAATAAGTAGACTAAAACTCAAGTAAATTTCCACATTGCAGAAGACATCCTCATTGAATGAAATGTTCTCGCCATGCTGGTGGTATTTCTGATCGGGATTTAGAAAATTTTTATATAATCAAGTGAATTTTGAGCAGTCTTTTTAATACAATAGGAAATCTACTGCAGGAGACAGGAATGCTGGGCTGATCTGCAAGAATGTTGCAGGTGTAAAATAACCTTACAGGATTCAACATTTTGGCTTGGAACATGAGATTTCGTCAAAAATGATCGGTTTGTTTCCCTCACCTTTCATACTGCTTAAAGAGTAACTCATCCCCTTTGTGAGTATTCTGCCAGCTACATTTCTGGCTTGAAAATTGTAGCAAAAGGAGGCGTTGCCCGGCGGACGGAAGTATGCACGGTGGGAGGTGCTGGGCTATTCTTGCTATTCCAATTCCAAATTGCTACGGAGGTGTGGCCAACACTCTGCTTGTTTTATACTCCACAGTAGTTATCAGCAATAAGGCTTGAGCCAGTAGCAACACCTGATTCAAATACAAGTGCACTGTAAAGCTTTAACCAAAATAAGGCACTCTACTGGTGATAGAATATTTTATATTATCAGCTGTTTCCGTGCAGTTGGACGTTAAACACAAAGCCAGCCGTTCTTCACCGGCTAAACCAGACATCCACGTTTTACTCCGAGGGGTCATTTTGCTGAAAGTCTGCGGTTGTTTGCTGAGAGTCCAATGTCTCAGGAAAGAAAGCTTGCGGTCAGAGAGACAATAACTGCAAAGTATGATCTTCAGCTTGCATGGTGATTATCTCGTTCAGGCTGATTCTTGGATCAGCCTTGGTTTTGGAGCTGCTTACTCTGTATTTTCACAATATAATTCTGCAGTCAAGTATCACATTGTGGACTGGATTCAAAGATTGCCTTTAAACATTTTATTTTGCCTTTGCAGGTCATCTTGAAGAGTTTGGTCCTTGGGTAGACAGCAAATGCTTTGTTTACACAAATTCTGAACAACATATCTGCTGTCAGACACAGAGAGCAGTAAAAGCTCCTGGCTTGAAACAGCTAAGCATTTTGGGGTGAATTCAGGCCTCCTCTCCCCTCTCTAGTTGGGTCAGTTTAATTGAAAGCAGCTGGTGAGGGTTCTGGGCAGCGCTGTGCGGGGTCTAGTCAACGTGACTCAGGCTGTTGCTCAGATCGAGGTACCTAAGCTGCCTCCCTTCAGGCCTTGTCTGACAAAACAGATACTTTTATTAAAGTTTGCTGCATCCTGAGCTGTTGACTGTTCGGGGATGCTAAAGGACAAAAGTGAAAGCTGTGGTTTACGTTCTGTTTATTGACATTGTGCTATTTTGGCTCTTTTGTTTCTCTGGGCCACTCTGATTTTCCTGTTCACCACAATTTTACCAGAATGTATTGTGTTGGGACGTCAAGGTGTAATTTAACAAAATGCTGTTCTTAGAGTTGACCCTATGTTCCTCCCTTTTCAAACAATGAGGCGTTTTAAATTGCATCGCTCATGTTTGTCTCTGCACACCTCCGTTACATGCCTTCAACTGTAAACACCATCGTTACTGTATACTTTCTCAACAATCCATCCGATCTTGGCGCCCCATGCTCATTTCTCTACGGTTATCCTGCTTTGGCTTCTCTGGCACTGACACGTAGCTCCCTGAGATGGGGGGGAAACAACCAAAATAAAACCATCCACTGCAAAATGAATCATCCAAAAACGTCTAAACTTGGCTGGCCTGCTGTTGACAGGCAGATCGTAATGAATTCTCCTTCCCAGGACATTGCGTTCTTATGATATTACAAAAAGGGGGTGATCAGATTTAATGGAGCTGTGTATCTGTCTCTCCTCCAGGGGGCTGCTGCTGAGGCTTCACTTACAGTTCCACAGTGCCTGAATGTGAAAAGCTTGTGGTTAAATATAAAAAAGAAGTTTAGAGTATAAATATGCTACCTTAAATATCATTTTCCGGGGTTAGCTCAAAGTTCTTCAAGTCCTGATTTTTGGACTTTTCTTGCAACTGTGACACTTTTGTGCTTAAAATGAGTAAAGTATACATGAAGAAGCAAATTATAAAGCGTAAGAGATGACTCAAGAGATTTCCACTGAAATGTTACTGATGGACATTCCAGCAAACACCTTTCCATCTTTAATTTTTGAATTGTTTAATGTCCTGAACTGCAGTCTTACAGATGCAAAAGTGAATTTCAAGTTAGACAAAGGAATATCCTCTGCCGGGTGTACTTTTCATTGGAAGGAACATATTATTTCTAAAAAATCCATAACATTTTAAGGAATTCACATAAATTAAAGCAATAGTACACCTCTGAGTTGGCAAATTATTTAGCAAGTTCTGCAAAAAACGATCCTTTGTTTTACATCTGTGGCAGGTTCTTTGTAGTCCTTGCTCCAGTCCTAAGTGTCTTAAGAATCAGTCATGCAAATTTTGAGTAAACTTGTTACAAAGGAAGAATTTGAATAGACAATACATTAATCCAGAACTCTTGGCTTTGCAGAGCAAGGAAAATCAGTTTTCTTGTTCAATAAGGTTTAATATATTCTGTGGCTTGTGAGAGGTTTTCATGTGTATTTCTTGATCATAGTGGTTTAACAGTATCTGAATCAAAATTTCCTCACTAATGACTATTTTATTTTCATAACTTCACCTGATTGACCATCGTTTTACTAGAAGAAGTAGTTTTATCATAATCCTTCTGAAGGATCCTGTATAGTAGCACAGTACACAGTCAGCATATGTCTATGCATTATTTGTATATGTTTGCTTCTCTCTGCTGAAAGCCTGTAGACTTCAGGCATGCCAGCTGCCTCCATGCTAATCCCTCCTCTTGCAGATTTACACATGATCCCGCGGACTGTTTCGTGCCACTTGATGCAGCTATTTGATAATGAGTGAGCGATCCGATGGAATAGCGAGGCTCTCAGGAGCCTTCTGTGGCAGAACCACTTGTCCCCCTGCGGCCAGACGAGCAGCTATGTGTGTCCGGGCAGATGTCCTCTTTCAGGACGTGTGATTGTGTTTCATCGAGCTGATAAATGTTTGTGTATATGTGTCACAGCATGTCAACGTGTGGCCGAGTCCCACGGCGCAGTGGACTGGCAGCTCGAGTGTGAACTCTGCATGCTCTCTTTATTCCTCTGACGTCTGACAAGGCTGAAGCCCTGTTGGTAATGATGTGGTTATTACTTCCCATCATGCCTCGCTGCAGGCCGCACCGTAAAAGTGCACGCTGTATTCTCTGTGTCCTTCAGCAGCTGGCTGTATACTGCTGGACTTGGCTCTTTTGAAGCTCTTTTTTTTTCTATTTGGACACAGATGTTGGAGCTCGGTTACAAGGCAGCGCTTTAAGATGTTTTTCTTTCAAAGTTGTCACGTCTGAGCAGTTTTATGCAGGGATATATATATTCAAATACAAGAGGATATTGAGTAGGCTCCACTTTACTTGTTGAAAAAGCCTTGACCTTGTTCTGGTGTTCTGGAGTGACTCAGGCTGAGGAATTCTCCAGCGGATCCTATTAGGTCCCTCGGATTGTATTGTAGAACCTCTTTCCTGCCACCACTGATATTAGACCCTATCCATTGGCTACCTGCAGAGTACTGAGGCCATATGAACACTGTTAAGTTGTATTTGGCACCACCTGCTAAAAGGTGCTCTCTCTACTGGGGAGCGTTGTTACCAAACAGGGGGCATGATTGGTCTGCCAAATGGCTCAGTTTGTTGGCAAAAGTACGCGAAGGCGTGAGTGCAAGCTGTTTCCTTACCTGTCAGAGGCCAGAATGTCATTCTTGATTGATGTATTTACTATGCACTTGTTTTGGGTTTATGAGGGTTCTATGGATCTCTAAATCATTATCAGTCTGTCTTCTCTTAAACTTGGTGCCATTTTTACCAGTCAAATAAAATAATTTGCCGTCATAATAACAATAACGGCTCATGTTTGAATAAGAAAATGTAAATTGTCATGCAAGAACGCATCATTCCTATCAGGTCTTATAGATGAGATTAAAAAGGAAAGCAAATGACTGTGAGTTGGTCCAACTCCTAGCTACATCTTCATGTAGAGAAATTCTGTAAATGTATGACAGCAATGGCAGGTTTCCAGTATTCAGATTTTCAAAACTCCAGCTTGAAAAAACTTCTGATCATGACAAACACAAAGAGTCATGGCATTGAGAGCAAAGGAAGGCCATCTGTCACTCAATGCTGACGCTGTTAAAAAACTGTTGTTACACGTGGCGTTAAGTTAATCGTGTAGCGTTGGAACAGAAAGACTGACTATTTAACTAGCTAGTATTCCCACATTTTAAACTCAGTTTCACTCAACAAAGATGGGCAAGAGGGAAGGGAATACTCTGAGCATTTTGCCACCCCTCTAAAAACTGCCTATTTTATTAATTCAAACACAAAATATACCTTTATATGCATTAGTAGACATTAGTGGAAATCCTCCTTCTGCTAGTACTGAAGCTAACATCCACAGTCATCTGTATCTCTGCCCTTGGGGTAATGCCAATCACTGGCAAGAAACAATTATGGTACTCCTTAATTGGCTTTTTCGCAAACACCAGCAGATAGCGTCTCGAGTGTTATTACAGCTCAGTATTTCAGCTTCCCAAGTGGCATTTTCAATTGTACATAAGCTCTAAGAAAATAATTTAAAATCTGTGGATTTTCCACATGTAATTTGGAGTTATAGTCCGCAGAAGAATCTATGAATGAATGGAAGGAATTTTGTTCTTTTTTCTTACATTATCTCATACATTGTTGGCCAAATACAGATTTCTTTTAGCCTGTAAGTATTGAACGGTTTTATTGACAAAGTGTTATTTTGTCATGCAGAAGAAAATATAGGTGTAAATTTAGAATGTTGCACTTTGAATGATATGAAAGTCTTAGTATTAAATCTCTATGTGTAATTCACATGCAAGATAATAAGCTAATTGTTTTAAATCCTTGTGAAATTCTTGGTCGGCCATAAAAATAGTGAAAAAACTTTTCTCTTAAAAGTCTCAAATTCCCCATAATATATAATAATAAAGAAGATGATATGATAAATTAAACGTCAACGAGTTTAACTATGTTCAAAAACAAACCTTGTATAAGGACAGATGCTTTAGATGTGGTGGAGGTTTGGCACATTTTACTCATTTTTTTATTGTTTGGCTCTTGAATTTTACATCTCCTCTTTCCAATTTCAACTCTGTACAAGAAAATCAATCAGAAACAGAGCAAGGGCATCAAGTTTCAAACTGTCTTTGAAACTCAAGATTAATTTGTAGATTTTACGTTTGACCCCCGCTGCTGAGTTTACATGAGTCCTCTACTTTGACTCAGAGGAAGCCATAGCTGCCCCCGAGGCTGGAGTAATTCCAGCTGCTCTCATATGGAACCAGTTTTATTCCCCTGCTGTCAAATGTCCCTTCTGCCCCCAGCAAGCACCCCCTCCCCACCATATGAAAGACTGGACGGACATGGCGCTGCTTGGGGTTAACACTTATATTTCCCTTCTTCTGCAAAGAATTCGAGATTTGATTCTCAAAACTAGAGCATGAATGTACCACTTATGAGATAGAGTTGACTGAAAGTTTCATACTTTAAGTCTACGCCAGATTTTTTGTTCATGTAGAAGTGATTTGGGATCTTAGTAGTATTCTACAATCCTATTTAATATATGAATATATAGTGAGATTAAAAGTTATTGTACTCATAATTTTTATTAAGCCTATTTTATTACATTTCTGCATCAACTTGATGTTTTTTGTTTGATGTGATATTTGGATTTTAAATGTATTTAAATTTTCAAAACTGTAATCGGAAAATCATCGTACTAACAAAAAGAAAGGCTTGAAAACACCAGTTTGCATTTAATCAGTCTATGCAATGCTTTCTCAATGGGAATGGAGTTTCTGAAAGAAATGACCTTTTCAGTACTACTGTAATTTATCAAATTAAAAGGAAAAAAAATACAAATTGTCAATAATTGAAAGTTAAACAGCACATTTAGTTAGATTTGATTTTCCTTTTGTCTAATATTCTTGCTGGTAACTTCATATTTTCATATATCAAGTGTGCTTAGAATTTTCTGAAAATCATCCAAACCATTCTGTTACAGTTTTTAAGTTGTAATTATAGTATAAACTCTGGGCCAAAGTAGGCCTACCACAGTTTGTTAAAGTAGAAATGCGACACAACATCTAGTTATATGTAGTATTTTTTTGCTACAGTAAAATCTGCTTTGTGAATCTGTAGTTTCAACAGTTTAGGTAATCATTATTAGCCCCAATCTTCGTTTTATGACTTTTAATTTGATGCAAAGCAAGAAGATTTTTTCCAAAAAGATTGAACAATCACACCATTTTTAAATCATTCATGTAATAATAGCCTTTTTGGTTTCGAAGCAGACAAAACAAAAAAAGAGTGGGAAAATAGGTATCGTTTCTTGAAGTAAAATGTAATGTTTTCACCACATACAGATAATATTTAAAATGTATATTATTAATATTATAAACTGAAGTAAAGATTAAGCCCAATTCACATCAGCAAATGTGTTTTTGACTTCAAACTTGAAGCTAAAAACAGAGATTTCCGACCTCCTGGACATTCCTAAATTCATTATTCCTTCTCAAAAGATAAAGTTAAACTTTCCGTATCAAAACCTCTCAGCTGTATCTGCATTTTCCTCATTAACTCAAATTGTTTTAGAAAATCAAATTTATACCATTATGACACAAATTAACTTCCTGCAATGATTACGCTGCCTTTTGTTGCTGTTGTTGTTTTTTTTCCACTGTTCTGCATACATCAGTTCGCTCCGGCTTTAATTAATTCTTGCTCTGAAATTAACTTGAGAGAAGTCCCGGGACGGTTCATTTAGGTTGTATATGATTAGGACCAGCCTAGGAGATCAGAGCTTCTCTTTATTCTGTAGCTCTGATGTTAATTTGTTTACCATCCCCCCCCCCCACTCCGTGCTCAGCCGTGTCCTGTTGTTTTGAAGTTTTTATTCCTCCCAATCATAAGGCCCCCTACTCCTTTGCCCAGTTTGTGTCAGATGGAAATGAGGTCTTTCCATTTCCTTTGGGAAGAAATGGATAAATCAATGGATGGATGTATAGATGGATGTGCGGTTGAAGAAAACCTTGTATGGAGCCTGTCTCTACAGGTCTCCATTGAGCAGAGATTACATTGCTGGTTGGTGGCCGTGAAATGCAGCGCTCTGCTGGCAGACACCAAGCAAGGCTCAAAGAAGTCTTTTCAAACCTCACTATTGTTAGCGAGGGATTATTCTTTGGGTTGTTATCCCATTATGCTGTAATGGTAGCAATTTTCTGCTTAGGAATCTGGCCTATTCTGCAGGGAAATACACTCCAGAATGTTCTTAAATCAGGCATTTATCATTTGCAATTTCTAAAAATTGCTAGATTTAATTTTCTCAGCTGGTGGTCTTTTAGATTGTCAATTGTTTGCTGAATTAAACATAGTGTGTCTCTCTATTGACCGGAGACAATGAGAACTACCGGCAGGTATTCTTGGTTGATTTTACATGCCTGAAATTAGAATTCTTCAGTCCAAAATTGTTCGAATGTTTCTGGGAATTAATTCCCCCCCTTTCTCGAGCAATGCTTCGTTCTTTATTTCAAAGCGAGGCATCAACAAGGCTTTTCAAAGTAATGCTCTTAACAGGTCATTAAGCCTTTTTTTTGCCCCCCTCAGTTTTCTTTAAGTTAGCACAAACACTAAAACCTTGTGTCTTTCACGTCTGATTAGTGACACTTTAATAAAGTCGTTTAAAGTTCAGCAGACTGAATTTTCCACCTTTTCTAGTGTTTCTATGGTCACAGAGAAACGACCCGTATTCAGGCTCTGTACGCAATCTTTTAAATGCAAATCCTTTAAAAGTAACTGTGTAATTCGGTCTGTGGAGACTCTCCCGACTTGGCTAAAAGAGAAAGTGTTTTTCTTTTTTATATATAAGGCAACCATGGATGTTTACCTCTTTTTCTTCTTGATCTGACAGCAATTGACTAAGCAAGTCCTTAAGGCGTGACTAAATCTTGGCAAAACCTTTACGTTTCTTTTCCTCTTCTATCTTTTACGTGTTCTTGGATGGGCCATGGTGGACAAAGTCTGTCTTCTCTTCCACTTGATTGGGTCAGAAGGCTGAAATTAAAAATTTGTTTCAAAATTGTCTTTGCATCCTCAGCATCTTGTTTTCACCCCCCCCACCCACCCCTTTTTATTTTTTCCCTTTGTTTTGTGGCGCTTCGGGAAGTTGGGAAAGGTATGTCGAATCGACTACAATCAAATCATTTACGGTGAGCTCACAGCGAAGGAATTAATGAATCTTATATGAGGATGCCGAGTCTAAGGCAAAGTATCCTCAGCAACATGTGAGAAAACGTGTCTCTCTCTCTCTCTCTCTCTCTCTCTCTCTCTCTCACTCTGTCTCTCTCTTTCTCTCTTTATCTCTCTCCTTTTCTGTTTTACTTATTGAAATTATAGCTGTCACCCACTTCACTACAAGGAGGGCCAGTGGAAGCAGGTCATTGACTTGATTTTCATGGGAAGCCTGATTCGGCCATTCAGGGTCTGATATGTCCGGAATTGACAGCCCCTTTGCACTAGGGGAGGGGAGCATGCCGCCTTCATTGTGCCTACGGTTTGCTGAGGAAAAACAAGAGAGCACCGTGGAGACAAAGGGCTCAATGGGAACAGTAGCCCCTGTGTCCCTTTGCCTCTGACTGCTGCTGCTGGGAGGCTTGTGTCTTCCATTCTGGCCTCAAGTGCTGCTCCCACCCTCTCTCAAACAGCCCCGCACTGTCCTTTGCCACTCGGTTTTTCAAGCTGTCAAGTGGCGGCAGAGGTGTTGCCGTTTCATTTCCTGACCCCTGACACTGTTTCTCTCTGAGTCCCGTCACCTCTCAGTGCAGAGGTTGTTTGTTATCTTCGTTTGAAGAAGAGCACTCGTCAGTTGTGAGAAGCCTCATTGCTCTTCTCAAGTAGACAATGAGTGATGTAGTAAGGACTTTTTCTAGCCTGACGTAGCCATACTCAATTCTAATCAGAATGTGAATCTGATACTGCTCCATTGGGCTGTGTTATAAGGCGTGTTTTAACCGAACCAGGAAAAAAATGCCTCTGCACTCAATTGGATAGACCTATAACCAATTGGAGCAACAAATGTGTGTGACGTTGCTCTGTACTTTATCTGTTCCTCTATTAAAATTCCTCTTTTAAAATGAATGTGCTGTCAATATCTTCTAGAACAGACTCGATGGCAGAATCTACACATCTCAGTTCTCCAGCGGCAGCCATCGTTGTTGTAAACAAATTCAACCCAGGCGCTCTTTGGTGACGTGGTTGATTACGTTACTGTTGTTCGCCTGTCAGTCATCGTAAGCCCGATTTGATTGGTCCGAACCGACCTAATTGCTCCTCAACGGAGGAATGCCAGACCGAACTTCCAGACCATGTTGTGGGCGGGACTTCGGCAGACACCCAGGCTAGACATTTTCCACAGTTAAACCAACTATGTCAGCACCCTCACCGGTCGTTTTTTTCTAGAGATTTTCATTATATATTACATTGTTTTTCTTTTAATCACAGTATCATCATATTGAAACAAAAAATCGAAGACTTTTTTAGTGTTTGCTAAACATGCTTATTTTGTAGAATATTTCTTGCCTTGGCCTTTAAATCTATCGGCCTATCAGGTGTATAAAAAATTATAGTAATACAATTTTGAAATAACCAATTTGTTTCCAGAAACCAACTGTGAGATTTGAAGGTTATGCCAGGAGGATGAATGTGCTATCCCTTTTGTTAATGTGTGGGAAGCATGAGCTACAGAACTGATTAGATATGTAACCATAAATTCAGCCTACTAGACAAAACCATGGAGGAAAACAGAGGAAAGAAAACTGTAAGTAGAGCAGAGCAATTCTGCTCAGGCATGAGCTCTATATGTGTTTAACATTTTAAAGTACAAATGGACACCATCAAATTAGATGCACATTTTAACACTGTTAGTCAGCAGTGGACCAGAGGAGTTAGGAAATTTTTATTTTTTAACCCCTCACCTTAGGCTGCGTTAACACCCACAGCAGAAATCATGCTAGCGCTACAGGTAACATCTACAATCTTCCTTATCAGAGTGTGATCAGTGGCAGGGAAAGTGATTTGTGGTCCTGGATGTGTAGATTAAAACAAGTGGGCATAGTCATAGACAGTATTTCTTGAGACAGTTGCTCAGAACATGAGTCGACTTCTGCAGCACTTGCCAACATTCTACATATAAAACTGGAAGTACTCTGGGGCCTGAGAACCAGGATTGAAAAACACTGGTCATAGAGGTATTGGTAAATCTAACTAATACGCATTAACATTTTCTTCTGTTTCAAATGATGCCTGCTGATACTTGATATGGCTACTATCCAAGACGTACTCTTAAGCACTTTTTGTTTACCAAGTTCGTGTCAGCTAAAGAGCTCTGAGCACTTTTCAGCAGCAGGCTGGCCGACGTTTAAGGTTATCGGGGCGCTCTTATCAAGGCCTCTCTTTGAAGTGCGTTCTGGCTGCGTTTTCCTTCTGATAAACACTGTATGTGGGTTCAGTCTGGGCGGACTTCCAGGATATGTTTGAGAGGATGGTAGAGGTTCTTGATTTGCTTTTTACAGTTTGATCCAAATAAACTAATAAAACATCACCAAAGTCATCGTATGAAGGTTGTCCTAATTTGTTTTGTGTTTAAAATCGATTAAATATGACCCTTCTCCCTCAGGACAGTGCTTCCTTTTCTTAGCATATGAGAATAAGTTGTTTTTTTCAGTTTCACATAATAACTGCCTATCAAACACACAAAAAATGGTTGAATGGTAATTTACAGACCTCATCCTCCCATGACCTGACTCCCAAACATTTGGGCACTTTTTGACCTCTGTAACCTCTTTGGTTAACCCAGGAAATTGCCGCTGCCCTGTCTGACAGCGAGTCCATACCGTCCTTCCGATGTTTGGTGAAAGAACCACAATGGGAACATAATGGCAAGCCAAGCACTCCGAAATCATGCTGTGTTGACAGAGTGAGATCACAGCTCATTAATTTTAGGCCTAAGACGTCAAGAAGACGATAAGCTGACTGGTAATCATTATGTCTTTTTTTTCTAAGCTCAGGTCTTCAAAGAATTTGAAGAACACACATATAAATGTCTTGTGTTTTCATTTTTTTTTTCCTCCTTTGGTGACCGCATTGGATTGGCCTGGGAGACTTTATAGAGGGACTTTATCCTTCACACATCCAACACACACTCCTCCCCCCCTTGCCCTAAAACTGGCTTCTTTTGAAGTGTGGATTTTCTGGAGCGGAGTCTTTTTGCCCCCCTCCCCACTCTGTCGAACCCACCACCCAAATCTTTCTATTGATGTGTCGCGGGCCCCTCGAATTTCATACTGGGATATGGTTGCTCGATTTTTGGGTCGTGAGCTCTTTATCGTAATTTACTGTATCAGGGAGTGCTTCTCTTCTGGTATGTGGGGATTGAAAGGAATGGTCATGTGCAGACCTGATTAAGAAGTTGGTGGTGACCCAAGGTTAAACCTCCAGGAGTGGAAGGAGGGGCTGAAAAAACACAAAAGAAGTTGGAAGGGGCAGTGCGGATGGACTGGGCGAACAGAGGTGGTGAAATGGGTCAGAAGTTAGTTTGAAGTTATATTATAATCCTGGCAGGGAGAAACCAAAACTTTCGAAGAACCTCATTCAACGATGCATTTAATCTGCCACTTCTAACGCCTCACTTGTAAAAGAGATTTAGAGTACCAGCCTATTTCGTTATCTACCTGACCTCTTTAGGGAAATACACTTTTCCTTATCGTTTTCCATTAACTTGACAGCAATTTAGTCCCGTCTTTTTCCTCGCTCCTCATGATTCAATGTCCAAGGCAGGCTGTTTTAACGGTGGCACGGTTTTCTGCCAGACGAGTTGTGATGCGTCTAAGCATGAGTTTATATTTTTTCTTACTCCATTTAATGATAATCAGAGATTTGGCCGAGGTTTGAGCGAGTCCAGATACCGTCCGGAATGGAGAAATGATGTTACCGCTCCATGACTCCAAAGAGATGCCTGATGAGTGTGCCCACAAATCTGATGCAATAATAAAGGGTGGATCAAGGAAACAGAGTCATGAACTGCTACGCATCTGACCAGCCAGATTTTGCTCTACTTCTTTTTTTTTTACTTCACACCCCATGAAGTGACCTAGAAAAACTGTTATTGCACGATTTCTGCTTTTCCCTCTCTGACAGTTATGGAAGGCTGCTGTCCTTCCTGGCAATGAAACGACATTGAAAAGTCACTGAACCTTTTTGATGGTTAACTTAATACAGCCAAGCATGATCCCGCTCCAGCAATCAGATGTAACAGCATATTGTGTCTAATTTGGAAAAAGTGTGTTGGGGAGTCTTTTTTTTTCTTCCTCAAAGCTAATGGGAGGCGGATGGGAAACTTTTTCTGCTTCCAAACTCGTGGTCAAAGTGTCAGTTTCTCAGCTTCAGCAGCACATCATTAACAATATTAAACTGTTACAATTCAGCCACATTAGAGAAGATGGCTCAATGCTGTCTTTGTAGCAGAGCCTGTCAGTCAGACAGAAGTTTGGTGAAAACCGTGAAAAATCAAGCAAAGTGGAATTAATCAGCATATTTTGCCCTGTAGACCCAGGACCGCCTCAGTCTTTGTTTGTGAAAGTGGAGGTTTTCACTGCAACCCTTTCTATTCTGGCATTTGGGCTTGCCAAGATCTCTTGGGCCCAACAGGTAATTCCCAGGCATTTCCTCTTGTTAGGATAAAGAAAAAAGTAGCCATATTGTGTCCATCCATGTGTGCTAAAGTCATCAGCATTTTGGAGGAACGAATTGGAAAGAAAAAATGATACTGTACATTAAACTGTTTTGTAATCTTACTTAATATTAATGTTTAATGTTACTCGTATACGTCTCTGTTTTGAAACGTACTTTCTTTGACCGTACTTTTTTCACATCAGGTTTTAGTGATGGAGATAAAGTTTACCTTAGAGTAGTTTTGTATATATTAGTGGAATGTCTTTCCTTTTAACTGTACATGTAAAAAAACACAGCACTTATGACTGCATAAAGACATATTTTCTACTAAAAGGTTACTTCTCTCCTAAATGAAAATGTGCAATTAATCTTAAGTCTCTCCAAGTGAGGCTTATGCAGAGTTGTTTTACACAAATCTTTGAAGTTCCTTGTTGATGTGTCACACACACACATATATATATATATATATATATATATATATATATATATATATATATATATATATATATATATATATATATATATATATATGAAATGTCTAAATTCCTGTACAAGATTTCTATTGAGCTCTACCTCAGAGAAAATGTGCTTTGTTATGATTTCTCTATATCTGTAGATTAATTGGGCGAATACCAACATATGGCATGAAGTTGATGTCAATATTCCTAAAGGAAATATATTTAATTAGAAAATAGTGCAATTTGCTTATTTTCTCTGAGGTAGAGCTCAATAGAAATCTAATTTGGCTAGACACCCTTTTACAGGCTCATCTGACCCATCATTAATCTTGCATTATTTGATCAGCTTGTCCGCTATTATGTAGCAAATTTTGATTCAACATGTTTTTTGTTCAGCAGTGGGATCTCGTATTGTGAATGTACATTACATTGAGTTCCCTATAGTCTTCATTAGGAATGGGTATCGATTCAATTTCTAGAATCGATTCGATCGGATTCTCAAGAGTTAGAATTGATCATCATGATCCAATCCAATTTGATCTGATTCAATATGATCCTGCACAATATTGATACAGGTTAGTGCTATTAAAATGTTGTTTTTGTTTTAGCTTTTTTCTTAATTATATGCCTGTAATTCCATGATATATCAGTTAACTGCGGGAAACTCTATTAACCCTTTTAGACACAAGACTTAAGATCGGGACTTTTCTTTCCTATTTTAGCTGTAAAAAGGGGCAAACTATTCTAAAAAATAAAATAGATTTTTGAACTTTAATTGATTTGATTTCTATAAGTATCGATTCAGAATCAATTTTCCATTTTTTTAACACAGCACTAGTTTTTATGCAAAAATTGCACCGTCTCTTTAAAAAGTACCCCCTGGTTTTGGATCGCTCTTCTGTTTATTCGTTTGACTCCTGGGTCAAATATCTTTCAAGGGTGAACTTTGTACATTATTTGTATGGTTTTATTGTTGATCTGATCATAAAATTTTAGGAACTGTAATAGCACAAATAGTGAATTTGTAGGCTGATAATAATTTGCTCGACTCATTATTCTCACAGGTTTCTTTTATAACGTGTAAATAGGTCAGGGTAAACAGGTCACGGCTTGTTTCTCGTGTAATAATATTCTTTCCACAATATCAACATTTCCCAATGGGCTTTATGCACAGCCAACTTAGTTGCACTTCCGGTTTGCAATAACCCAGTAAAATCGTTTCCAGTTAGCGTACATCTGTGGGAAGATTTGGCAGTAGAGTGCAACACAGAGGAAAATAGACGGATTAGATATTACTTTTGTTCTAGACGTATAGTATAGAATTGTATAGCATATTAGTAATAGTTGAAGCTATCATTCAAGTTTCAGTGGCGGAAGCAGACAGCTGAATACTGCTATGTTCCTTTATGTACCTCATCATCTAAACATAATTCAGCTATCAGTTTTCACACGTTTCCATCGGACCAGCAACTGTGACGGAGATGGATTGTGAATATTAGAAGAGAAAATGTATTTATCTCTAACCACACCCGTGTCTTTAGTAGACATTTTGAAGCACAAACTGTCAAAGAGCTGAGTAGAAGGAGGGGGCTAAAGCTAGTGCCGTACCGGTGTTACACCATTTTCTGTAAACCATAATATTCTGTGACTCTGAGTGGCGCTGTTTTGTTAATACATTAGTTGGTCACCAATTGTGATAGTACATGCTCCTATCATATTATGTGATCGTTCCATCTCTCATTAAAAAACATTTTTTAGAGTGTGCTCGCAGACTTCGCTGTATGTTTGTGAAATCTCCGGTAGGCATAGTCAATGGTGATGTCCGGAAGGTCTTGAAGAAGGCGAGTTAAAAATTCCATTTTGTTCGGTCTGTGTTGGTACAGCTTTGAACCGGACGTGATGGGGCTGGCTTATTGTAACCAGGAAGCGACCGTGCATAAAGCCCATCGTTATCCTTGGAACAGTCTGGTGTTTAGAAATACACCTATAGCCAATGCCACCAGTATGAAGCCGTTTCATCCTGTTATGAGCTTTTACTGCAATAATTTGGCAACAGGAAAACTTTTTGTAGACCGTAAACTAGGATTTATGCTAATTTGTACTGATGGGGGAAGAACGGCTTTCTGAAATGCTTGAAGCTCTTTGCACTTTTCCAGCTTCTTTCTTGATTTGTTCTTTAGTCATTCTACTTCATTAAACTTATTTTATGAATACATTTGTGACACATTTTCCCCCTGATCACTTTTGCGTGAGCAACAATTAAAAAAACAAATAATGTCTGGGCTTTTATTAATCTGAGGTACACAAAAGTGTCAAAACCTTAGTGGTTCACCTTAAAAATTAATAATTTCACAGAAGTTGTGAGTTCCTGAATGTGAGCAGGCATGAGGTCGGTGTAGTGCTTTGTGGGTCTTAGTGGGGATCCTCCTGGGCCCCAGTGGGAAAGCGATAAAAAGCCCTGTGTAACACTGAATCACTGGCCTTTAGAGGATTTCCACCGCCCTGAAAGGCAACTGTGATAATTCAGACTCGATCTTCGCTGGTGGTCTTCCCCACTGGCATCCCTTAATAACTATATTAGCAATTAAGGCCAAACCCAGGCTGGAACGTATAGCTGGCCCGGCTCCTGCCCCCTCTTTCCCTATCTCTGCTGACCGTGGCCAGGCTTAATGAGCTGTGAGAAGACATCGTCCATGTATTCTTTAACCCTCATTCATTATGGTCTCACCATATTAGATAACAGACAGGAGATAACGTCACCTTTGTTATAACTCCATGTGCAGTGTTTATCCTTATTAGCGGCCTCTCAACAATTGTTCAAGATAATGAATGAGCTGAAATTAAGTCTTCCAGATATGGGAATTTGAGCCCAGATTTCCACACCTTTAGATATGGTGAATGATGATGGTTTCAGGCCTGATAAACTGGAGGACACTGGCTAGTTTTAAAATATAATGATCCCTGATGCGCCAACAGGAAAATCCAGCTTTGATTTGATTATCACAGCACACCTTTTTATTAGATTATTTAAAAAACTGTCATGTTGAGAAGCAAGTAGGACCCACATGCAAATATTCTTGAAATAGAAAACAGTTTAATTTAGACATAAAGAGAGATTTATCACAACAAACTATGTGGCATGACGATGAAGAAGAAAGACCAAGAAGATGACTGAACATGAGCTGTTTAAGTGAGGATGATTTAGGAGTGACAAAGGGGTAAGTGTGAGGCTCAATCAAGATGATTAGATGTGTTGGTGACCGGGCGGCTGGAGGTGAAAGCAGTGGCAAAATGGCAGGAGGAAATAAGACAGAAAAAAAATAAAGGCTGAAATAAAAAACAGGTCTCATCAAAAAATAATCTTATTTGGAAAAATAATAAAACTAGTGTGGAGTAGTAACTAACAATAAGATCCATGTACATGAAATAACACTTGAGACAGAAAAGGAGAATACAGTAGGAAGAAAAGATATAACTACTAAGCAGAACTGGATTAACAAGCTTATCCTAAAAAAAATGAAAAAAATGAAAAAAAAAATCTAAACCCAAACATCAATATACAAAAAGTGAAAAACATAATTCTGTCATTTTTTTCATCAAGCAATTGCAGAAAACTAGCGTATGAAAAATAAGAGGAAAAGTATCAGTCAGTTATATCCAAATACATTTAATTTATTAATCGGTCATCATAATTGTGTCTGTAAAGCAGGAATTTAAGCAGTTTGCTTTTCTGGAGTGAGTGAACACGATGCCAGCGTGAAAGCAAGCTTAAGGAGGCTTTGAACTTTGAGAGGGGATTTTTTTATGCTCAGCAATCTTCTTTCAAGCCACTGAAGTTCATCATTTTACAGAAAGAAAACTGGGAAACATTTAGGACAGTTGAATTGGTGATGAACTGGAATTGTCCTGGGCACCGTGCAGTCATTACGTCCACTAGAATTTCTAGAATCAACTCTGAGGCCATCCGTTCGATTGCTCAAAGTTGTCTAAACTTGGATAACGGGGCAGTACAGAGAAGACTCATCCTCCACAACAATCTAGATGAAAACGATAGAGTCCTACAGACTACTAATACCAACAACAGAGAGCTGTTGCATCATTGTCTATAAGCGGTTGGATGGAGGGTGTTCAATAATTTTAGAACATTGGAGACTGTAACATATTTAGCCCGGTTGCTTGTTGTTTAATTAATAGTCTGATTTCTAACCTCCTACAAATGTTGAATAACATTGTATAATGTGGGATTTATATTTTTTTTGTGGGTGTATATGAAAGTCGTAAAGCTGTTTGTGAAACGTGTTTATGTTTAAGGCGCCATTTCTGTGCAGACCACTTACCATAATATTTATGTCTACAGTCCAGCTCCTGAGATTTCACTTGTCACTACCTATTTTGGAGAGCATTCAGTCTATGCAGTTCATACTATGACTGTTATTAATCTCATTGGATCGTATGAGAAAATCATACAGTGAAGTCATATTTTGATGTGTTTGTAATGAAAATTTTTCAGAAATTTTTATTTTATTTATTTTTGTCTGAATATTTTCTTTTTGCTTCTGTCTAAACATTTAGTTAAACCTGATGTCTATCCGTGCTGCAACAGTATGCCTTATTTAGTTTTCTGTAAAAAACAACAACATTTCAGTGGCTTCAGATTATTTTTGTGGCCTCAGGGAAATGTTCCCAACCCCAAAGCAGAAAAAAACCAAAACTGCGAGTAAATGATTTACGGCTTTTTACGACACATGCATGTGGGTTGTAATGCACACTATCTGTGAAGAATTGTTTTAATAGCTTTTTATTGCCAGACTATAAATTTTGTGCAGCCGCTCTCGAAGGAGAAAACATGATTCACAGTGTGATTCGTTCAAAATCCTGCTCAGAAGGTGAATGAGTTTGAATTTAGGCACATCAGCTTGAGTTTTTTTTTTTTTTTTTTGTCTTTGTTACTGTTGTTTCTTGTAGACTTTTTTTGGTTGTTGGCACTCATCTCCTCCTTTCACGGTGTCTCTGTGGTCAGCGAGCGTTACAAAGTTATGGATGAGCATACTGATTCCTCTGATGAGCATCCCCCATCTCCGTCGTAATAGGAAACAGGGGAGATCCCCCTCCCCACCACCTCGGAGGCCTGCGATCGGGGATGTGTATGGTGGGGAGAAACCAGGGATGACAAATAAAAGCTAAACCCTTGAATGGCGAGGTTCTGCTTCCCGTGGCTCTGTTTGCAGCCGGGACCCTGGAGGCCACAGCCCCTCGGCCCGGGGGGTTGTCAGTTACTGATGGGGCTGTTGTTGGATCCAGTGTGAAGGGGGCCGAAGAAGGCCCACCACAATCCCACTTTTTAAATAGCATGAATTAATGAAGTGGCAGAGCTGGGAACTTCCTACCCCTGAGAGACTTGGGGTAGAAAAAAAAGAGCACTTCCTTAGCATTTCTATGGGCCCCCAACTTCTTTTCATCCTGTCGGTTCTCCCCTTTCCCCTCCCTCCTTCCACGCCATCAAGAACTTTTTTTATTTTGGAAGTCTTTTAATCCTCAAGATTTATGCCAGAGCTGGATACAGCAGCTGATAAGGAGCTTCAGCGAGCAAAAAAAAATGAAGTAGCTTCAGCAGAAAATGCAAGTAAAATGCAAATATGTTCGGCGGTCATAGCTAACGGCACGGAAAGCGGAGATGAAAGAGAGATGCAAACGTGAATGTTTGTTTCTCACATCCGGCTCTGACTTTTTCTCAAACAAACTTTAAATAGCCAGAAAACTTTGCAGGGAATCAGCAGCAGGACAGGGTTCCTGCCGTGCAGCAGTCTCCGTTTTTATTGCCCTTCCACCTTCTTAATACATGTTATTTATTAGGATTTAGTTGCCGGTTTACAAGTCTTAAGTTACGTATGATGTCTGCACACCTGATTTACTGATAGTCAAAGACGCAGCAACACTTTTACAGCACTGTAAACCGCAGCGGTGATGCTGATTGATAACAGCAGCACAGTGGCTCTTTGCTGCTCGTGATCGCAGGGAGTGGTCGATTTAAAAATCCCCGCCAACTGCAAACCTGGGACAACATTTATCAACTATTAAATGGAGGAGAGGTGGGGGGGGGATATTTTCGGGTCTGTGTCTGGCTCAGAGACAGCCTCCTAACGGTCCGTGAGGCTCATACTTGTTGATTTAATGCACACAAACAGAGTTCACACTCTACAGAGGTAGCGGGGCCTCTGCAGCTGGCGTACACATATCCAAAAAAATGCAGATGATGCTGACTGGTCGCTCGTTTTGAGCAAACTAGTCAATTTTATGGAGACAGATTGGCCTTTAGACCGCGGCTGCAGCTGGACCTGGCTCATCTCAAAGTCCTCCACAGTGGTCCCTGCAGTGAATCGCTCAAGAGTCAGACTGAGGCCAGTGTGCAGATAACACAAACCACTCCGAGGTAAGGGGCTGCCTGTCTGCGAGCTCCCTAATGGGAGCGTGTTTATGCTTTGAGTTTTTATCGGCTGTGAAGGGCCCACCGCCTCATGCAAAGGCTGGAATTTCTCTTTTAAAAGCTGCAAATCATGTAAATAGACAAAATGAAAGGGATAATCAGTCAAGGTGGGTGGAAAGTGTGCAGGACGCCTGTCACATGCGTACAAATTCGGCCGCGATTGTATCGTCTCTGTGGTGCAGACGTGCATGCAGAGTCCGGTTTGTCCTGGAGGGAGAGCATGGAGCCCAAAGCTTTGGCTCATTTACTCATTTCGGGAGTAAAACTCTTTAAAGAATCTGATCCCAACGGTTGATATGCAGCCCTCCATCCCACCTTTCTTCCAGGAGAGTCGCGTTTGTCGGGCGACTCCAGAGGCCAGAGTAGCTGATGCAGACGATTCGATGTCTGGCTGCAGCCATTTGTTACTATTTAATGAGATTATTGTTGGCTTTGCAGTTAGTGGATAATTATGAATCATTCACTGAACGTTAGTCCAGGCATATCACATCTATTTTCAGCTTCATGGACAAGAAGCAGCTTCCAACGCTGGCAAATAAACAAGGATGAGTGAGAAAAGACTCCATGAATAAAAAAATAACAGCTTTTTTTCCCTGAATGAAGATGGCAGACATGAATACAGAACACAGAGTCCATACTGAGGTTTACTTACTAAGGATAGTGAAAGCAAAAAGGGAAGTAAAATATAATCACCTTCTGAAAATGTTAATTTTGAGACTAAACAGTTTTTTTGTGCTCTTGCCTGGAAGATGTAGTCAGTTTTGGTAGTGTTCATTCTCTTAAATTCTCAAAATATAATTGGTTGACTTCTGTTTAGTCACATTTGTCTACAGATATCACACTGTCATGTTACTATTAAGCCTCTTGTCCTACATGTAGAACACCACTGTGATGATGGTGATTATGAAACTTATAAAGGTGAGCTGAACTGCAGAAGGAGAATTCCACAGGTGAGACAGAATCCTTTATGGACAATAACTGCCTGAATGAACTCAGGTGAGGCTTACATGTTGGATGGTAGGTTGAATGACAGGGAGGACGAGCTAGGAGTGCAGGATATTTGCGAGAGCTTCCTGTCGAGTTGTTGGAGACGTTGAAAAGGTGGAGTTAGGGAGCGAGGACAGAGCTCAAAGGGCGGGGAGGCAAAGCATAGAGACGGAGCATGGATTCTAGAGAAGCTGGAGAACGGTTCACCAGGAGATTTCAGCGAGGAACACCATCAGATTAGGAGAATGACTGGACTGGTTACAAAAAAAAATTTCTTACTTGCTTAACTCTAGGGCATATGGCAACAGACTGAATTTCACTTAGGGGTGGAATATCCCTTTAAGGCTTAAATACTTTTCATTTTAAACTTTTATTACCTTTTTATTTCAAACTGCACTCTTGATGCTTGAAATAGGTTTGATTGAATGCCATACAAAGAACTACAATTCCAACATCGTTGAATTATTGATTTGACCCTCTGCGTTTTTGCCTTCATTTTCTTTCTGTTTCATCTGGACACAAAAATGTATTATGTTCGAGATGCTATAGAAATATAATATTTACTTATATTTTTTAAAAATATAGGTACTAACTTCAGTTCTTGGCATACATCACGGATATTAACATTTTCTTCTGATTTTTAATCCATTTAATGCGAAATTTTGTCTTAAATTTGTGCTTTAAATTAACAAATCACATAAAAAAAACTAAAAAATGTCTTTCTTCCATCCTATAGTTACAGTTGGAATTTGCAGAAAAAAGAGAAAATGCATAAACAATGCCAAGTTAAAAGTTTTCTGAATTTAACAGTGGATAATTAAACTAAACTTTTTTACTTTTTCTTTTTTCTTCTGTAAAAATTGTGTGTTTCTGTTCTGTCCTGTTCTGTTTGTATGTCTGTTTCTTTGTTTTTTTGTTGTTGATTTTGTGATGATTATTCTTTTCTATAACTAGTAAAGATTTTAGCAGGTCTACCTTTAACCAGATATCTGAAGAAAAAGCAGTAAACTGATATGTTTCAAATGTCACAGATATCATAAAGACTGATTGAGATCTGAAAAGTTTGAATTTTGAAATGAAAAATATTGGAACTGTCTCATGCTGCTACGGGAGCCCAGATATTCGGACCACAATTTGAATTTCATTCTAAGCAGTGAGCTCTTGCAGAACTTTTTTCACAGTTTGACTTCCCTCATGATAGGTTTATAATGTAGAAATTTTTTTAATGTTTTTTTTTATGTGACTATTGGTAATAGTTCTCGGTACCTCTCACAGGCTATATCTTACAGTAGTGATTCTGTATAGAAGTGAATAAATCATCAAAGCAGTGAATGGCTAACTGCTAGTTTGTCGTAGTTTGAAACATCTCAAAGTAAAAATATTTACATCCATTTAACTACTCTTTCACAGGAGACTGTTAAGTTTATCGGCTTTTCCTCAGCCAAACTATGTCCGTATTATTAAAATTTTTTATGGTAATAACATGCTTTATTAGCTATTACTTCCAATTGGCGAAACTGGAGCTCGTCAGTCTGCATGGATCGTTTCCAAACAAGTGAGAACTGGAAAAGCAGCCGTTGATGATAAGTGACAGCCTGATGGAAATTCTGAAAGCTTTTCCCACTGGGGGCAGACTAAGATTCAATAGTCTCATCGGATCAGCCAGATTGTTGCAGCTTGCAGCCTCTGCGTATGTAATTTGGTGTGGTAACATGAATGTCGCTCAGCTGAGAAAACACCAACAGCTGTTAGCCTTCCAACGCTCTTGAGTATTTCTTATTTTCTCTACACACTCAGTGTGACGTGTCTGCTGACAACTAAAGTTAAGAAACTCCCCAATAAAATCTGAATTATGCGAATCAGTTGTTGCCAAAACATAAAACAAAACCTAATTAAACATGAACTAACCGCTGTCGAACAGATGCGGCCAAATGTAAATGTCGTTTTAGCAGCAAAAGAAGTTTATTCTTCTCATTCCTGGAAACTCTGCTCTAGAGGTTAGCGTTCAATCAACGTTGTGTCTACAGGTCGACTCCTTGACCACATTTAGTCGTTTAGGTACAGTTCCAACAGCACTCACTGGGAAGCTTGCCTGTGTATCACAACTCATTGTCACTGCAATGCTTAATTTTCACTTTGTTGAGTGTTGGAAGTTGGCTCGCACAAAGAGCTGATAAATCAGGCTTCCCACCGTTTACACAACCAAACTACAGCCTGCGTTCTGTTCAAATAAACTTTTTTCAGGCATCGCATCAGTTTCACTTGGTCCCCCCGAGCAGCTTGTTAGCGATGATATCACGGCGGTGCTCCTCGGATAAAATAACGAGCGGGTCATGGACCCCTCCCTTTGACAAAACACTGGGAAGTGACCAGTTCTGAACTGGACTCAAAGGAAACTCAATGTCTAGGCTGAGCAGCGTTCTCATTGACTCCCTGGTTTATTTCCCTGTGAAGGAAACCCCCCTGGTGTGCACTGACTCTCATACCTCACCGATGCCAGGTAGTCATGTTGATACTCCTTTCTTTTCCTGGTAAAACGAAGGCAGATCCTCGGCCAGCACCACTTTGAGTAGTTTATGAAATTATCCAATTAGGAATTGCAGGATAGTGAGATTTGAAGAAGAATGGAGAAGAAAGAGCCTTCTCTTACTCTCTTCTCCTTTCTTTCAGACACACAAACAGCCAGCACTCCCAGATCCCAGCATGGATTAATCACTCTGTCTGAGTGAATGAATGGCCGCTCACATCTTTGAGGCCTGCTTTTTTACAATTAAAGCAGTTAGACAATAAAACTCACGCCACAGAGTCTGCTCAGGCTTCCATAACTGTCTCTGCATTACTTTTACTTTTTCCCTAAAGGTTGTCTTGACCCTGGCAATTCTCTACATCTTCACCCCTCTTTGCATTAAGCTCTTTTCTGTGTGTTATTTAGTCGTTGTCCTCCCCCCACTCCAATGCTCTCCTCGCTCCCTTCACTAGTTTAATTATTTTTCCACTTTCTCCTGTGTTCTGCTGAGAAGAAGCAGAACCAGATAATGAGGCGAGGAAAGGGTCCCGGCCCATTAGTTACCGATGGAGGAGAGAGCAGCAGATCTGAGCGACCCTCGTGTTCTTGCGGCGTCGAGTCGGTTGAGTTAAATCACACGCGAGTAAACACATCTACGCGCTGACTCACGGTGCCGAACACAACAGAGATTCTGCACTGCAAATATTTACGCTTTCTGAGTTTAGTCAGAACGTTGCAAGCTGTTTTCGCCTTGTGATATCTTGATCTGTGTAATAAACAGTGGGCGAAGTAAGTATTTGATCCTTTTGATCAGTGATCAACCAGATATAAAGAAAAAACACGTTACCTAAAATGTAAAAACTGACAGCGTGGGTTTAGTGTTTGCGACCATGTGTTGATGTTTTTGTGCGCTGATTTATACCTCTACTGTTTTATTTGGCTTAAGGATTAAAGATGGATATATCTGATCAGTTGCAATTGAAATGGAGATCTTTGACTATGAGAACTAATGATTAGAACTAATCATTCCAACCTTCAAACACTGAGGTGGAATCATTGTGCTGTACGGTTGGTATTCTGGTAGACTACTGGGTCATTTAGAGAACAGCGAATGGTTCCATGTACTTAAAAACCTGGATGAAAACATATTTCAGTAAACCAGAACAACATAAAAACAATTAAGCATAATCTGGGAAATAAAGGAGTTGCTAGAAAGTTCATAAACTATTTTTACTCAGTGCAAAAAATTATTTTCAAGAAAATAAAAATCCCTTCTTTACGGACTTCTTTAATTATTTTTTAATATATTCTCTCATTTCAAAAAAAACTTTCACTTGTTCCATTGGCAGATTTTTGTAGCTTATTGCAAGTAAAAATATCTTGTATCTTTTTTTTACTTGTTTCTAGAATAGCCATTTTCCAGTGTGTCTATTTGTAAAATGATACAGACATGTTTTAATAGTGTTTGTTTTGTTTATTCAATTTAAATTAGATTCGATCCGATCAAGCTGTAAAGAGAACTAGGAACAAATCTCCCAACTTCCTCCTGGTCTCTATGGAACTGAAATGCTCACCCATTTGGTGCAGAGGTTTTTGCCTCTGACAGATGACTTCTCATGGGGGTTTACATGTTGTTCTGGAGGCTAAATAGGCGCTCCACTGCTGGGAGACTGGGATTAAACACCATTTCAAAGTTTTGAAACGAGAGAACATTTCTTCAACTGAAGTGATAAGAAGTCTGAAAGCAGTTTTAGCTATCACTTAAGCGGGAGGAAATCCTGCTGCATTCCACAATGGTTGGTGGTTCCAATGGTTCCACACTCCAAAGCCGGCGTCACTCTTCTGTGACATACATGAAGTACCGTGTCTAGGTCTGGGATGTACCCAGATGGCTCACACCTGTACTCCGTGTGTAAAGTTGAAAATGTCTGCACCAAGTGGTCAGAGATTATCAAAAGGACTGAAGGCCTTCTGATTTTTTCTTCACCGTTCTAAAAAACTGCTCAAATACAAAATAATGTTCGGTGAATGCGACCCCTGGTATACAGGCTTTGGTGTTGGTGTTGTGGTCAGATTTGACCCACTGCATTTGACAGAGAAACACTAGTGAGTATGATCCTTACAAAAAGCATGATCACCACAGTACCGCACGAACCATTATGTTATGGTATATTTAGGTATACAATGAACGGTTCCCAAGTATAATAAATCCTGTATAAGAACCTTCTACCTTCAGGCCAAGCACTTAAGATGGGTAATTTAGGGTCTTCCTGCTTGGCAGTAATCATTTTTGTACATTCAATTCAAAAGTGCCATGAGTTCAAGAATCTTTATGACCCACATGCAGCATCAGACTAATATTTGACAAAGAATGTATTTGAATAATAAAGGCAGGGAAACAACGACTCTTGGAGGAACCGAGATCTGCAGGTTGAGGAGATGTTAGGTTCTGGCAGGTTAAAGTGGACTGTTTGAAGATGACTGTAAAGGATTCACAATTCGAAGATGATTGTTGGAGCTAGAGCAGGGTCCTAGATTACTTAGGGAGCGACTGCAGGTAGATTGATCCAGAAGTACTGTTACCAAGTGAGGTGATTTGTGGGAGAGTGGGCAGGATGATGAGATTTAGGATTAAGCGTGATCTTCTGGTCCTCACTGCGGGAGATGTAAGGAGGCAGGGCTCGAAGGTGATCACAGGAGAACTCAGGAGACTGGCTCAACACCAGAGGAATCCTGAATAGAAACACAAGGAGTAAATTCATGAAGGTAATCTCAGGAAACAACAGGTTTGCTGCTCGGAAGATCTCAAGGAGGTTCTGTGTTACCGGGTAGGTCGACAACCAAGTGTCGAATGAGCGTCTGACAGCTCCTTAAGAAGCTCTGGAGGTCTGATGAGCTTCCAATGTTGTCAGTCAGCCTGCTCAGATGTCTCACTCCGCACAGTAAAAACACGGTAGCTCTCAGAACCTAATAAAAAGTGTCTAAAGACGAAGCACATTACGATCATAGAGTAGCACAGTCCGTCTTCAG
Source organism: Apricaphanius iberus (assembly GCA_028564705.1). Lineage (NCBI taxonomy): Eukaryota > Metazoa > Chordata > Actinopteri > Cyprinodontiformes > Aphaniidae > Apricaphanius > Apricaphanius iberus. The sequence goes on along the minus strand of JAPXFQ010000650.1, from coordinate 193,979 downwards.
GCGTAAAGCCTATACTTGCCAAGAATCCATCCTAAAGGATTTAAGGAGTGGCCCAAAAATGAGTTTGAACTTTAAGGTTTTTACTAAACTTTCGGTTGAAAATGTGTTAGAAATATTAAAATACTGAATTAAAACTACTATAAACATATAGATATTGTCATTTCTTTACAACAGAGCACATAACAAAATCATTCGGGGATTACTTACTTATTTCCTTGAATGTATATTTGATATGATAGATAATGTTGAGATGGCATCTCTGACTTCATTCGGGTACCATATTTGTTCGAAATCCAATTACTTCTTAACATGTGAATACTTCCTGGACCCTGCCAGGATACGGTCAGTGAGACCTGCCTTGGAGGTCGTATCGGAGTCCAGGTACGAGTGGATACGGATCATGTGAACACAAGCCGTACTCTGGTCATATCTAAGACAATAGACGCGCTCCACACGGAAGTGACAACACCGCCAGCAAAAGTTACAGAATCGCCACGCGACCATAAAGAGATCAAAACAACACTGTTCAAGCATCCCACAGTAACACACCAGGTCATAAAGTGGTGGGTTTACTACAACGCTCACCCTGTAGATGGCTTCAGTTAGCAGTTGACCATTAGACCAATGTGTTGTCATTCTAGGCTGTCGCTCGTTTTATGACATTGGTACTTCTCACTCCTTTGTTTGTTGGATAGCTACAGAATAATTTGTATACCGCCACCTGCTGTTTCGGTGTAGTCCGTCATTTAAAACACCGGACCCCAGCATGGGTTGAGATCCAGACCATGTGAACAGAAAAAATTTGTTTTCTGGCACGGCCACACATGTAAAAACGCCCTTAGAAGACTGGCAAAAAAATAAATCAAATCACAAAGATATACTTCAGAACTGGTTGAAATCCTAAGAAAATGATTAGAGAACAACTTGGTGTACCGTATTTTAAATGTATATTTAATGTCAGGGGGTTCCTTTTTCTTTGCTTTAGTCCAATTTGTCATTTCTAAGTAATGCATTTGAATGATTTTGATGTGCCAATTTTAGAGAGCTGGCAAACAAAGCTGTCCCTAATAAAAAATATGCAAAATTGAGATTTAGAGGGGTATGAAGAGAAATTTCAAGAGCTGTTCAGCTTAACTTGAGTTGTTTTAGAAGACAATTGACACAAATGACAGAGACATGCTCTGAGAAATGAATGAATACAGGCAGTGAAGCCCGTCGGAGGACAAATAGTGACTTGTGTCCGGCAGCAACGCGGTCAGTCATAACCCCCCTGAGAGTCAGCGTTTACTACCAAACAAATAACAGGAAGCTATGCCGGCGACACTGTGAGAAACTCCCAACAATCCCCACCCTTGTGTCTTGTTGTGTCCCCTCTTGCGCTGACTTAACTTAACGACCTCTTTCAGGCTTGCGTCGCGCCGATCAGACATGGCCCCGGGTTCTGTGACACAGAGCAGTGCCGCTGGTTATTGTTCTGGACACATTGTGACTCAGGGTCTGCTTGTTTGTCCAGGTCTTTCCTAAAGTGGGAGCAAGGACCAACATTGGGGAAGTTGTGTTGCTTGACTTAAGTCTGCAAGTTTTTCATACCCAAGATTGCAAAATAAAAAGGAAGCATTTCTGCTGTCACTTCTTGTAAAATATTCCAGCCTAAGCTGCTCTTCTTTAGCTTTTTGTCAGATCTTCATAAGATCATTGAGAGGCTTATCTTCTTCCACATAGTGTTCTTTGGAGCAATTTGCAAAAGTGATTTTCTAAAAAGCTCCTCTTCCTTTGAAGCTTTTGTTTTAAGGCGCAGAAAGATACCGTTTGGGATCTGTCATGCCTCCTCCCCTCGCACGGCCTCAGATAGGAAGAGTTGGTAAATTATTTTGTTTACCATAAACAGTTCCGTGACTGATAACCATCCCAGCTGCTTCCCCCAAACTTTCAGTCGACGCTTGTTTGGAATTAAGTGCACCATCAAACATTTTTTTTATACTTTTAATCCACACAGGGATAAGTGCTTGTGATTTGTGCATACAATGAGTAATGCTGTGTGGTGTGTAAATATTGCATCAATTAATTCATATGAATCATACAGAGACATTGGCTAAGACCGTCCCTTAAAAAAAATCAAGGTTTTAGCCTTGCTTTTAGCAAAACTACAAGTTTGTTTTTAAAAATAAAGTAAAAATGTAAACATTGTAGACTATTTTTAAGTAATCCAAAATCATCCAACCTTGTATCGCATTACATTATTCCAGTTTGGGCACCACTGGTTAAGGAGGGAAATCTATGAAAACCTTCTCTTAAAGGGATATTACAATGATCAGAGAAATATAGTCTGTTGCCATATTCGCCAGAGTTAGATAAATGAGAAAAACTTATTTTCTTACTAGCCCAGTCATCTAATCTGGCAGCAATCCATTTGCTTAATTTGAGCATAAATCATTGATAAAAGCTAGCATTTTCCGTGCAAAAGTAATGACAATTACTCAGTAATGATCTTAATTTTTTCTGGTGACCTCAATAATTATACTGATTAGACACGAAAATGTTTAGTAACGCAAAGTAATTATAGGAGCAGATTTAGAATTGTGACCACATTATGACAAAGCACTGCTATAAACTACCGCCACAAGGTGCTGCCAGATTAGGATAATGACTCGGTTGGTTGCAAATTGAAACCTCCCACTCCATGAATTCTAAAACATAATCAAAGTTTATGACCTCCTCAGTCTTCTTGTCTTGCTCCTTGAGAACTGATCCATGTCAGTCTGATAGTAAGGCATGAAACAGTCAATCAAGTCCAGTACGTCTTGTAGAAATTTGCTGCTCTGGTGTTTGTCACCCAGTGATCTGACACGTATCATGTAGAGCTTGTCCCTTATTTTACCTACTGTCCTGGATGTTACTAATACTAAAGCCTAGTTTATACTTGCATATATCTATTGCGTCTAAGTCGCAATACATATATGTAATGCCATTATCCGTTAATGCAAGGTCTGTCCATCACATACACAAGCACGGAAGGAGTAGAGCCTGATTTTCTAACTATCTGTCTCAGTCAACGCAGTTTCTATACCTGTTTTTGGTCAGCCCAAAATCAGCCATAGATCACTTCAGCGGAATGGTGCTCTAAAAACAAAAAAATGTTGGGTTAATTAATCAAACCAACTGCTGGGTTATGAAATGTGTAATCCAGTTTGGTTAAGGGTTATGGGTTGTTATTTGGGTTATTTTTGTGCAACCCATGTACTGGGTTAAACACAGTTGGGTTATATACAGTCTATGGTTAAAATCCATCAACCCAAAACACATCAGTTGATTCAGGAGCTGGGTTGTTTATTTTTAATTTTTTTAAAGAACTTTATTGATCAACAAGTATACAAAAAAAGAATAAATTAGGGTTTTTTTATGCTATGAACGTCAATGTAGGCTATCATTGCGTCGACTTCTCCTATTTTCCAAATGGATCATCCAGTGGCAAGCCAAGTCATTAGTTTGTGCACATTATAGGCCTATATCTAATTGGCATTGTCTCTCTAGCATTACATATTAAAGTAGTATCTTTATGTTGTTGTTATCAGCCTTGTGTTGAAAGAGTGCTATATAAATAAATCATGGAAACATATATGGATGCAGTACATTTGCTTGGTTTTTAGCCATTTAAAAAATGAGTTAATGAAAAGTCCATATTCGCGGGCTTTTGGTCATATTTGAATTCCGCAACTAGTTCACTGTTTTTCTGAGGAGTTGGGTTTTCGTCTTGTAATCAGAGGGTTGGTGGTTTGAGCCCGGGCTCTGACTAACTTGATCATTGTGTCCAACGCCACCACTGACAAAGGCTGGTAAGAATTTACCCAGGACTGCTATATTAATTTTCCGAGCATTTAAATTAAATGTCTAACCCATTTTGTTGGGTCAAATTAGCTACTGTTGGGTTGGTCCAAGAGAACAACAAAACAGACCATTGTATTTGTTTACATTCGTATTTTATGAGCTGCACTTCTACTCAAATGCTTTCTAGCTCAATCAAAACTTATTTTCTGTCAGTCATTGCTCCAGTCCTTGAGGAGGAAAGCTGAAGAAAATAAACTTTCGTTGAAACGGCAATGGTAGGGAGGTTAACCAGAAGACGATGGATGCATGGATAGATGGATGGAAAATACAATAATAAATCTCTGACTTATTTCTTTTAGTAAAAATAAACCGTAAGAACAAGATAGTCTAGATAAAAAAAAAAAAAAAACTAATTAGAAGTTTCCATTTAAACACATGATTAGAATAGAATTTTAGGCTAAATCTGGGACAACTATTTGTTTTCCGTTGTCGGAATTCTGGAAAAAAACCTCTCTGTCATCACTGGGTAAGTTTGTAAAATGAGAAAGATGAACTCTGGATTTGTCATATTTAAACCCAGCAGAAACCAGCCTGATCACCTATTCTCATATCCCTTTTTGTGGGATCCCTAACAAAACACCCTCATCTCTCCTGACAATGTTTTAAACCAAACGAGAGCGTGGGCTCAGGACTCTTTATGTATCAGACTTGATGAACACGAACCAACTTTGGACAATGTCATCAAGTTAGAAATAAACAGCCTGACCGAGCGAAGGCGGAGAGGCTTGGAAAACTGATTACAGGGCTTCGATTTCTAACCCACACTTGACCAAAGAATCAACATAATCGCTGTATAACATTTCAAGAATAGATGAGAAGAGAGCGACCAAGGAAGAAAAGAGAGTTTAACAGAAAATAGCATCACTCTCCTGGATCGCCAGTTCTGCGGTGTCTGCCAGCAACAACACAGAGGGGAGAGCGTTGCAAAGAGGAGTGCACAACTTTTTGGATAGATTACATTTACAACCTGAACTCCGCCCAAAAGTTGGAGAGTAAAATAAGCACCGTCACTCTGTTGGAAGCCATGGCAGCAGGGTGCAAACACTCTACCTTATCTCATCTCTTCCACTATCTCCTAAAAACAGATTTACCATGTTTAGGATATTTGGAGGAAAGTCTTTATCCTCTGTGTGCTCCCTCAGTTTGACTTATTGAAGATTAATTCCATCTGCAATCTGTGTTTGTTTTAATACGCGTGCGTGTGCTCTTAGCCAGTGTGTGAGTGTAGGTGAGATAATGCAGAATACGTCAGTCTGTGCTTAGATTATATTCCAGTCATGCTGAATGATTCACTTCAGGGTTATCTTTATTCTTTAAGATAAGGTGGACAGTTCTCAGACTCCCAACCTCTTACTGTTACTCCATCTTCACCTTCCTGGATCCTACCTGCAGAGTCTGGATGGTTGCAGATTTATTGGCGGGGATGAGAATTTGGAATAGAAACAGCAAACCTTGTACAGTAACCATAATAAAACCTGATTGGGGCAGGAAGGTATTAAAAGTGCCCTGCATAGTTCGGGGTTTACAACGCCTTGTAAATGTATTTACACCTTTTAAGCTTTTTTTGCATTTTCTGAAAATAAACACACATTTTAAAGTTTATAAGCGAAAATTCATGTGATAGTTAAATATAAAGTTTAATATAAAGCTTGGGGTGCAGATGTCAGCCTCTTTTAGTGTGATCCCCCGAAAGAAGATCAATTCCATCCAAGTTTCTTCAGAAGGCATCTAATTCGTGACTGGAGTTCTCCTGTATGTAATTTAATCTGTGACTGTTGAAGGTTGTAAGGACATAAGGACCAAGGAATACAGCAGACAGATCAGGGAACAAAATTGTAAAGCTCGGGGTTCAGAGAGAAAGCAACACCCCATGCTTTGAACATCTCTCAAAGCTAACAATGACAAAAAAAATGGCACAAATGCAAACCAAAGAAGACATGTCACTCCGTCTTATCTTCCTGGACTGGCAAGGATTGCCTTAACCAAAGCAGCTGTCATGTAGTAGCCATGGTAGCTGCAGAAAATGAGTGCGATCATGTTTTGACACAGAAAAATATTAGTTGTGTGATCCACTAAACTGCATTTAATTTAAAGGAAGCCATCATTGGACGCAAACCATGAGAAGTTCCGTCTGGTGTTTGCAGACATGTGAAGGAAGGTTTAAATCTAACTTTGACCTTTTGCCCTGCATATAAAATGGTGTGTGCTGTTAGAAACTAACAGGACTCTGAACACATGATGGAACATGGTGTTCGTAGCACCATGTTGTGGACATACTGTCCTTCAACAGAAACAGGGAAACTGTTCAGAGTTGATGGGAAGGAAGGTAAAGCTAAAAACGGACCTTTTTTTCCCCCTCCATGGACTGGTTCAGTATCAGACACTATTCACAAAGACCAGTGGATAAATGCACCAAAATAAAAAGAAATGATCGGTATATTAAATCTGCATTATATTTAAATCTAAGAATAAATGTTGATCCAATGTGTGGTATCAACTTCATTAGTGGAAACAACATAGCATGCGTGTAATCCTCTCTGCCCACTAAAGCTCTCTCGTTTCCATGGTAACATTTAAGAATAATTTTAAACCAATATTTAAAAACAAATATAAACTGGTCCAAGTGTCCTCTTTTTTGGAAAGCAAAATACAGTCTCCGTAACGTTAGAGGACGCAAGAGACTTGAGACTCTCAAGATACAGCCAGAGCTTCGGAGGAATGGCACAGATAAAAACATTTTCATGACCTAGATTGGCCCAGTCATAGAAAAGATCTAAGTCCAGACTCCCGACAATCTGATTGAGGTTGAGCTGTTTCGTAAAGTAAAATGGGCAAGCACGTATAAAGTTTGTAGAGACATGACCCAAAACACTCTAAGGTTCTACAAAATATTTAGTCAGTGGGGCTCAATACAAATTCACTCTTTTCAGACTGACCACTATCCACCACTTTTTGGTTTATATCATAAAATCCCAATGAAATACCTAAAGCTTTTTGCTGCAACGTGACGAATTGTGAAAAAGTTCACGAGGTATGATTGCTTTTACAAGGCACTGTGCGCTACAGTGGCTTCAAATGTCTCCCTGTTGACACTTCAGGCAATAAGTTATTCTCCAAGGACGGATGGTAAAACTGGAAAACCGTTTATTTTCCTAACCATGGCCAAAGTATAATGAACATCTGCAAAAATTACACAACTTAATAAGATTTTCCAAACAGCTCTCCACAGATTATTTGACGTCACTTCTCTTTTCCTTTCTTGTCATTTTGTTCTCTTATAAAGACTCCCCTCTTTCCAACCAGCCTCTCCTTCTCACAAAGATAGACACCCTTTTTTATTTGTCTACACCGTTCAGCTTTCTCTAAACAAAGTGAATGAAGGAAACACCGAGAAGTGTCTAATGGCTTCCCCAGCTGTTGATGCACTAATTGCACCGCCCTAAGAGTGCAGAGTGTCCGTCTCTTTTAGCTGTGATGGATCTTCGAGAACAGTTTCAGAGGAGGGCGATCACAGATTGAGACGACACGTGCGGAGTTATGGTTAGCATTTATCATCCCCTGTTTTTGAGAAATAGCTCCCTTTCTCAAACACAGCTGCAAAAGTCCGGTTTTCATGCTCCTTCTCTCACTCAGAAAAGGAGAAAAATATCCACAAAAAAGACACTGTGGATATATGTCGATGTCCAGTCCCACCTGAAACCACTCAGACATGTCAAATGGGATATAATTGAAAATATTTGTTGTTTCCACCTGGAATAGTGTTTGACCTTAGTTAACTTTTACTTACCAAGCAGTACTCCCTGTTGTTGAGGTGCCACGAGACTCTAAAATGATTTTCTAAAAAAGATATGTAAGTGGAGCAGCTTAAAAAAATAATAATTATAGTTTGTTTTTAAGACTTAATGTCTTGGAATGTGCTGATGTGGCCTAATTTTCGAACCAGCATTACTCAAAGCAGTAGAAGTGAAGTGAACCACATTCTGGGGCTGGAGGGAGCACTAAATTCTCATTTAAGGCCTGCAGGTTTACTGAATTGTTGATAGTGTGTCACAGTGCTAATGGGGATTTACCTTCACATGCTTAAATTACTCTCCTGCTTGGCTCTCTGTGGGATGCAGTAAAAGCTGCAGAATATAAAGTACAACACTTGAATATGGTTTGTCATTGCTAAGAAATTAATCCACAGCACCTCATGGTGCTGTTAAGGCGTTTAAAAACCCAGCAGTATGCACAAACGCTTCTTCAGTGTTTATGTGAGTTTTCAGAAAGCCTTACGGCATCGTCTTGAAAAACAGCAGAGCCTCACATGAACCTCTATCTTAGGGGATTTAATGTATTCCTGTATTCACACATAAAAATACAGATCAAGTGTTGGTTAAAAATCTGACATTTTTAAAATATTTAAATATCCATTCTAATAGTTATACATTTTCCTACTTTGGTGGACAAACTTTGAACATATTCTCTTGGTTGGATTTTTGTTTTGTTAAAAGCATCAAATTGGTTCAGATATCCTTTTGGGGGCTTCTGAATAATTCTAATCCGCTCACCCTCAATGATTCCTCATTCGTACATTATTTTCAGCTAGTCTGAGCAAAAACAATATTATGAAACTCTTCATAAAATATACCTGCCATTGTGTTACAGTGACAATTTTTTTCCCACTGATACTTTTGTTTGTTGGTGAGGACTGAAGCGAGTTAGAAAAGTATTGTGAGTGCATTGAAAAGTATTTGAGAAAATGCCTTTGTCTCCAGACAAATACAAAGGATAGAACAAATTAGATACAGTGTTTTCGCAACGAAACACATAGGCGTGCAAACGGCATCTGCTAATGCTATCAAATAACCCTCCGTCTGCTTGCTTCTCACACCTAAAAACTCTCCTGTTAAAAATCCTTTCATGGATCAGACTGGTCACACATTTCTCACACTGATCCTTTCCTGATTTGGATCCTTGATTTGGCAGAAAATAAACAGACTCAACAATGAGTAGTGTGAGATTATCGCAGAGTCTTCTCATGGAGCAACAAAAACCTTTCAGTTTCATTGGTGTTTGTTTCACGTGAGCATGTTTGGGCTTTCCAGTAATGAGAAAGATCTGTAAAGGTACCCAGCAGGCCGGGGAGTGCTTTTGACAATTCCATTCTCCGTCTGGCTGACCCTAATCTGGATTAGTTGATTTTCTTTCCTTGGATTAACATCTTGTGGTTCAATTAAACATCACGCAGCCCAATGGGTTTGAATCGTGGCATTACTGAGTGCTGCAGGGTGGTAGATGTGTAGCTGAAAAAGATCCAACCTCAGTGTTTCCTCCGTGGGAATCCAATTCTCGACTGTCCGACCAAACCATCTGGCTCAGACAGATATTTCTTTTCATTTTTCTTTTCTTTTTCCTTTCCATTTCTTTCCTTTTCTTTCCTTATCTTCACATATCTTTGCAGAGGTACTTTCTTTAAATGTGTAAAAGTAAAAAAAAAGAAGATTTTTTTTACATCTGTATTCATAAATATGGAGAGTTGCTGTCGCAGCAGGTTCAGCAATCAGAAACGCAGCAACCATCCCTGCTTCTTCCGTGTTGACTATCTTGTTATTTCTGCTGCTGTGGGCTCCTTTTGACGCTGATAACTGATGCCCCTCACCGCAGAAACAGATTTGATATGAAGACATTTTAGCAAATTGCTTAAATGCCTAATTTTGTATGGAGGCACGACGGCTGAGAGGAGCAGGTCAACAACTTTACTCTGACAGGAAAAATTACATTTTAAGTTTTGATAGTGGAAACACACTTATTGTTGAGAGAAAGCTCCATAGAATTTTACTTTTAAATTTATAGAAACCTTTTTAAACCATGTAGAAATCGGTATTGATCCTCAAATGTCTTATGTTTTTTTCTCCTTAAACAGTTCAAGTTTCTTTATGTTTGTACTTGTTATTCTGTGTGGAAATAACAACATACTGGGACAAAGCTTTTCCTTTCAGTTTTCACATTCTGACTGATTTGATTGACCAATCGAGCGTAAGACAACAGTTGTGCCAAACCATAGTTAGAAAGAAACGGTTGAGCAACAAGAACATTTGCAACTTGGCCTGCTTGAATACCCTGAAGAGGAGAACTTTAAATAATAAGTACCTCTTCAATTAGTGACGTTTAGGTTCTCTTTAGAAAAGCACTTGACTGCTCATTTGTGCTACAAACTGCTCAGAAGAAGGTCATGAGTTGCCAGCGGGACCTGGCTGTGCTTTAAGAGGGCACCTTTTAGGTGTGAATGTGTGTGGCTGTTAAAACTTGAAGTACATTAGTTGAATGTCGGGTTGGCAAAAGCTCTCCCCGGGTGGAAAGATGAGAATTCAGTGGTCCAGTGATGTACAGAGCTTTGTGTCAGATGGAAATTATATCACCCCAATAGGAAATAAACCCCTCGCTGTGTCACAGTCTGGTGTGCTAATTTTTTATTTTTTTTTACACAGAATGGAGCCATAGAGTGCCGTTGCATTTATTTTCTTAGAAATAGTCTGTTATTTTTCTTAACTTTTGCACCATTGTTTAAACAGGCTGAAATAAACAGTTGTGGCCAAGAGCTGGATTTACTTGAAACCTGAGATACATGTCAAAGGAATCTCAAATGAAAGAGGAGCTCTGGTTTGCAGTGGAAAAATAGAAACAGGGATTAGATATAACAGACTGAGACAATGGACTGGTGTGCAAATGAGAGTGGATTTTCAGAACTTCTGCAGTTATTCAATATATGTAGGGATTCTCTTTGAACTGAAGCAGAAGTCATAGAGCATCATTTGTGACTTTGCACACATACTTAGTTTCTGAAATATAAAAAAGGGAAATATGCAGTAAAAGGTATGCTTGTTTTACCGTACAGTTTTTGTAAAACTATTTTAGAGAAGAGCTAATTTAACCTTTTACCAACAGTGAAAGAAACAATAAAGAAGCAGGGTTGAGTTGGTTTGTGTGCTTCTGGTTTTCATCTTTCCCTCATTAGCATGTCCAAATGAGGGACAATTTATTTTAGAAAAAAACCCTAGTCTGGTAGTGTACTATGAAATTATGACTTCAGATTCAGGCATTTTTACAGATCTTCAAGAGCACTAAAGTTTTAGGAACAATAAAGGAGCTCACAATATGAAAGAATTTGGAAGACATATTTTAGCTATCTAAAAAAATAATTGTATGAACATACTTTTTTAAACAAAACTAGCAGGACAGTTGAAATACTGACAGCAAATTGTTTAAAGGAGGATTGAGAAGAATCTAACAGGAGAGAAAAGTGGAAAGTAAAAAGTCCTGGTTCACTCTTGTGCCTTTCTCGTCCTCTTCTAGTTGCTAAATTGTTGCCCTCGTTCTTTTTTTTCCACCCTCTAAGCCCCAGTTTACTCTCTGTCACTCTGTGCCAAGTGGTACATTTCATCCGTGCATGCCGGGCTGCGGCTGTTGGTGGGGGATTGTGCCGGATGGAGGTGGAGGTGGTGACTGTTTCTGTCGCTGACGAGATCCTATGTGACACCGTAAGCCCTTTTTACCCCGGCGCGGTCCATCTCAAATCCTCTTCTCTGCACTGACTGACAGCAGCCAGACGTCATTCAGCTTAGGCACCAGCAGCTTCTTTCCTTCACCTCCTGCCCTGTATGACTTGAAACCATCTAACCAAACATATGTTCACTTTTTGCAGAAAATCAGGAGTAAGTTTGATGGTTCGTGGTTAAACGGTTTCTGTCTTGCAACAATGTTTCATTATTACAACTGTCCCAATCAACAAAACACAGCTTGTGTATTTGTATTATCCAAAGCTGCTTCGTCTAAACACATCACACAGAGATTTTAGTCGTAAACATAATCGGCTTTTCCGAATGTTCATTGTTTAAACCGTTGTATAAATGTCTAATTAGTTTGCCACTTCTTTGGGCTGTCGTAGACTTTGTTTGGGCATGCACTGTGCTTCGAAAACGCTCTTTATCTCATGCTTCGTTTCCCCATTGTCTGCCACAGATATTGATAATGACTTTTCATTCTTTTTTTTAGCTTTTATTGTTAGAGTAAACAATTTCCTCTCTAGTAAACATCGACCACTTTTGCCTTATGATGTTTTAAGAAGAGTTTCTGTCCTCACGTTTGAAGAAAAATGATTCAGCAACTCATTTGTTATTTTAAAATGTCTTTAATCCAACTTCTCTAAAACCCGAATGTCCTGTCTTTCTCAATTTTAGTTATAAAAGTTTGGGGGACTTAAAATTCCCATCCAGGGGTTGCTTTAATTGAATATCTTCCATATTTGACCGTTTATGTGTTTTTTTAAACATTGATACAAACGTTAAATTGAAAAATACTGAATATGTCATTATTAGCTTTTTTTTTAAATTGAACGGTAAAAACCGAGTATGATCAGATTTTTTGGACGCCGTCAGTAAAAACGAGTGACAGTAACAAATGGCAGCGCAACTTCTGTTGCTATCAATTTAGTGTGATTTTACTATTACACAATTAGAATATTTAATTGTTACTCATTATACGGTATTATTGGGATAAAAAGCAAGACATAATTTGCTTCCTTTATTTTTTGGGATAATGATGTATATCTTACCTCTTTTAATCTAACAAACCAAAAGAAAATGCAACATCTCTATTAGCATGTCAGACTCAGGGCTGCAGTTTAGTCTCAAGTCTTCTTGATACTAATCTTCTTCAAGTTGCAGCCCCTAAAAGGATTTTAAAACAGGGATTTTTTTTCTGTATTCAGCTCCAGCTGTCTTCTCATCATCATCGCTTGTCTGTCTCTTCCGATTAAAAACCTCCCCAAAGCATGATGCTTCGACCACCAGGCTTCATACTGCGGATGGTGTGTTCAGGGTAGCGCTAGTTTTCAGGCACACATCAAAATTGGACTTTTTTCAGGAGATTCAATTTTTTATTCTCTGGAAACTAATCGGTTCCTACAAATAGTGAAGTTTTACTACAATTTAAGCTTGAATGAAGCACATCTCAATCAAATTTTCTTCCCTTCAGTATTTTGCACCAATTTCCGCTGGTTTGTTAGACAATATCCCAATTAAATACCTAAACAATTGTTATTGCCATATTATAAAAGTGTAAAAAATAATTAAAGGGGTTTAAATAGTTTAGCAAAAAACCAGCAAGTGATTGAAGCTAGCGGCAGCGACCTTCTCTCTTCTTCTGTTTTTCCTGATCCACAATATACATGCCAGGGCTATAAGAGAGGTCAGCTAACAAATGACAGCCTTGTACTAAACTGCGCTTTCGACCCCATTGTAGCGAAACTGCTCCCACAATGCCACTGCTCTGGGGAATAAATCATCACCTTCTAACCTCGCGCACTGACCCTGTAAACCCTGGAGAAACCCTAAAGGTGTTATGGATGATAGCAGAAACTGAGATAAAGGAGGAGGAGGGGAGTGAGGAGAAAAAAAAAGTGCTGGAGTAGGAGCCGCTTCCTTTCTCTCATGGAGCTTTTATGAGTTTGACAATTAATAGTCTCTATAGGTCTCTCGAAAGCCAAATTGAGCCAAATTGTGTCTTAGCTTTTGAGCTTCGTTCAAGCGTGCTGCACAACAAAAGGAAGGAAAAAAAGAGCAAAAAAAAAGACTGGCTACGATGGCGAATTACCCTTAAAGCTGCTTTTTTTTAAACATTTCCTTTTTGTTCTGCGGACATAGGCCCTATAGGAAGCCTTCCACATGCACTTACACAAGCACCCAAAAAAGTGACTGTTCTGCAAACCAAAAAAACACTTTAAAACAGAGATCTTTCAGCAGCTCTTCTTAATGCGAGAACATTCGGTGAGAGAAAACAGATCATATTGAAGCTGACGTTTGTTTATTTGGGCTTGACATCTGAAGGCAGACATTATTTTTGGTCGTCGCAGTAGCCACACATCGGCATGCTATACATCAGCGGCTTTTGCCTTTACAGACAGCGAGGCATTCATGTTAAAGCCGACCAGTAAATCAAGAAGAGGGTGCCTCAAATTATGTTGAACTTTAAAAGGAGTGGGAACGGAGGGCTCCTGCCTTTCTAGGGAGAAAGTTTTGGCTGACATCTGTAAAAACATGGGGATGAAACTGGAAATAACCATGAACAGACAGAGATAATGAGATGTGCAGGCAATATGGAAGAATGGTTGAAGCATTCCTGTTTTTTAAGTCCATTAATGATGTCCTACAGGCCTAGAATTCAGCTTTGGCCACCAAATTTCTTCCCATGCTATTTTTTTGTGTTGGGGTCTGAAGTGCATACAAATGGCTTGTTAATTAAGATGGATAGTACTTGTTAAAGGCTCATCTTCATGATAATAAGAGAAAGTTTCAACATGTGAAGCTTGTAAGACCTCCTTGTAGCGTGGAAGTAGTTGTGTAAGGATGTGTGGGGTAAAAAAGCGGGGGGAAGGGTGGCTTCACCACCACACATGTCTGAATGAGCATGTCATGTGCCATGTGATTGGTCCTCTGTCCAGGCACTCCAGTCGGTTTCCATGAAAGGCCGCAGTAGGAGAGGGGAACCATCCCTAATTGTCGAGTTATCTGGAAGATATCTCTCTTACTTTACACCTCCTCATGTTAATTTAATCAGCATTTCACCATATTTTTTTTTTGTTTCCCTTTGCTCTGGAGAACTCTCTAGATCTGGTTTTCATGTCAAACTTTTTTCGGCTACAGCTTAAATGATCACGGCAGATGTATAGCACACCAAGAGAGCATGATATTTTATGACAGTCTGTGAAACTGGAGGAATGTATTTGTTGGCTATGAAATAACAGGTTTAAAGGACAATGAAGGACAGAGGAAATTGGACCAGGACCACATGGTGTATGGTGCTCTATGAAGTACTTTGTTTGTCTGACTTCTTAAGGAATTATTAAAATAGCAAGTCTGAACTATCCAACCGATTCCTGTTCATGTTTTTTTTAAACATTATGTGCCAAATTTATACATGGACCAAAAAAAATTTAACTTGGTTGGCTTCCCAAAAAGATTTAAAGCATTAGATGGCTAATATTTTTATATTTCAGTCATAAAACCTAGAAATTGTGAAATTATCAAAAAATACATAAAATCCAATCATCCTCTCAGTTGGTTTGCAAATGGGATAGATAATTGAATGCCCTTTTCTGACATAAACACTAGCAGGAAGTTAACAGTCACCCAATCCAGGTATCTACAAGTGTTGTTTGTGAGCATAAAGTTTATCAGAGAAGAATACTCTGTCTTTGCCGTGGTTCTTTCTTTTTATGCGCTTGCTGTCAGTACAAACATTTGTTACAATTAAAGAAATCTTTAAGCATTGTCCAGACAGTCCTCCTGCATATTTTTCTACATGAATAAGATGTGTAGCAATTTTTAAGCTTTTTTTACCTCTCATTTCTTGGTTTCATTGGAATATCTGTTAGAGATTATTTCTTAACAACCAACTGGGTTCTTGCGAGTTCCTCTATGAATAGGACCCACGCATTTCACATATAGATGGTTCATAAGAGAGTTCCAAATAGTATGTCTTTGGTCCATTATCATTTTTTTTAAGGTGAGCTAGGATGTAGCCATACAAATTTAGCTTTCCTAGATTCATGTTATTGATGCTATTAATTTGTCACAGCTAAAGCAGTTCAGAACGTTTAACAAGTTTTTACAAAGCAAGCAAGAACATCTTACTCACCTCTGGCACTCTTTACCGCTTCAGTAGCTAAATTTGGTGTCAGACAAATAAAACCAAATTTTATTAATTTAAATTAGTAAAAAAAATCTTCAAATATTTGTATGAGCAGATTAAAATATTGTTTATCTGTTTATTTCAAATTTAAACAAGTAGACTCAAACTACGGACATTGCAAGGGCATCTGCTCATTGTGTTTAAAAGTTGAAGAATGTATATGATGGGCACTAAGATTTATCGTGGGCTCCGGTTTTCTCTTCCATTACCGCACGTTCTGCCCTAAAGTAAACTGAGAATCTTTATACACTCCTAGTCTCAGTCAGTGGTATGTGTTCATATACAAAGCCATGTTTGGTCAAATTTTAGCTTATTTATCATTTCCGCGGAAACAAGTAGGTCAGGATCTTTTTCAGACTTTTTGAAACTGTTCCAAAATAATAATTAAATTGTGAAACAACATTTTTAGGTTTCATCACCTAAAGCTTGGAACACTGGATCACTGGAGGTGTGTGTGGTTTAAAAAAAAAAATATATATTTATATACTGTTATTTTTACTTTGGATCTTTAAACACAGTAGTTAGGAGAACCGGTTAAATAAAGGAAGCAATACATGGCTAGAGTTTCATGTCATTATATCTGCCATGAAACAAACTGTTTGGTTCTAAAGGTTAAAAAAACTCAATTTAAAGTGAAAAACATAGGTCATGAAATGGGTGGATGAATATATGAATTGTTCCTTTTCAGCCATGACCTTACAGGTTATTTTCCGAGGCCACATGCTGATGTTTTAAACTTAACATATTTTCTTTTGTACAATAGTAAAATTGAAGAAATCAGCATGTGGACTTCACCTTAAAAACCCAAACTTCAAGGCAAAAATTAACAAGAATTGGATTTTATTTACCTTGTAGATTTTTTTTTTACTGCATGTTGAGCAGCTGTTTTACATTTTTTCTCATCTCAAAAACTCAAACCCCAATGTATTTTATTGAGAAATTTATGAAAAAGACCAATACAAAATGGTAATATAATTTCTAAGTACAGGGAGTTTATACATTGATTCTGACTGGACCATCTGCACATATCAGTATGCTCGATCTTTTGAGGCATCTATCATGTTTTCTTCAAGCATTGGACAATTTCTTTGCTTGCACACCTCTAAGGCCTTTACACAATGTATTTTATTTTGGATTCTATTTAGCAGTATTAATGTGTAGGGTCCTGAATACATTCCCTTGCTGCACTTTTTCAGACTTATATTTAATAAAAAAAAGTATCTGTAACCCAAACTTCACCACATGCCCACAATCTTTAAATCAAAAACTGCAAAGCTAAATCTTTCTGAAGCAACACAGTTTGACTTACTTAGAGAATACTTTAATGGAGTGAGAACTGAACCCCATCTGAATATGTAATTTCTGTGAACTTCTATGACATGAAGCCAAAAGTCTCCACAGTCGGATTGTTTAACCTTTGATTTTAGGTTACGGTGTTAACTTTGTGCAGGAATTTTAGATCAAATCCTAACAGACATTCTCCTGCCAATGTGTCTCTCATCCCCTGAGCTTCTGCAAATCTCATGCATTCATCATTTTCCCCAGAAACTGTGAAATTGAAAGCACAATAGCCTTTAAAGCATCTCACAGGAACTCCAAGCCAGAACTGGTTACAAGAAAGGGATCTGTAATATCTGTGTCACTTAGATTGAAGATCTATCAGTTAGAATTCTACAAAAATAACGGCTGACTTTGTATATATATACATTAAAGGCCAAAAGTTAAGACACCCTCATTCAATGCGTGTTCTTTATTTTCATGACTGCATTGTAGATTCTCAATTAAGGGCATCAAAACTATGAATGAACACATAATGTATGGAATTACTGTATGTACTTAAGCAAAAAAGGTGAAATAACTGAATGCATGTTATATTGTAGCCACCCTTTGCTCTGAATACTGCTTTGCATTCTCTTGAGCTTCAAGAGGTATTCACCCGAAATGGTTTTCCAACAGTCTTGAAGGAGTTCCCAGAGATGCTTAGTACTTGTTGGCCCTTTTGCCTTCACTCTGCGGTTCAGCTCACCCCCAATCATCTCGATCGGGTTCAGATCCGTTGACTTTGGAGACCAGGTTATTTCACTATTTTTTGTAAAAGTACTACATAATTCAATATGTATTAATTCATAGTTTTGATGCTTTCAGTGAGAATCTACAATGTCAATAGTCATGAAAGGCACTGAATGAGAAGTTGGGGAATTGGAAAAAAAAAAAAAACATTAATAACAATTACCACAAAACTAAAATGTAAAGTCAAAAATCAACATTTTCTGTGGATATCGATGTGTTTGTGTGTGTGTATATATATATATATATATATATATATATATATGTATATATATATATATATATATATATATATATATACATATATATATATATATGTATATATATATATATATATATATATATATAGACACACTCACTCTTGGACTGCTTTTTGCCTTCAGAACTGCCTTAGTTCTTCGTGGCATAGATTCAACAAGGCAATGGAAACATTCCTCAGAGATTTTGGTCCATATTGACATGATAGCATCACACAATTGATGCAGATTTGTCGGCTCCAAATCCATGATGCAGATTTGTCGGCTCCAAATCCATGATGCAAATCTCCCGTTCATTCACATCCCAAATGTGCTCTATTGGATTGAGATCTGGTGACTGTGGAGGCCATTTGATTACTGTGAACTCATTGAAATGTTCAAGAAATCAGCTTTCTGCCATGGCACATTATCCTGCTGAAAGTAACCATCAGAAGATAAGTACACTGTGGTCATAAAGGGATGGACATGGTCAGCAACAAAACTCAGGTAGGCTGTTGCATTTCAACAATGATCAGTTGGTACTGAGGGGCCCAAAGTGTGTCAAGAAAATGTCCCCCACAACACTACCCCACCACCACCAGCCTGAACCGTTGAAACAAGGCAGGATGGATTCATGCTTTAATATTGTTGTCGCCAAACTCTGACTCTACAATCCGAATGTCGCAGCATAAAATTGAAACTCATCAGACTAGGGAACATTTTTTCAATCTTCTATTGTTCAATTTTGGTAAGCCTGTGTGAATTGTAGCCTCAGTTTCCTGTTCTTACCTGACAGGAGTGGCACCCAGTGTGGTCTGCTGCTGCTTTAGCCCGTCTTTCTCAAGGTTAAGCCTAGTTTATGCTGCTCCAACTGCAAATTTGCACTCAGACGCAGAGGTATTGATAGAGATGTTCTTCGTTTATGTTTCTCTGTCTTTTTTCTCTCTGATCTCCATTGTTGTTTTTTTCAGCGTTGCTCGTCCACTACAGCAGGGGGTGCTAACTTTTCATAGCGTCTCTGCCTACTATCACAGCGTCGTTTCAGTTTTCTTCTAGGCTTGTGAACGCATTGCCCCCTCAAAGAGCAATGGACGGCAGAAAGTACGTTTTGATTAAGCTTTAAAGCTTTTACTAGAAGTGTAGCTCATTTAATACTCTAAAACCACATGGAAACAAACACAAAATCCTTTTTTGTTGTTTTACTACACCTCCTTGAGTTCAAAATCGCCAAAAGAACAGATTAGATAAATTATCCTTTCAATATAAAACATGTAGTGGCCGAGCCCTGCATTAACTACTGATTACAGCGACTATATAGCACCGTTCTGCTGAATCAGTCTCTGGCTGTTACTGGACTGACCAATCACAAGCATACACTCTCCGTTGATGGAGACGGATAGTTGAAAAATGGGGCTCTACTCCGTGCGTCCTTGCATAGATGACTGAGAGCCTTGCGTCGACGGATAATGGCCCTACATCAGTCGGTCTCCGTCAAAACGGAGAAACATACTGGCTTTTAGTCATTTTGTGCATTCAGAGATACTCTTTTGCATACCTTGGTTGTAACAAGTAGTTATTTGAGTTACTGTTGCCTTTCTATCAGCTCAAACCAGTCTAGCCATTATACGTAGACCTCTGGTATCAGCAAGGCATTTTTACCCATAGAACTGCCACTCACTGAATTTTCCATTTTTCTGAGCATGCTCTGTAAAACGTATAGATGGTTGAGCGTGACTATCCAAGTAGATCAGCAGTTTCTGAAATACTCAGACCAGCACGTCTGGCACCAACACCTATGCCACATTCAAAGTCGATTAAATCCTCTTTCTTTCCCATTCTGATGCTTGCTTTGAACCGCAGCAGATTGTCTTGACCACGTCTACTTGCCAAAATACATTGAGTTGCTGCCATGTGATTGGCTGATTAGAAATTTGTGGTAACAACCCGTTGGACAGGTGGGCCTAATAAAGTTGCCAGTGAGTGTATATATATGTGGAATAAGGTGATAGCCGTAAGCTGTTAGTAAGAGAAACAGTATAGCCAGCTTAGTAATCAGGGTTACATACTCGTGTCAGTGCAATAAATCACACATATTCACCTACATGTGGATGCTTTTCGTTAGAGTTGATCTATTGAGCTTCCACATGAATTATTTGTGTTGTTAGAAGTTTCAACTATAGAATGTTGATGACTCTAAGGTAAACATGGAAGTTAATTTCTCTCACTGCATAGATTTTTAATGGAAGTAATGTTATTATACATGTTTTAATGTATATCCCTAACCTCTTACATGTAAAAAAAAAAAAAAACCTAGACAATATCCTTGGTTCTCTTTATGCTATTTTACATTAGCCTCAGCCGCAGGTGTTCTGCAGGTGACCATGGAAGAAGGCATATTTTATGTCTCTGTGTCGATTTGGCCAGATGTGTTGGGTCACTATACTTCTGAGTCCAGTAGAATTTAATTTAAAATACTGTGGTATTCCAAAGAACTCATAATGTTCATCTACAAGGTACCCAGGACCGTTGGAGGAGAATGCGGTCCTCAGCATCAAAGGTGTGCCACTGTACTCATCAGTTGGCATGTCATAGATGGAGAAACAGAAATTAGAAGTTCCTTTAAAATCTGGTTAATTTCACAAGGTAAAGTGCAAAATAACATACTAGTTATATTTATCTTATTGGAATTGGTGCAAGAGGTGATTTAACTAAAACCCACAAAATTCGGAACTGGGACCACCCCCCCCCCCCAAAAAAATAAGAAAAAAGAAAACATCCTGCAATTTAAATGCAGGCTATTTTTCAAAGGGAGAATATGTTAGTGCAATGAAACATCATTTATTTTAATGCCAACATGCCATTTGGGATGTGGATTCTTATTCCTTTTAACAATATGCATATTTTCAACATTTAAACTGTAGAAAAAAAACAAGAGAAATCTTAACTTTTAATCAGTTTTGGGAGGATTTGATAAGCAAGTACTGAGAGCTTTGTTCCCCAGTTTCTCTCTTTTCCATGGTCTGCATGGTTTGAATGCCGTAATTTTAAGTAATTGCAGAGAGCGCGGAGCGATAAGGCCGCAGACTCACGCAGAATCAGTGGCACCGACATCGAGGGAGGCGGCAGTCTGCTTCCATGTTTTAAGAAGCCCTTTTAAAAAAGGACAGACAACCGATAAAGGGAAAATATATTTCTTTCCTTACATCTTCAAAGCATACCTTTTCACAAACAGGCTAATTATTTTGTTTTTGAGCTTTCATCTCACACCAAGGAGAGAATGCTTGTTTTGATGTTCTCCTAACCTCTTGGTGCGTGGATTCTAATAGGCTATGGTAATTTGGATGATAGCTTTGTATTGTGCCTCACCTTCAAGGAGACCTAACTCTCGCCTTGACGCCATTAGCTCTACTCTGATTTTGCGAGTGGCCTGTTTATATTTTCCATCCAGCTCTCACAGGTAAGAGTGGGAGTCAGTTTATAAAGAAAAGAAGAGCTTTGAAAAGTGACACCATGTCATGATTTGTTTCCACTCTGCTGTGTGCATACGCAGACCTTGTATGAAGCAATAGTTTGGCCTCTATGACCTGGTAGTCGTTCATTCCATTGGATTATGTATCCTGCTGGAATGCTCGGAGGGAACCTCGTTTGGCAGGGTCTCACATAGGGCTTTGGTTGGTGGAGGGGGGCTGCTGTAGACAATCTTTTAGCAGTTGGTGAAGTGCTCTACTGAGAGGAGACTGATCCCCTTTATTGAAACCACTTGTCTCCTTGTTGGTTGCGCGAAGCGAAGGTGCTCTGTTATAATACACTCACTCTGCTTTTGTTTTGTCTGTTCCAAACTCAGTCGGGTTTTTTTTTTTTTTTGTCGGCTGTGGAAGATTTTCAGGGGGATATGATCCCATCCTGGTTTCTCTCCTGCACTTTGCGTTTAGGCTTGGCAGATGTCCAGCTTTGTCTGCTTATTCCCCTGGCACTTTCCCATCGGATTCCTCTCTCCTGAGCTCGTGTTCACTTTGCTCAACCTGATGGATGTGGTTAGAAGATGGATTACCCTGCAGGCATTTGTTTGAAAGGTCGGTCCAGTTGCGACTGTACACGTGCTGAAGAAGGTGTGGAGAAGAGATTGGTTTGACCTTGTCCTAGCTGTTTAGATGTGCTTCCTTTTGTTGTTGAAACACAGAACTAGGATTGCACTTTTACTGATGCCCTTGACCTGCAGAGCCCTTGAGGTTTTAAGCTTAATAAATCTGGACCCAAGAGCCTGTTGCGTTTAGTCTAAACATTTAAGACAGCCTCGAGGAGAGATAGTGGTGAAATAATGATCATCTTCATCTCTATAGCTCCAGCTGGTGTGCTACCTCTAATGTGGACTTCCTTAAGCCCATACACTACTATATCACTTTTACATAGCATCAAATGTATCATAAGTACATACATGTTTCATAGAGCTTTGAGATTAAAGAAAATGGTTCTGGGATGGCAATGACTCAAGAAGTGTGAGTTTGTCCCGTAACTCGCGGGTTGCCTGTTTGAAACCCCTGCTCTGTACATCTGAGCTGTTGTACCTTTAGGCAAGTTGTTTCTGTGACCAGTGGCTATAATGTAGCTTACCACTACCAGCATATGAATGGATAGGTGAATGGGTGAACTTAATCTGAAGTGCTTTGGGATGCTGTGTACTAGATAACCCTTTGGAGCGTTTGTGTTAGTTTCGGGTCTTTCACCAAGTGCAGTGACCCTGGTGTAAGAGTTGAGGATTGATGAAGGTTACTGGGAAGCTCTGGAAGTTAATTAGCTGAAGCAGTTCAGTGATTTATCTTTGGGGGGATGTTGTGTAATAATCAACAGTTTCTTGAATTGTTCAGATTTCAGTAGTTTGACTGTTTGCACAGTTATTGAACAAAGCTGCGATACCTCTCAGAGCCGCAGAACCTGCCTTACAATGTTGCTCTCCACCAAAGTATTTTAATGTTGAGGTCTGTTTAAGAGCAGAAGGACTCAATTCTTGTTATGGGCCTGCTAAGCCAGAAGTCTTCATTCAGATTTACTTTTGCTAGTGGAAAATTGTGCTATTATATTCGTATTTTTCTGGCAAGTGCTTTCAAATGAGCAATGATAGTTTAGTCTTTTTGTCTAATCAATCTATTATAAAACCTACAATTTAACATGTAAATTTAGCCATGGAGGGTCTGAGATTGACATTGAGGCTGGGTTCTGATTTCACTGAGAATTTCATGGCCTGACCACAAGGTGAGAATGCTGAGATGTCCACTTCTTGAAATAAACTTTCTCTGTGTAGAAAAACTGAAATTGCCTCATAACAGTTTAGAGGTTCATGTGGAGAAACAGATCCCCTCTGTGGTCATTACTGATGTGTTGTTTGTTTGTTTGTTTTAAATCATTTCTGAATGACTCAGCAGCACAGAACCAAAACTGCTGAAATCCCTAATCACTAATTTGCATCACTCTCATCTTCATCACTCTCATCTTCACTCTCATCTTCATCACGCTCATCTTCTCTCTTTATATATCATCACTCATTTTCATCATCACATCCTCATCACTCTCCTCTTCATCGTTCTCATCTCTTTCACTCTCATCTTCATTACTCTCATCTCCTTTACTTAGTTAATCTTCATCACTCTCATCTTCATCACTTTCATCTTCATCACTCTCCTCTTCATCTCTCTATACTTCTTCATCACTCATCTTTCATCATCCCTCATCATCATCACTCTCATCCTTATCATTCTCATCTCCTCCACTCTCATCTTCATCAGTCTCCTCCTCATTACTGTCATCTTCATCACTCTCCTCTTCATCTCTCTATACTTCTTCATCACTCATCTTTCATCATCCCTCATCATCATCACTCTCATCCTTATCATTCTCATCTCCTCCACTCTCATCTTCATCAGTCTCCTCCTCATTACTGTCATCTTCATCACTCTCCTCTTCATCTCTCTATACTTCTTCATCACTCATCTTTCATCATCCCTCATCATCATCACTCTCATCCTTATCATTCTCATCTCCTTCACTCTCATCTTCATCAGTCTCCTCCTCATTACTGTCATCTTCATCACTCTCATCTCTTTCACTCTCATCTTCATCACTGTCATCTTCATCATTCATCGTCACCCATTTCATCTTCATCACTCAAGTGATCTTCAACACTGGTCATCCTCATCCCTATCATCTTCATCTCTCAATTCATCTCTGTCCCTCTAATCTTCATCACTCACTTGATCTTCATCACCTTGATTTTCATCACTGCTCATCTTCGTCCAATTATTCTATATGACTAGTCATCTTCATCAATCTGATAGTTTTGATCACTGATAATCTTCATCACTTTAGTCATTTTTATAACTCTGATCCTTTTTCATTGCTCTGATATTTATCACTGATCTTCATCACTAATCATCTTCATTACTCTCTTCATCACTCTGATCCTCTTCATCGCTCTCACCTTCATCACTTAATCTTCTTCACTTGTTATAAGGAAACAGCAAGGGTTTACTTAGTTTTTTTGTGACTGTGAGACGTTTTATCCGTCTGGGAAGCTTCAGTGGCGACTTTCCTGCTTTATCAACATCAAAGGCCTTTTGCACAGCGTTGCTGTGACACCTTGCTTCTCTTGTTTGACACTAGAGATCTGTGACCTTAGATAACCATCGTGTCATTGTAAACCAGCAGTGTCCTGCACCTTGAATACAATTAGCTTTGGTTGTTTTAAAATCGTTTTAATCCTTATAGAGGTCTGTGGTGCTGCACAGCAGGACAGTTGTTAGCACTGTTGCCTTACAGTAAGGAGGTCCTTTGTTCACATGGAGTCTGCATGTTCTCCCTGTATGGGTTCTCTGTTACATTATTACTCTTACTGTGGTTCACTGTAATAAAGTGTTATATTTTAGAATGTCATTTCCAACTTCCTTTTGAATACAACCAACTTGGGCTCATGCACATCAGTTAAAATTCAGATGATGTAACATGAACCTTTTCAGTCATTGAGGCGGAATATAATAAGCACTGGAAATCAGAGTCAACCTCTGACCCAGACTCGCCAGCACTAGCTAATGAGACTTTTAATCATTTTGAGATGGCATGTTACTGCAGGAGGCGCACCCTGCTCTGTTCTGTTTTTATGATTAGATGATCTCAACATTTACAGGCCGACTGCTGCATCGGCTGCATTCAGAGGTCACAACATTTTCCATCACGCTTTGGGAATATTTTTACTGCTAATGAGGTGGATTGTACTCAAGATGTTTGTGAGTGGCAGTACAGGCATGCACTGTAATACTCATTTATAATGCAAACCATTACTGACCTAATTAATCAGGCTTTCCACCAGTTATATCATGCAGATGTACCAGTCCCCGGACATAACTACTTTTCGACAACATTACAGGTATATGCGTGCTCCACCATCATGCAATCCGACAAAATCCACATCACATGAATGAAATGAGCACCTAGACATACCCGTAAAATATTTTGTAGATATTGTTTTCAAATGTGAAATCTAAGTACTCAACAAGTAGGAACATAGTGTGTTTCAGTGCCCAACTACCTGCTGTTGCTATGGACACGTTGAAACGTGACGTCACGCACCCGAGCGCCCGCCCCCCAGCCACTTTCTGGATGGCAGAAAGACCTTTAGCTCCCACTGCCTTCCATTGTTATTATATGACAGCTGCCATTAGATCGCTGCTACATGGCGGTTAAGGAAAAATCTATCAGCATGGTTAACACGTGTAGCACTGTAGGCTGCAGAAATAGAAACAAAATGACAATAATAATATTTAATAGGTTTCCAGCAGGCTGAGTTAGATGATGATCCATTCAGGGATCCAGTCTAATAAATGAATCAGCTCATCTCGCACAATGGAGGTAAGTTGACGTTAATATATGTATGCCTTCTTTACTTCTGTTGTGTAAAGTTGAGGCATTATGATCAAATAATGTAGATATCTGTAAACTGAACTGGCGGTGGTCATTTCTGAGGAGTTTCTGCCCGTAACTTGTCAGTTGTTTGAAACTGTCTGGAAGCTAACTCGGTGGGCTAGCTTTTAGCTATCTCGGCTTTCTCACTTGTTACTGGTTGTACAAACAGCTGTTCCATTACATGTTTGTTGGCTGTAAGTTCATTATCTTATTTCTTTACGCGCGCCTTTTTAAAGCCATGGTGCTGCGCTTAGCCTGATGGTGATGTCATTAGCTAGCTGTTTTTCTACTACACAGAGAGCTAACGCAGCCGGTACAGTGTAAGCTGTCGGTTTGCCGTGAAATTGCTTCGTAACTCCGTAACGTGTTGTTGTCTCTTGGTTGTGAATATGTCTATGACATGTCAGTAATCTGGTGAAGTTATAAATAGCAGCCTGTCGGGTGTTAAACTGGCTGAGTGGTAACTAAGTTGTTGTGACTCAAACTGCTATGTTATGTTTTCCTAATGACTGTATGCCTTCTTGGTTCTGCTGTGTAAAGTTGAGGCATGTGTAGATAGATAGATAGATAGATAGATAGATAGATATGTTTATTTGCCAGACTCATGTCCAAAAAAAAACCCCACCAGACAGAACAGATAAAAATTACTATCCAATACAAAGGATACAAAATACAAAAGAAAATACAAAGAATAAAGGCTAAAAACTTAAAAAACACACAGACATTTCAGCCAATGTACTCTTAGTCTAGATGTGTACCGACAGCAACTCACTAAGGGGTTAGAGAGTGCCACTATGATACCATTGGTAGACTCATCCACCCGTTGCATAAACTTATACATCAAATTTCTTAAAAGTGCTTTCAGTGTGCTTACTCCTAGAGATACAAACATCTCACTAGCACTTCCTCCTCTGGGAACCTTGAGTAAAATACGCATTGCATCATTATAGGCAACTTGTAATTTCTGCATGCTGGATCTTTTGTAGGCAGACCACAGATAAGCAGTATAAAGTGGTGTGCAGTAAGCTTTGAACAGAGCCACTTTAACTTTCGTAGAACAATAATTAAACTTCCTTGCTATGGTGTTAGCCTGTGCATATAATGTATTACACTGTCTGATATGTCATCATCATCATTCATATCATCTGTAATCCAATGACCAAGGTATTTAATCTTTTTGCAGACTTTAAGACAGTTATTGGCCAGGTGGAACACAGGGAATTTAAGCAATCTATCTTGTTTTGTTCTGCATATTAAAACAACACTTTTGCTCGAATTATATTTTATATCAAATTCCACACCATAGTCAGAGCAGATATGCAAAAGCTCCTGCATCCCAGCACTACTTGGACTAAAAGTAACAAGGTCATCAGCATACATAAAATGATTCACCAGAGTGCCACCAATCATGCAGCCAGTGTTGCAACCATTCAGTCTCCTAGACAGGTCATCCATGTATAAATTAAATAAGACAGGGGACAAAATTCCTCCCTGCCTGACACCATTGGACACTCTAAAGGGTGCAGATATACTACCTCCCCATTTGATGTGCATGTTCTGGTGGGCATACCAATAGGCAAGAATCCTCACAATATACCCAGGCACTCCCCTTTTCTTTAGCTTCATAAAGAGCTGCCTGTGATTCACTCGATCAAATGCTTTGGAGGCATCAATAAAACACAAGAGGATAGTGGAATTTTTGTCCTTATACAAATTGACAATTTCTTGGAGTGCATAAATACACATATCTGTGCCATGTTTTGGCTTGAAACCGAACTGATTATCCAGAGACGCAATATACCCTCTCACTCTATCAAGGAGAATTCTTTCCATTACCTTGGACAAAATACTGGCCAATGCTATAGGTCTATAGTTATCCAGGCAACCAACCTTTCCTGCTTTGTCCTTGATAACTGGGACAAGCAGAATAGACAACATTGAATCCGGTAGTATGCCATGGATCATCAACCCAGTAAAGTTGATTGCTAGAAGGGGCAAGCTTATAACTGGCATTTTTCAGATGCTCTGCAGTTATTGAGTCCATACCAGATGATTTGTTGTTGGGTAATTTACATATGGCCTCAAATACCTCATGTGTCAGTATATTTATTGATTCATCACTAATAACGGAGTCCTCCACATATGAATCATGTGTCAGGCAGTTAAAGAGGGCGCTATAGTGCTGTCTCCAAACTTCAGCTACGTTATCTTCTCCGGAGACTCCTTCAACAGTACAAGGAAGGGAAGATTTACAGTTATTAAGAGACCTCACCTCATTCCAAAAGCCAGTAACGTTGTTGCTCATTATTTTGCTGGCCATAGAGTCAGCCCTCATGACCTGCTCATTTCTAGATATAAAACGAACAGCATACTTGTATCTGGCATTGGTAAGCTTTTTATTCTCAAGCTCTGGGCCTTGCCTAGGTTTCCCAGCTTGGACCCAAAGCTTGTAAGCTTCCTGAGCTTCAGTGTAATATGGAGCTACATGCACGTTCCATCCTGGTCTAATATTGTAGGCCCTGTTTCTCCTCTGTTTTTGAAGAGGTTTACTACTCTTAAACAGGGCGGTCACAACATCATTGTACATGGCACATAGGTTACTCTTGTGTAGATTTCTCCATACTAAACTGGCGGTGGTAATATCTGATGAGTTTCTTCCCGTAGCTTGTTAGTAAACAGTCATTAACGGTCCGGAAGCTTTGTGTTACATGCAGTTAGCTTTATGAGGAGACTTTATCGATTATCTGCCCAAAGATAGTTTAGGTTTTATTTTGTTTGTCTGTTCAGCTGCGACTGCACGGCTTTGCATAGCGGTGTGGAATGTTTTTGCCCTCCATTGTTGTACGCATGCGCGAAAATACCCGGATGAAAACAATAACATTCAACGTGTCTATAGGCACCTTTATTTTCACAAAGAAAGTTTAGACGATGACAAATAAATCAATCAATCTGAGTGCTATGGGTGAAACTAGAGGCTTCTAGCTTTACAAAGATCCCAAACAAATTTTTATACTCAATAGTGTTTAATAAAAGCAATAATTCAGATTTGGAGAGGTCATATTGCATGTGATTTAGCCAAATGACCCCACTTGATAAGGGGTTAAAACGACTGAGTTTGTTTCTGCTAAAATGCTTGTACTGAGATTCTGCTCAAACTAAGGAACTCCTGCTGCTGCAGTCTGTTTCTCCCTATCCATCTGTCTGTGTGTCGTTTTGTTTTGGACTTGGGCGACCTGCAAGGATGAGCCATTTTTAGGATGGAAACATAAAAAACTGGTGCTGCTTCATCTTTTCAAGAGAAAGGGGTTTGCTTGTTTTCATGAATGCAGGCAATGCTTTTACCTTAATTTTACCGTAATCTGATATCTGTTTTCTCACTCTGGAAATGACATTGTGTGGAACAGACAACTTACTTGAGCTTTTGTTCCTCTTGAACTCTTTCTAAATGTTGATGTTTCTTGAGATTTTTAGTTGCAAAACGAACCCAAAGTAGTGAGCTGAATGTTTGAAGTGGAATGGAGGGGATGCAAGGACATACGCATTTTCCACTAAGCTTTGCAAATATACATAAAACACATGCAAACTTCTAAAGCTTTGAGGAAATAAATGTCCTTTTGTAATTTGAGTGAAATTAAACTTTACATTTTAAAATTTATGAGCGAGAACACAAAGCAACATGCAGAACTTGAGCTCAGACATCTAAATCATCTCACCTGTCATTCCTACATATATCAAACAAGCGTTGGGTTTTTTTTCCCACCGAGATGAATTCATCACAGATGAGTAGGCGCTCCGGCCTCATTTTCTTGGACACATATCCTCCATCACGTACAGTCTCATAATCGACATTGCTCATGAGCCACTCGGCCTGTGAATCATTCATACCTCTCCATAAATAATAAAACCCTGGCATCCAGTTAGCAGCACCTGCAACTTGAAACAGTAGTTCGTGAAACACAATCTTATAGCTTGTAAACTAATGTGTTTCACCTGCGTGGGCCATGGCGTCTGGGTTTGAGGGAACAAAATCTCCTTTCCTGCTCGCATCCTCCCACTCCCCACCCCCACCCTGACCTTGCTTCCTCCTCCTCGGATAAATTTTTCACCAAATCTCTTTGATACATCGCTGTCCCACGGGGGCTAGGCGAGTACAAACTGGAAGCGTAATTATTTCTAAAAAAAATAATTAAAAAAAAACCTCCACTTCTACCCTAATTAGTTCACTCCTCAGAAGTTGGCCTTGCATTATTTACACATTACGGGAGGGGTGGGGACACGCGGAGCGGGAGATAAATATTCATTGTTGATTTTGCCCCTCCGCTCCCTCGGCTCTGGCGCAAGTTGAGTCGAGAGCCGCGGTCATTGTGACTTGTTTATGCGACTTCTGCATCGCTGGTGCCCCAGAACATAATCCGCCTTGTTCTCCTGTAATTATCTCACAGCTCAAGCTGACAGAGCGACACTGACTTAATAAGTGGGCAACATCCTCTTCCCGCGCAGCCCGATCAGATGAGTGGCTTCTGAATGAGGTGGTTTGTCGTAATTGTGACCTGTGACCTGAATGTGTCACGACACCAAACAGCAGAGGCGCGCTTCGCCACGTTAGGCCGTAGCATCGCTTCAGCAGTACCCCATTAACCCCCCCCCCACCAACATACACACACACACACAAAATGTTCAGTTCTGGGCCGTCTTTAATGAGAGAGGCTGCTCAGCCGACCCCAGGACGAGTCGGTGGCAGCTGTTGTTCTGAGCTTCCTTCGTCTGTCGGCTGGAAGGCAGATTTGTAGGACATTTAAAGACAGCTTTTCCTGTCAAAAACACAATATGAATCGATTCCTATGTCTGACCCTCTACCTAAGCGGTCATATGGCCTTGAGATCCATTGTTTGCAGTTTCAATGCCTAATGGGAAACTGTTGCTTTACACACTTACACCTTAAGTGTTTATTCCTTACACATTCTCTCTGTTTTTACTCATATCATAATCCGATAAAGATAACCTGCATACAAATAACAAATTTCAGTTTTGAAACAGTGATTCTTTTGTTAAAGGTAAAGCTGTTTTCCACCCCAACCTGGTTCTGTGTGAAATGGTAATTGCCCCATAAACCTAATAACTGGGCTTGAGCTTAAGGTCACAGACTGATGTTCTCCTGCAGAAGTTTTCAGCTATGGAGCTGGTTCTGGTTCCTTCAATTACAGCAAGCCACCCAGATCCTGAAGCAACAAAGCAGCCTCAGACAACCAACATGTTTGACTGTCAGTAATGCCAGATGTAACCGGATGGACAACTTCCAATACAGTCCATATTGAGTTTGTCAGTCTGCAGAATGTTTTCATAGAGGTCTAGGGAATCATCAAGATGTTTATTGAGCAAATTTCACATGTGTTCATTTTGGTCAGCTGGGCTTTTACTTTGGATCTCTCCTATGAAGGCCATTTTAGCCCAGTTTTTACTACAGTTCTTTTCAAGAAAGCTGACCTTAACTGAGGCAAGACAGGCTGCAGTGCCTTAGATCAAGGTATCTTTGGGGTCTTGAAAAGTATTAGAATAATTCAGATTCTTAAAAAGTTGTTAAAAGACTTACATCAATTAGGTTAGTATTGACATGTTTTTACAATTATAAAAAAAAAATAAAAAAAATAAATGCCTTTGGCCTTGGGACTTTACGTGATATTGCTACAGGTGTGCCAGCAGTGAGGGGAACCCATCCTGAAGTGTAGAATTGCTGATTCCTGTTCTGGAAGTTGAGTATTTTAAAACAGTGGCTGAAGCCTGTGTCCGAAAACAACTGGCAGGTTTACTGTGCGTTTTGTAAAAACAAAATTAGTCTTTCTTCAATGGGCATCAACACAATCAAATCTCACATGACAAGAGCAAGCCACAAAACCGCTGCCATGGAGATCAATCATCAGTTTTTTGTCAATAAAGGTTCACTCTAGAGCTGGACAATAATTCAAATATATCGATCGATACACATACGGTGAGATAGAAAAAAAAGGCAGAAAAATAGTTCAATAACAAAAAAAGTTCCCTTTTTATTATATTTTATTTATCGGGTAGCTTATTGCTACAGTCTTTACTTACTCCAACCCAATCACAATCAGACTCAGTGTGCTGTGTCACCAAAGCCTACCTCTTATCAAACTGTAAAAAACAGATAGCAAATGACCTGAACTGTGAAAGATGTCGCAGGAAGGAGTGGCAGAGGAAATTGTCCCAAAGAAAGGTTTCAGTAGTTCACCTGCCTGTACATGTTGCGTCCTGTTCTGACGAAGCTTTAGCTTCAGCAGCTCTACTGAAATAGAATCAGCTTTATTTGCCGGTTTTTGCACACAAATTAAACTAAAAGTCAGAGCCATTAAGAGAATAAAGTCTTGTAAAACTTTTAAAAGGGATCAAGATAGGCATACAACTTCAAATAATGACATAATTAAATATGCTTTAATCAATAACATAATGTTAATTCATCACTTTTTCTTTGTTTGTCAATATTTATTCATGTCACTCAGATACCTTAACTTTATTTGCTTTTGTTTATTAAAATTTCAATTAACAAATTTCAAATTATGGTTAAAAAAAACACAAGAAAAAGTGTTTAGATAAAGTGCTGATATGAATGTTTTTGTAAAATCAGGACTGCCCTTAAAATATATTTCTATTTTTTTAGATATTTATCAATAATTATCGTTTTCAATCAATATAATTTTTCTCTTTATCAATGTGCTCTTTTTCCATATCGTCCCTAGTTCTCACTGGGGTGTGCTGACGATGGCAAACGTCAGAAATAGCTTAATGACTTTTTCCAGGCAGATATTTGGCATCTTTTAACATTTTCCTTGTTAGACAGTTTGTTCTTAATAGATCAGACAGGTTTGACAGATCTGGCAGTTATCAGGCCTGGGTGTGGCTCATAAAATTGAACCAACCCCCCCAAATAAATGAATAAAAATAAAATAAATATTTAAAGTAAGTAAACAAAATAACCCATAGTAAATCACATTTAAATAATTAATTAGCAAATAAGGCCAGGTAACTTTGGATATCTTTCCCCATCTACTAAATATCTCTGTTTACAGCATTGTAATTTTCTGTGCAGGTTAATGTCTAATATTACAATTGGTTTGATTATTAGAAACATTTAAGTCAAACAAAATAGCAAAAACTACAGTAACTTGTTTTTAGCAAAATTTTTTTTTTCCATCAGCTTTGTGTTGTACAAAATTTACAGCTCAATTCTTCATGTCAATATCTTAGCATTAGTTGTAGGACATTGGACAACAAAGGTGCAAGAATGTTAAAAAGAAATGACTATAATCACTGTCAACATCAACCTAGACTCAATCAATGGAGAGTTTAAACATGGCTTTTCTATATTTATAGAAGCAATAAACATACAAAATGCTGCAAAATGTCTGTTTAATTTTAAAGCTAGCCATGTTTACTTGCTTCATAATGCATATTTGGGTTAGAGGATGGTATGATGGGGACAGGAGTGCAAGTTGTGGTATATGACTGGAAATTTAATATGGCTACTCTAGACTTGGAACTGAAACCATAAATGTCTCACTGTCTCAACAGTTTCTACTTTCACCCAGACTGCTTGACACTAAACCTTGTATAACTGCCTTCTTGCTGCCCAACTATAGCAGGTTGGAACAATAATCAACTTCTTTCATGGACAACATTTTGCTCCCTAATTTGCTTCATAAATGAGTTGTTTTTTTATAGTAGATTTATATAAAAAGATGCATAAAGTTGGTGTCTGGTCCCAGAAGACAAGAAAGCTCATTACTGAATAGTTGCAAAAGGTTTTGGTCCTTTATACAAAGTGTGTAAACTTCCCCTGTATTGGCCTTCCTTTTTTCTATTGAATCCAAGCCATCTCCATGTAACACAACAGCTTCTCAACACTCTTTCTATTAAAGTCCTGAATCTTATGTGACACAGCAATTAAATCTTCATTATTCCAGCCCAAAATTGTTGTTCATATCTATTTAATCAAACCAAGCTTAAGTTAGTTTCACCACCAGATACACTGCTGGCAGGGCAGCACCAAATCCGAATCTTTAGATATGCTCATGTGTACTCCACGTGGTTCATAGCGAAATATGGAAAAGATACATCAGACTTTGATTAACAAGATATCTTGTAATTTATACAAACATTTGATCTAATTGCATTTTTCAATCACACCACTGCTCCATCTGTATTGAATCTAACTTATCAGCGCAAGTCTCTTTGTATTTAGGGCTAAGTTTCCATATGGGGGGTCTGTAATACGTGTTTATTTTGGTTTGGAAGACTTGAAAGTGAAACTCCCTGAGATGCAGTTAGTTTGCTCTACTGTTACACTCACTGCTTTTCCTTACGGAAATACGCCTGAAATTTATTTTTAAAGGGTTTGATTTACATAGGCTCTGATTTTAAGTGTGTATACAGATTAGTAATATATCAGGTCTGATCTACTAGTTGGTCCATGTTATTGTTTGATTTGATTTCATGATTCATATCAGTAAGTACTGTACAGTAAGTATTAAGAATGAATGGTGAAACTGTGAAAAACACACCATATATTACGTATAAGTTGAGATGTGTAAACAACATTTACACAATTAGAGAATACTATGTCCTTTAAGCAACATCCTTAATATACTGTACAAGGTGAAACACAACTAAATGGGCCAGAAATTTAACTTTAACCATTAGCTAACGGTTAGCGGCTAGCAAATGAAGGGTGACCATGTTTAGATTTTTTTTAAAGGACTTTGGCCCAATCCTAAAACACTTTCAGGACTGGGAAAATATTTTGATTTTGCAATTTCTTTCAGCATTGTAGTATCTGACCTTGAAGGGAATTTGCTGTTACACATACTTCCTGGCTTTGTTTTTGTTTTGTAATTGATGACAGCAACTAATAAATAATAATAGTAACTGGAAATCTTTTATTGTGTCCTGAGACTAAAACAGAAAAAAGGTGGATTTTATTTTTCCCATGCCTTTTTTCCCAGCTGACTTCTTTTTCCCCTTCCGACAACACTTAATAATTTCAAATTTTTTCCATTTTATTATTTCTGGAATTAAGGAGCACCATAGTTGTTCTGCAAGTTTAGCTCCTTCATCCTCTGAAATCCAAGAAGACAGAAATAGTTACTTCTTTGCTGTGTTTTCTGCAGCTATTGCAAGTAAAATGCAGACATTTGGCAGAGCTTTAATAAAAAAAATGTCTTCTTCATCCTCTGCAGGTGGAGATCACTCTGCAGGACATCAATGACAACCCACCTGTTTTTCCTAATGATATTCTAGATGTGACCATTGAGGAGAATGTCGGAGATGGCTTCAAGATAATGCAGCTAACAGCCACAGATGCAGATGAGGTAATGGCTCCCAAACCTTCTTTTCTGTCTGACTGTTTTTGTACTTTGCTGTGCCCATTTTCCATTTAGCTGCTTCCCGAATAGATGTGAGCAATTTGACATAAAATGCAATCCAAATAGTTGTTCAAGCAACACTAAATTCAATTAAGGTACAATTTAAGAGCAACGACTGGAAATTGTACGGCAGAAAAAGCATTCAAATAAAAATGTGAATGCCCAGAAAGTTGTGGCTCATCTGTGGATGTTTAACTGTTTAACCATAAAAAGCAATTTGAATGATTGATTTCATTATTTAAATGAAAAAAGTCTAGCCATACCAGGTTTTACCTATGTGTTAAAACATTTTGGGTTCAGTTTCACTAGAAAGGGACCTGAAGAATGAAGAATTCACTAAACGAGAAACTGACTGACAACATGAAGTAGGCTGAAATATCTCAAAAAGTAATGCTTCTTGCTACTATCTAAAGAATCTATCAAACTCAAAGGATAAAAAAAACCTTAGTAACTCAAGTAAAAAACAGTGAGAGCCACAAATGGAGAGAAAATGGAACAGGGATGAATCTTTTAAAAAGTGTCTGACCTACCAAACGTGAAGAGCTGGTGCTTCATCTTGGAGATTATAAGAGAAAAACATATCAAGTTCTGGATACCTCATCTGCTTTAATTAAGGTTCATGATTCAAGAGTGACAAAGAACCAGGGTTAAAACTGCCGTTATTGGGTGGGTTCCAAGGTTAAAACTACCACAAATAATACAAAGACTATGCTGACTCACCGTTGGTCGTGAATTAAAAGAATCTACAATCTACCACAACAATGTAAAATACTTTTTGGCAGTTCACACGTCGTAATTATGGCTGTTGTTACTGCCAAAGGTGGCACAACCAACGAGGTTTAGACAACAAATTATTTTTCACACAGGGCCAAGTCAGTTTCCATAGTGTTTTCCATAAATAATTGTTATACTGCTAGAAACCCATGTTAAGGAGAGTTCCAGTCGACTATTATGATTGTACCTTGACAAGACAATCGCTTGCGTTACATCAACAGCATGAGTCTCATTGAGCTGAAGCCTTCGTCCTTAGCTGCTGCAGCTAGATGTGGAGGTTAAATCCTGCAGGAGGTGAAATGCAGAAAGCTCTGAAGGTCTGTGGTCCCTTCTTCAAGCCAAAGGACACAGTTTAAGTGAGTGGAAAAAGTCAAGCCATGGAGAGGAGAGAGATTAGAAAGAAGGCCCATAGACTCAGATTTAACTTACGAGGCCACACATTTTTATTGCACAGCTGTTTCCTCACTCCCTTCTCTTTGCTTTAAATGTGAGAAAAGTCACACAAAGACCTACAGTCTCTTTTTCTTACAGGATCTAGGCAAATTATTTGATTTTGAATCAATTAGGAGAGCCTAATAATTCAAGGTTTTAATCTTGAATGTTTTAATATAAGGTATTAAATTCATGGTCAGTTTTTCCTCGTCTGAAGTAATGAAAAGCCTGAGCTGAACAACCTTTAAGGCATGATCTCTGTTTTAGATTAAGCAAATTCCCTTGGAGGGGCTGCATGTAACTCTTGATTGGGGAATTACATAAAAATAACCTCTAAAAGAGAAGTCAAATCTTGTTTCGATGCAGAAATTGAAATAAACAAGAACACAACGTTGAGGGGTCTTTTTAGGATTTACAGATTATAGCAATGTTTACTCCAAACTGCTGTGCTGCCATGAATAGATTGCTAAATAGAAGCCTGTATTTAATCCCTGCTCTCTCCAGAGCCAGATATGAATCCAGCCAAGTGTTTGCCCACATCCTTATGCAGGAAGCTAACGTTGCGCTGACACTCAGCGTTCAGAACACATCGGTGGGAAAGCCACATGCACAGTGTAGCCAAGACTGCAAGATGTTGGCCAGCTGACGGGCTGAGTTCAGGCATCATAATGATCCCGTCCCATTAAATAGCACTGCATGTGGGATTCATGTGTGAGAGGATTAAAACTTTGGTTCAACGCATCCGTTCTTCCCCACTCACATTTCCACCCAAATACTAGTTTGGGATTCCATTTGGTTTTAAATAAAATATATAAAATAAAAAGTTTTGCCTGTTTGAAGATGTTTCTCTCTGAATTTCCATAACCAACCTTTAAGGTTTTTATTAAAGGTAGAATTATGGAATAAGTAACTTGAACAATGGCATGGTTGTTGGTGTAATTACTTTAGAGCTGAGTGATTCATACAAACATCTCTCAGGTTTATAAAGATTTGTGAGAGAATAAATAAAAACACCGTTAGAAACAGTTGTGTGGATGAAAAAGCCTTGTTGATGCCATAAGTCAGAGGAGATTTGGCAGACTGGTTGGAGATAATAGGAAGCAGCACCTTAAATAACCACCAGTGGCAGCCAAACTAGGTTGAATGCCGTCTCTGAACACATGGGCTGTAGCAGCAGAAGAACACACCCGACAGCACTCCTTCCAGCTAAGAACAGGAAACTAAGGCAACAATTTACACAGGCTCACCAAAACTAGACATGAAATCCAAGGGTCTAATAAGCTCAGAGTTAGCTGTGACCCTCAAATTGGTTAAGATTTCTGAATAAACATCATGAAAGCTTACATCCAATGTGCCTTTTATCAGCGGTTCAAGCTGGTGGAGCCATTCTAATAGTGCTGGGGGAATATTTTCTGGCGCTCACCTTGGGGATCATTGTCCATCCCCTGATAGGTGCTTCCAACAGGGTAATCCAGCAC
Organism: Apricaphanius iberus; assembly: GCA_028564705.1. NCBI lineage: Eukaryota > Metazoa > Chordata > Actinopteri > Cyprinodontiformes > Aphaniidae > Apricaphanius > Apricaphanius iberus. The sequence continues at coordinate 155,993 of JAPXFQ010000650.1, read as the reverse complement.
TTGTCAACACTCAAAACTATTTTTTTTAACATGAAAATAAGCACAGATCTCAGTCTAATGCAGCACAAATCTAAAAAATCTGCAGCAACTGTGTCATGCACCAAAATCTCAGAGGAATGCCACTGACAATTTAATAGATCTATGGAGGGATTATCAGTGTACGTCACTCCGTGTCATCTGTATGAAGAGAAGTGATCACGTCTCTTGCTGTTGCAAAAATTACTTTGATTAAAACCAACAAACGTGAAAGTTCTATATAATTCCATTGCCTTGCATCCATTTGAAGGCAAAAAAAGATGTATTTGGTTGCATTTTAACAGAAGAGGTGATTAGAACAATGATTAAACATGCAACAGTCTGCAGCGACCATGTCATATTTGATAAGCATTGGCTAATAAACAAGCTAATGTTCCTAACGAAAACAGAAACTAACTGCAAATCTTGACCCTAACCCTAACCCTAAGAAAATAACAGCAAATAATAAATATAGGAACCGGAAATATCTGAAGAGCCGATGTTTCTTTCCACAGCTTGCTTGTGCAGACATCCACTGTGATGATAAACAAACAATCCCTGTATAACACGAAGAATTAGGGCAGTTCTGAGGGTCCCACATACTATCAAGGGGCCACCAACCATAGCTCAGGAGTGAAGAGTTAATCTCGTAATTGAAAGGGTTGCTGTTTGAAGCCCCAGTTCTGACTGTTTCGGTGTAGGCACCTAACCTGTTGCCTACTGTAGGTGGTCGGTGTGTCCCAGGGCAGCTGTGGCTACAACGGAGCTTGCTAACACCAGTATGCGTGAATGGCTCAACTTCATTAACCTTGAGCTGTCATTGCTTGCTATGTAAGAGTTTGTGTTATGATTGGGTAGGTGTCCCTGCTGGCAGTCTGTGATTCGCACCTCTTACATCTCTTTGGAGCAAAGAGCTATCATCTGCTAAATGAATTTCCCTCTGCCCGGGTCTGGTATAATCCTGCTACAAAATGCCACAGTTTTACTGGTCAGCAGTCTCCTCTGTTATAACAGGCTTCTCTGTCAGAGAGGAACGATAAAGCAGACATCCCGAGTCAAGGTCAGAAGGCCAAACAGTGTTTTGTTTGTGTGCATGGAGTTTCTTAGTGTTGTGAACTGAAAGAAACAAAACTATTTATGGCAGGTGAATTAATTGAAATGACAGCAGAGATCTTTTTACACATTTTATGTGCTCAAATGAGCCCCAAGCTCAGCATCTCCCGCCTTCTTTGCTCTGCCTCTGAACCATATCAGAAAATTAATTGGCGAACCATGGGTGTTGGGTTCCGGACCGCGGCGCAGGTGGCTAATGGGATTGCCAGATCTGGAGCAAATGATTGATGACAGCAGGGTCCTTAGATGAGTTTAATTTTACCCTCCTTCCTTTTTTTTTTACTATTGGACCTGGAACTTAGACAAAGTTCTGGTAATGCAATGAGAGACAAGGTCAAGAAGAGAGTTTTTTAAAAATGCACTCCCTCACAGCAAAAAAAAAAGAGATAAGAGTAAGTCTGGAACTTAGCCCGTTGGTACCAGCTCAGTCTAAATCTTTTTGCTAGAAGTTTTTAAAACACTCAAAATAAACGAATGCTTCATTTGACTTTGCGAGAAAAATATTGATTTTTAATCGAATCAAACCAAATTGTTATATCAGATAAATACAAAAAAATCTGCACCACATGGACATAACTTTTTATTGTCTTACTGCTCAGAGTTCCAGCAGCAGGATGCGAGCACTGTGTGGGACTTTTACAGACTGCTACTATGAAGTTGCTTAGACTGTACAACCTTTTACCTGTAATATCGATTTGACTGTAATATTGATGCCCTGTCAAGATTTGTTGGTACAAGGAAAAGAGCAGTACAGTGTTTTGTAAAACTATTTTTGCTACATCAGTTTTCACATCCAAACTGCAAACTTTAAAAACATTGAACTTTTATTGGAATTTTACAAGACAGACCAACAGAAAGTGGTGTGGTTGTGATGTGGACGAAAAGTAGTTTTCACGTTTTTTGTTTGTTTTTTCATTACAAAAATAAAAATATACAACCCCTTTGAGTCAATACTTGATGGAGACACTTTTAACTGCAAATTTGGCTGCACATCTTTTGAGCATGTCTACCAGCTTTTGCAGATCAATATATAAACTTGTTTACCTATTTTTTCTTTGTGAACTAGCCCAAAGTTCTACAGATTGTTTATAAAATTGTCTATAGACATCCCTTTTCAAGCTTAAAAAAAAACTAAAGATTTTCTCTTAGATTTTTGGACTTAAGATGAGACATTCAAACAGAGACATATTTGCAGCTCTAACTGCATAAATGTGAAAATCTGCCCTTGTCCAAAGTCCTCTTCCATCCTTGATCACTCTGTGTTTAGCTCCAAATATCTTCCAATCAACTCTGAACAGCTTCCCTGTACTGTACTACGAACCTATACGTAGTCACCATGATGTTTTTTTCTCTCTCTACCAAACCTTTAAGCTCTTCTGAAGGCAGTTGGTCACTCTGAAATTTATTTAGGGGTATCAGAGTATCACTTATCTTACATTTTATAACCAGTGGCTACTGTATCTTGGTCCTTTACATAAAATTCTAATCAACTCACAAAGAACAACGGAAATAATATGCTGTTAAAATGTATTAATTAAACTAAATATTAATAATATAATGAATAATGGAACTTAAAAAAAATTTGGAGACATTTATTTTGAGAGCTTGTTTAGATGATAGAATTAGGAAAAAAGGCTGGAAAAAGAAATATATATATATAGTTACCCAGACCTTTCAAGGCTATGTAGATGAAACACAAGCATTTAATTAGAATTTACAGTAAATACGTATAAATATTTAAAAAAAAGAAATTAAAAGAATCTGCTGAAAAAGGGACCCTGACAATTCTGCTTAGACAGCTATTTAAAATCCAGATTATGTCAGCATTGCCCACTAAGGCAATAAATATGTCAATATGAAACAACCTAATGCAAGACCTTTCTTCATATGCTGCCCCATTGTTTCGATGGGATCAGACAGCCTTGCACAGACATCAGGCGAAGCAGAAAAAGTCTTATTTCAACAGTAACCGGAGCCTCGGTTCTTCTCACTGAATAGCAGTAAGCTTTTTGAAGTTGCTTTAGCTTTTCTGGCAGAAGACACAAAAGAGAGACAGTTGTCTGATCTCTCATTGTCCCGACACAAATATAAACGTCAAGATCTGTCGTCGGGCCCATTCACATGTCATATCACGTTCGGTCCTCTTCTCCTATTCCAAAGCCCCTTACCAAGGCTGTCGTGTGCATCACAGAGCCCACAGCTTTCTGAAGCAAGTTGTGGTCAGCTCGTTGAATTTCCTAAAGGAAAAAAAATTATTCACACGAGATGAGTGACGCTCAACACAAAGCTGATTTCCAGTTTTTGTTTGTCTTAGCTTGAAAATATTTTATTTATGTATTTATTTATGAGCCACTGATAAGGACAACTTACAGTGACCAATCACCTACAGTACCTTAGTATTTCAATCAGAAAAAAAAAATCTGTTTGTCTGTCTGTCTAATAAAGTCGTACAGTCTGCTCAAAACATCTTACGGGCATCATTCAAGCCTTGTGCTTACATTTAAAAGCTTGTACAGTATCAACAGTTGACTGATAAACTCTTATGTCTCTAATTAAAAGTGTTTTAAAAATGCTCTGTCGCAGTTCCGTGCATGTATCCACAGATCGTGTCCCATTTTCAGCTGATTTTCCCAGTTGAGCGAATATTTAATTTACGGGCTGAGTTTTTGTGTAATTGTCTGTGGTGCCTCGTGTATGACAGCTACAGGGGGGTAAATAACCAGAAGTGATCACAACTTCAGGACCAGCTCCCGATAAGCTATACAGGGTGCACGGAAATTAAATTTGAGCATACCAACCCGTTGCAGCAGCGCCTCGAGCCGGTTTTACCGAAACCTCTTATCAAGGATGTACAAGAAGCCAAAGAAAGGCAGAAATTTTTTTTATATTTACCTTTATGAATTTAAGTTTTACTCAAAGCCGCATAAAATACATATTGTTTTCCTAATATTTTAAGTAAGTAGGCTGTTAGTTTCAGTGAAGCTGAAGCTTCTCTGCACAGAACGGCAACGGTTGCCAATAAAACCCATTAGTTTTTCTTGTGCATTATTCTTCTCTGGCACGTATATTACTAATATAGACAACATTTTCCTTGTGCTACAATTTGGACATAAATGATCCTTCATAGCCAACAGCCATTGATTGAAGATGCGATTTTTACCACCTGCTGATCCACTGCAGTGCATGTTGTAATGAAATGTCAAACGGATGAAGACTTTAATATGCATATTTACTAATAATAGTCCCCAGCAATCTTTAAGGTATACTCAAGTTTATGTTACTGTCCCCAGCATTTTAAAAACAAACGGACAAATGTCCTTGCTTTTTATGGAGGATGAACATTAGCAGCCTCATGTTTGCAATCCCAAATGTTGTTAGGATCTTTTTCCGATGGTCAGGCTGATTAAAACCCTTCATCCTTTGTACTTGTTCTGGGTTCATTATCCGCATCTGTGATTTACTCCGAAAAATCTAAATCACAAGCCCTCTCCTTACTGACTGTCTCTGGGAAAAAAGCAGCAGAGAAAGGTTTTATTCATCGAGTCTGGAGTTGGATCTGAAGATGAGGAAGGTGAAGACTCTGGTCTTGCTGGCAGACAGTATCTTTGATCCTCACCCATCAGAACGCTCTAACTTTCTGTTCCTTGACGATGGCATGTTAACAGGAAGTATATCAAAGTGGGGCCAACCCACTGGCTTAGTGAGTTTAAGACCCTAGAATAAATAACAAAATGTTAAAAATGAAATATAAATAAATAGAAATACATAATATTAATGGAAAAGAAGACAAAAGCTTGACCTAATACCTTGTTTGTGTCTCCTCTCAGGGTCCTAACGCTCTGGTGACTTACACCATCATCAGTGGTGCCGAGGACAGCTTTCGCATCGACCCTGAATCCGGGGACCTGATCGCCACCAAGAGGTTGGACAGGGAACGGCGGTCAAAATATTCCCTCCTGGTGCGAGCGGACGATGGAAAGCAGTCGTCCGACATGAGACTGAACATCACTGTCCAAGACATAAACGACCACACGCCCAAGTTCTCCCGTGCGACCTACTCATTTGACCTCCCCGAGGACATGGCGCCAGGTGAGGTCGCTTAATGGAGCGTACGGTTACAAACTAAACACGCTGAAATGGACGGAGCAGGCGATGTTTTGTCTTCTGGAAAAGCTCTCAGTCCAAAATAACATAGCTCAGGGGGACTTTTTTTTTTCTTTGGCATTTTTTCCCCCCAAGCATTTTAAATGTGTTGTGGCTCTGAAATGTTGAGCATTTTTTTCTCAAGAGTAATATCAAGAGTTTAGTGGGTCAAATGGAGAATAACTGAGTTGTGATTTACAGCCACCGACAGCCGTCTGGCAGACCTAACTCACCCCTCTCAGAACTAAGTCTGAGTTTGGTAATCAAAGAAAAATGTCTATTGAGAATAACATTGAATTATAATCCTACTAAGCACTCAGAAACCCCTTAATAATGAGCTGTTTGTTCAGACACAGCAGGCTAAGACAGAATTAGCAACTGGCTCAACGATCAGTTACTCACTTGCATGAAAAATAATCCCCCAGCAATAATATTTTAAAAAGAAGCAGTAAACACTGTGCCTCTGTTGTCACTCAGGCTCCATCGTGGCAGCGATCCTAGCGAGCGACTCCGACTCTGGGGTGAACGGAGAGGTCACATACTCGCTGGAGGAGGACGACGAAGATGGGACCTTCCTCCTCAACCCAGTGACGGGCGTTTTCAACATAACACGTCCGCTGGACTACGAAGCTCAGCAGTACTACATCCTAACCGCAAGAGCCGAGGATGGTGGCGGGCAGGCCAGCACGGTCCGGGTTTATTTCAACGTGCTGGACGTGAACGACAACTCACCCGTCTTCGACACCACCGTGTACAGCACTTCTGTGTCCGAGAGTCTGCCGCCTGGATCCAGTATCGTCACTGTTGTGGCCAGTGATGCTGATGATGGTACGTGGGAAATTTCATAGGAGCTGAACACCAAATACTACCAGGTTATTTTAAAGCATGTTGTAATGATTTCATTCATGTTCTTTATTCAGTCACAGACTTAAACGAAAAATGTGATCAATACAAACATTACATTATTAAGTGACTGACAAGGCACAGGCTGAAGCTCAATGCTTATGTTTATGCCAGTCCTTTTTAACAAACAGTGGTTTTAATTAACGATGAAACGGCTAAACAAAGAAATTGAACAGCTAAATTATATGGGACAATTTCCTAAATTACTGTTAATTATTGTAGACTATTGTATCTTTTGTCCTGTTTGTAAAGAAATGTTGGGAGTCTAAAAAAATTATATTAGCTTGTTAATTAACCAAGTCATTTGCCCTGGTAACAAGATAACGAGAATCTTTGTTGTCACTATGCAAAACAAAAAAAACTTTGTTTAGCAGGCCACAAGTGTGGGTAGCTGTCAATATTGAAAATAAGGCAGAAATTAGTGTTTTGTAACGGTCCATAAACTAAGGGATATGCTATTTTTTTAATCAATAATGCATCAAGAATACCGTTAGGTAGGCCCATAGGTTGTGTAAGTGTGGTCAAATCCTACCATTTTTCAAATGCATAATTAATTGGCGTTTAAAGATGTGTGTTTTGTTTTTGTTTTTTAAAAAAAATAAGTAGAGTGAAGCTATTTACACCCTTAGCCGAGTTTTTTAAAGCAAATATTCTCACCACCTTGTTTGAAATAAAACACCTTAACTGCTTAAGTGTGTTTTTATGCACATTCATAGACATGCCAAACCTGTAGGGGACAGTAGTTCTCCCAGAGCTTATCCACTCAGAGTAACTTTCTAAACTCTAACTTCTGCATACAGCAGTAATTGGGCTGGTAAAAAGAAGCGAGCAACAAGTGATTCGACAGTCGATAATGCCAACATATCTCTGCGTACCTAAATGTTGTTTCTAAGTGGAAAGACAGATCTCACATGTAATGACGGAGGACATCATTGCGAAAACTTAAAACACTAGTTATTTCCGTCCACAAGCAAATGCTTCTATTTGGTCAGAGTTTTTAAAAATGATAATAATTAAGTGCCCTAAAATCTATTGACTGAGTCACTTATAAAGCTGCCTCTTGGCAATAACACGTACAGTGGCGTAACTACACCACCACACGTAAGTTATACTACTGTGCATTTATGCACGTCAAAATATGTATTTTACATCCAGCGTATTGCATTTTACAATGGGTTAGCACTTAATTTCAGGATCAGAACAACTCCTCAATATATACCTTATTTTTTGCAACCGGCAGCTCGCAATGTGGTAGCGAACCGAGAGTAGCCTGCTTATTAACACAGTACCCACCTGGTTTGTTGCCAGTTACAAACTATCGTTACAAAAGCTGATTTAGACAAATACAAAAAAAAAACTCACTTTGGACAATGTAACTTCTAACTGTCAGCTCGGAATGCAGTCTTATTCTTTAACTACTTAATACCTGTGTTGTTTCTGATATCTCATGAGACAAACTATTTTTATTTGTGTTGCTCATTCCAGGAGCAGGGCAATTAAAAGTGATTTACGTGATTAAGAAGAAAACGAAACATGAGCAAAACATAACACAATGGTTGCAAAATAATAGAAAGTGATGAAAAGTTGTTGAACAGACCACAATGTATTGTGTTCAAGTAGCTCTAAGCAAGTAGGGTTTTAGCCTCGAATTGAAGGAACTCTGTGTTTTAGGATCTCTGCAGTTTTCTGCAAATCATTTTCAGATTAGAGGAGTATATAAACTGAGTGCTGCTTCTCCATGTCTGGTTCTGATCCTGGGGATGCAGAGTAAACTTGACCAGAGGACCTGAGTAGTCTGGAAGGTTGATATGACTGCAGATCCGTTATGTATTTTGGTGCAGAGCAATTCTGTGATTAATAAACTAAAATATGTTTTGAACTGAATTTACATTATATTTACTTGTTCTAATGAAACACACTTTATAACGTATTTGAGTTGTTTCTACCTTTCAGGTGGGGGGTGTTTTGAGATTCTGAAGTGAGTGCGGTGCTATGCTCTCCCCTGCTATAATTACAGCTTTATCCAAGCTTAATGTGGTTATCGTGACCTACATTCCTGGGAAATGCGCTGCCTTGCTCTCTTAACCCAGAGTCTGGCTTCTTTCTCCTCATAATCTGACTGCGTCGTCCTCTAAGATACAGAGCTGCTGTGTTTCACTGTCACAATAAAGCTCTGCCATTGTTAGCTCTCACCCCTGACCCAAAGACTTTGTCTCCCTCCAGAATAGCCTAAACTCAGATAGAAGCCGCCCTCGGACCCCTGATAATAGATTACTTGTATACTGTAAATACACATTGAGTGTGGGAAGGTGTCAAAGCTTTCCACATGACTACCCCGTTGAGTTGAATAGCTGATGCTCAAGCTGATTTTAACCTCCACTTACTGGGGAGCACTCTGGATTAGGCCAGATTTCAAAGTTAGTTTGTTTACTCCACATATCCACTCGGATTCGAACCATTTATGACATTCAAATAAACATTGTGTCTATGGTGCTTTCTGGGTTTTGTTCTCTAAAAGTGCAGAAAGGCATTATCAGTTTCGGAAGTGGCTTGCAGTTGGGTTTCTGTTTTGATAGAAATCTGTCATGCAGCATGAATGGATTGAAATCTTGGAGGTCAAGAGGAGAAGCCAGTTGTTGCACACGTACAATTTGTGGAAATGGATGCTGATTATCCACACGAGTGCCCAATGCAAAGTGTTCAGTATTTTTAATATCAAGAACAATAGAAGTATCAGAACTTGACCTTCTTTATGCCATACTTGCTTCTGGTTATCTAATACTTTTTGTTTGCTTTTCTGAATTCAAGGTTGTTTAAAATTGTCACGTGTAGATTTATTGGAGAAGTTTCTTGTTGTTTTGCGTAGCTTTGTTTTTACGTATCTGTCTTTACAATGAGTCTAATCATTTATAAATTTGATATAGCTCCAAACAGGATTCATGTAACGTATTAGTCATAAGCAGTCATGCTTTATCCATTTGTTCTTTATTTTCCTGATATTCAGTTTATAATCCTACTGAAAATAGCTTATACTTGCTTTAAATCTTGTGTTTAGTCAATTGAAACTAAAACATTCTTGCTAGATTATGCACAGGCAGCTCCATCGTCATGGAAAAGTGTGTTCAACGTTGCCCATAAAGTTGGAATAATTTAGTTTTCAGACACATTCCTTATTTTATTGTGGTTTTATTTTCATTGCAATATGCTTGGAATAGACTGATCAATAAAATTTCAAGTGGATGTAAACCTAATCTGTCAAGAATAAATCACATTGTCACAATTATTTCATGAGAAGAGGTTATTCCAACTTTATGTGCAACAGCAAATTTAAAGAGGTTTGGTTTGGCTAAGTTAGTTGGCTAAAGCAAAGTCAATAACCTTTATGAAGCTAACTGTATTCTGTAGGAAAGTCCTAAAGCTTGAGAACCAAAGTGTAAAAGCATTTTGAATAAAATCTAGAGCTACAAAAAACAATTTGAGCTGACCAGGCACTCACATATTTTGAAAAATGTGTTGAATGTCAAGAAGTTGGCAAAACAGAGTCTTACAACATAAAGTAGGCCAAAAAAGGTCTTAAAAAGCAACACATCATACCCAGATCTAAAATCAAGTACAAATCAGCCTAGAAAGTGTAGAAAAGCCATTTCTACAACTCAGGGACTCAGCAACCCACAGCCAGAGCCATTACTGACTAACAGAGAAAAAGAACAGAAGTGACCCTTCCCAGAGCGAACAAATTACTATAAGGACTTATAGATGACTCCTCTTAGAGGTCACCAAAAAAATTCAAAACTTTTAAGCAGGACAGTGTTCCAAAGCATACATGATTTCAATTGTTTTATAACATCCAAAATGAAGGTATTGGAGTGGCATAGTTAAAGTCTGCATTTAGTTCTGATTGAGGTCTTTTGGCATGACTTGAAAATGGCACTTCTTGCCCAGATATTCCCAAATATAGCTAAATAAAAAACTATTCTGCAAAAATGATGTGGCCAAAACACTCTGTAGTAACTGGCACTGGTGGTTGCTTTGGGTGGGAAATTGGGTTTTGGGACGATTACATCTTGACAAATAACCAGCATAGTTTTGGTTTCGGTTTTATATTATATCATGATTTATGTGCATCTTAACTTTCAGTCGTAGTGGTGTTAGACAAGGTCTTAAAATGTTTAACGTGGCCACATTTATCACAAGACTATGTTGAATAAAGGACACCATTAAAAAAGAAAATATTTCAAAGTGGCAGGTGACTAAAATAAAAAAAAAAGCAGCCTGAGATAGTAAGAGTTAGGAAATCATACTCAACAGTGATCAGAATCCAACCCTTTATCCTATAAAAAACACCAGAAAGCAGTGCTTTGGACATACCACGCTCCTCACTTGTTCGTTGGCTAGCTCACGTTGTTTTCCTCTGGCGTCTCACGCTACGCTATCATCTGGGCCTTTGCATCAGCAGCTAATAGGCAATTTTACAGCTACCATCAAAATTTAGCAGTGTAAGTGCTGCTGGGTGCTAACGCTAGACAAAAAGTACACAATAAAAAATAAATTAAAAACACACACAGAGCACATGGATATTGATGTGAAGGCAGAAATTGCAGGGCGAAGTTGAAATTTACCTCACAAATGAGCAAATGTAAAATGGAGGAGTTTGTTTTGATGAAGTTGTACCAGGGCCTTTTTTGACTGTGACCCTACTGATTATCGACTACCAGAACCGAAGCACGAGCTCAAACGTCATGGTCAAAGTAAAAATGTGTCATTACAAGAGGCTATTGAAAAGGTGCATAGATGTATCTCAGTAAAATACAAGTTTATCTTAGAGTGGATTGTGGAAAATGGTAAGAACTGAAAAATTAAGGACTCCATAGCCAATAAACAACTGTTACACCCGTTACCATGACAACATCTGACAGTGGCTGCTCCAAAGATTTACTAATTCTACTGTGAGTAAAATCTAACAGAAAAAAACGTTCATTTCACATATAAAATTAATCGAGTTTCTGTTTTTTGTACCCTATAGTCAAAATTATTGGGTTTTATAGATTTATGATGGCTATTTTTTTTCTCATTATTTTATGATTTCCTTCTCATAACGATATCCAACATCTAGAGTCTGATTCCCCAAACATCAGTAGGCCTACTTAGTTCCTTCCCATTTGAACATCTTTATGAGACAAAGCTACAACTTTCTGATGATCAAAGCAACTCAGACCCATAGGCACCCATGCAAAATATGCGCTTGCTTGTCTAGAGATACTTCCTAGGATATATTGCAATGTTTCTGTCACAATCTATTTTAAGCTAGTGTGAAAAGGGATACTACCTGTGCTGCGGATTTAGGATTTCCCATTGTAACACAAAATAGATGTACAAAAACTTTCTCTAATCACCAAAATCTTTGTGGGTTTTTTTTAGGTCCAAACGCCCAGCTTCTCTACAAAATTTCATCCGGTGACCCTTATGGCCACTTTGCCATCACCAAGGAAGGTGTTGTCAAAACGAAGAGGGCACTTGACCGGGAAACACAGTCCTTCTACAACCTGGTGATCACTGTCAACGACCTAGCACCTTCTCCAGCCACCCGTTTCACCAGCACTGCCCAGGTGTCAGTCATCCTCCTGGACGTCAACGACTGCCCTCCCACCTTCACTTCCCAGAAGATGACTTACATTCAGGAGAACACACCGGTGGACACAGTGGTGTTCACTGTCCAGGCCACGGATGCTGACAGTGGGCCAAACAGCTATGTGGAATACTCTCTCAAAGGACCTTTTGGTAATAAGTTTAGCATTGGTATGATTGGTGGAGATGTCAGGTTGGTTGGAGAACTGGACAGAGAAGAGCTTTCCAACTACACCCTCACCATCGTCGCTACAGATAAAGGTGAGCCCCCTCTCTCCTCCACCATGGACGTGACCATGATGGTTCTGGATGTCAACGACAACACTCCGAGCTTCTCACAGAACATCTATGACATTGAGATTGAGGAGAACATCCTGACTGGCACTGATGTCATTCAGGTGCTTGCCACTGATGCCGATGATGGCACCAATGGGCAGATCCGGTTCTCTATCTCTGGCGGTAACCCCAACAAGGATTTCCGAATCGATTCAGTCACAGGGATGATTTCGGTCGCCAGACAGCTTGACCGTGAGACACGTTCGTCCTATTCGCTGGTGGTCCATGCTTCGGACCGTGGCAGCATCCCCAGAGTGGACCGCACAACCGTCAACATTGTTTTATTGGATGTTAATGACTGCTCACCAGTGTTTGAGCTGTCTCCTTACACCATCAACATCAAGGAGAACCTTGAGAACCTACCAAAAAACATTCTGCAGGTCAGTCTTCTTTTATTTATCTTAGTTTATCATGTTTAGTCTTTTTTTTAGCTTCGCAGAAAGGCTCTCCATGATAATACGAAGCGAGTGCTTTAAATGTCAGTTTAGAGACCTTCGACAAGCTAATGGCTTAACTAAATTTGTAGTAATACTAACTTAATAAGCACAGGTATGTAGATAGTATAAGTTCACTGAAGCACTGGACCCAGTGGTCTTACTTTACTAAATGACAAATACTTGACCAAAATGACAAAGAAATGATAAATGGCAGCAATTTGCTCTGCTCAATTAAGCCTTTATAGGATTTCACCAAAATTTGAAACTGCTTTAAACTGCATGACGGGGCAATTAACATCGTAACCACCTTGATGACTAAATGAGGCATGTATGAAAATGGAGTGGGGAAAACCTTTTTTCCAGTAGCACGGCAGCTGCTCTTTCCTTCACGTGTATACCTTAACAGGAAATGAGGCTACAGGAAAGTAGTGGGAAAGGGTCCAGACGTCGCGGCTGCACAGGAGCTCACATCTGTGTGCTAACCTGGTTGTAATGGGCATGTCAAGAAGGTATGAGAAGCCAAGTGGGTAAAATTCAACTTGTAAATAGTTTTTTTTCTAAGAAAATGAAGAAAATATATGTATTTAGCCTAAAGTAAGGGAGCCCTACTTACCAATTCTATGGTTTTCAATTTTAGTGGATTCTCTGGGAAAGTCTGATTAGACAAAATGAATAAGTAATGATCTTCCTCGCCTCAACAATTACCTCCATGGTGCCACTGCTGGTAATTACCCCCATCTGTTTTACTGGAATGATTTAGGGAGGACGGTGGTTACACTGGGCTATCCCCAGCTTGGTTTACAACACACTCCATGATTATTGCCACCCTTGGTAAAGAGCTGTATAAAGCTTTCAAATTAATGTTAACTTTCTTACAGTTACACAGCATCGCTCTGAAAAGTGTGACCTTTTACTGAATTAGTTTTCATACTTAATATAAGAATTCTATAAATTCATATCTAAATTCTAATTGGTTTAAATATGATATGAAAAAGATTCACAAGCACCAAACGATTTGGTTTGATACTTAAAATATTGGGCTCTACTCCACTGACGGAGAAGTGCAAACTAGGTTTTAGAGTCATATGTTGTGAATTGAACATTTTTATTTGTTCTCAACACCAAGAACTCTGAATAAAAATTCCACTCTCAAACAGAAAGCTGAATATAGGGTCACAGAAATGGGTCACCAGACACAAAATCCTCCTCCTTCTCCAACAACCATCCAAGTCCCCAGACGTGATCCTGTTGAAAAACCGACGTAGTGAGCTAAAAAAGAAAAAAATAATAATATTGCCATGGTTTTTACACATTTTTATCCGGGGTAAAAAAAAAAGTAGAGTGATGGGGCCTCATGTGGTTCCAGACCTTGAGACCTTTGCTGCACATCTTCCCCATTCTCTTTCCCTGCCCATTTCCTGTCCGTTAGCTGTAAATAAAGGCCACTTGTTCCAATTCTATTTTTTTTTTAATTGTGAAGTTCTTTTTTAATATATTCAGTTTACAATCGAGATGGAAGCAATAGCTCTTGACTGATAGATTTGGATTATGTAATTTTTTGTTTTTTTTTCTTGTCTTTCAGAATGTGATTAATTATTCCATATTAATTTATTCATTCAGCTTTGTTGAGAAAATTGGATTTAAATCATAGATTTACATTTAAATATAATAATTAGGGATGCACCAATACTGATACTTCTATCAGGGCCGATAGTTATTTCTATACCATAAACCGATACTTAAACTTTGCAATGATTTTATAGAAAATGTTTATTTTACACTTGAAATTTTTGTTTGGTGGTCATTTGTATTAATATTTTATTTTTTATCTAATTCTCCTTAATTTGTTGTAACAAGCAGAGGAAAAAATAAAACCTGTCTTCCAATTCATTGCATTTTTTTGTGTGTGTTAGGTAGAAATTACCGGCATTGGTTCTCGGTAGCTGCAGGTTCTCAGATCCAAGTATCGGTATGGTATCGGTTTTTAAAAAAGGGAATCTTTGCAGTCGTAACAACAAAATAAATTTTGCAGAAAACTTTTTAAAATTGTATTCTTGTCTGCATGTTGCTTGTGACCAATAACTAAAACATGTGGCTAAATATCACCAATCTGCTTTAGAGTGGGGAAGGGATGATTAAAAGCTCAGTTTAACAATAAAGCACTGAATATAACCATATTGAAGGAAAAAATAAATTGTAGTATTATAATAATAGTAGTATAACAATCTAATTTCCAGGTTGTTGCCAGAGATGACGACCAAGGAGCCAATGGACAGCTGAGCTACATGCTCAGTGGTAGGAACGATGAGGCGGCGTTCACCCTGTCGTCCAGCGGTCAGCTGAGTTTGACTCAGACTCTGGATCGGGAAACTCAGGGGAAATACATCCTGCTGATTACAGCCACCGACTCAGGTACGACTACAGCTAAAAGCAGCTCATCTGTTTCAAATTCCTGTCAGTTTTAAACAGTATCCTGAGAGCTGATCTCTGCAACATTTTCTGCTCGTGGAGGGGGACCACTTCATTTCAGCATCAATCCCTTTCGGCAATCAGTTTGTAAAATGATGCAGGAGCAGAACATTTCCATGAACACCAGTGTCAACAAACAGCATTTCTTCATGTTCAGAGTGTGCACACAGTTCTTTTTGTGTGGCACAATAACATAAACATTATGGGAGTTTAAGCTTGTAAAATAGTGGGTGTCTTATTTTTTCTTGCTCCACAGAGGTCTTTTCGGCAGCTCGAATTGAATAGCATCCTGTGTTTATTTGGATATGGCGGTGGAGCTTGTTATAGCCAGATAAAAGGTTAACTTGTTATTGCACGGAGGCCAGTTAATGTGCAGTTAAAGGGCGACGTGCGTATCCCCGTTGCAGTCAAATCACATGGTATTCCACTTAAGTATACGTTTGTCCGAGCCTCTCTGGCAGAACTGTCATGGGCTGAGGGTGGTTCTGTTTCATTCCTGCTCCGGCCACGTGACCGTGCATAAAGCGGTGTATTTTTGACTGTTCACAGACTTCGGTGAGAAGTTGCATCCAATAATGCTGCTGCATGTGGAAAAAGACTTATTATTCAATGCATAACCAAGTATTGGGTAATTTAAAGATGATATATGTGAATTTTTTCATAAAAAACCCTGAAAAAAAGGTAACTTTTTCTAAATGTAGGCCTTTTATGAAATTGCTGTTGCTTCATTTGGTGTTTAGAGGAGTTGCCCAACAAGCCAACATACTAATTATGATTCGATCCCATTTTGTACTCTTTGCAGGGACTTCATAGTTAGAGCCTTGACAACAATTCCAAAATATTTTGACAGGACGCTGCAGCACAATGTTGAGGCAGAGTGAGGGATTTGGGGGTAGAATATCAAAATATCAAAAAAGCCCACAATCACAGTGCTGGCTGAATCACCCAGCAGCATTTTCTCACATTTTTGAGGCCTAGGCTCAGACGGCGCGGGGGGAAATGGTTCTCCCAGGCGCTATCTGGCAGGAAATTTCCAAGGTGGACAAAGCAGACGTGTCTCCAAGCACTCTGTCTTCCGTGACCCTTTCTGAACCGCAGACATTCGCGTTGAAGTCTCTGGTTGTCCATGCGTGTTTGAGAAGACTGCCGGCCTTTGTCAGGGAGTGCCTTTGGTTTGTAGAGGACGTATTTTGCAAGAAAAAACAGACCATCACTGTCCGTCAGGAAGATGAAGTGCTGTCATGTCTGGATTTGTCTGAAAGCAGAGGCCGAGTCCTGCCGGAACCACAGCGCACATCAAACACTTCGGCTCGACACAAAGAGATAAGTGACTCACATGGAGGAGGCGGGGGAACTCCAGCTTACAACTGTTTTAGAATTTTAAACAAATTTTCATGTATTTTTAATGACTTTGTCCCTTCACTGTTGTGCTTTAGAAATTTTCCTCTGGGCCACTTCCTGTGAAGGTAATCCCATTAATGTGGCTCCAACAGAGCTTTAGCACCATCTATCTTCACCAGCAGCTCGGTCCTCATGAAATGACTGATCTTACACTGTCAGTGTTAATAAAATATGAAGTGATTTTTTTTTCTTCCAAGGGTTGGAACAGTGAGGGGAGAAAAAAAATTAAAAAAGGCTTGTATGTCAGAACGTATTACCTATTCCAGTGACATGTAAAATATCCATTTTTTTTTTTTTTAGATTAAGTCCCTACAGCCGGTGACATTTTCATGCAACATTATGATAAAATATTTCACAAAAAAGTGTCCTGTCATATGTCCATCTCATACTATCCATCCACCAGTGTATGTATCTGTCAGTCTGCCCATCTGTAAGTGATCATTTTGTTCATTTGTCGATCAATGACCATCAATATTAGTATAAACATCCATTCATACATCAATCTGTTTATGAGGGATTTAACGGTACATGTATTCATGCTCAGATTTTTTCGGTGTGATATGTACGGCTAACGAGCAAATACAGACGATTTCTGTCTAAAGACATGCAGAATGTTTACGTGATGAACTCAGAGTTCCAAAACTTTCTGCATTGCAACTCTAAAAAGTGACACAAAAACAAAACAGAAAAGACTCCCAGCTATCACTAATCTCTGCTATTTGGAAACATTAATTGTTTCTCATGATGGTTGTGTATAGGCAAGAATTGGGCGATAACATATGTTTCACGATAGATGGGACGATACAATATATTGCAATATACTGCAATACTATGAGGATATATCGTTATATTCAAAACTGAATTTAAATTTAGAAAACCTGTCACAGCATCCTAAACACTCCAACCTGTTTCATCCAGTTTTATTACTTGTTCTAGTCGATCCACTGGTATGAAGAAGTTGAAAACAGCCACCAACTAGTAGTCATACTTTTAATTTTACTGCAGAAATTACTGTCATTAATGTTTGCATTAAAATTCTTAAAAATAAAAAAAAATACTTTGCATTTGAATATTGGTATAATATCCAGTCAGTTTTATACTTTCAACTTTTTAAGGTTGATAAAAAAAAAGTCAAAAAAGTGTTATGCATATTTGTATTTAGTTTTCTTGATTTAAATGTAATGAAAATGTTGTGAATTTAATAAATCAAACAATCAATCCACTTTATTTATAAATCATCTTTCATAGAATGAAATGCATTTCAAAGTGTTATACATAATTCAAAATTAAGCTCAAATATTTTTTTTGCTCCTGGTCGTCGTCAGGACACCTGCTGCTGAATTTTGTAGAAGCTGTAACCCAGAGATATTCTTTTTGGGAAGACCAAAAAGCAGGGTATTACAGTAATCATAGGGCATTACAATATTTTTGATTTTTGTGTACCGCTGCACTCTTCATCTTCCACCTTCCGGTTGAATATTGACTGAGAAATCGGGAAGAATCCGTATGCCCCCGAAATATATCCTATTAAGAACATGATCAAATAAGAATCACTGATTTGTCAAAGTATCACTACTTTAATGAACTCTGCAGGAAATTTCTGGTCATCTCTCGGTTAGTGCATCTACAGACACACAGAGACGCTTGAGAGCTTGCATCGTCCCCGGTTGATTTTTGCTGTTCAGCCAACATCTGGGATCAGCTGCAGGCAAATCAGATTTTTTTTAACACTAGAACTCCCAGAGAGCAGCCATTTGGCTTTTCTACCTATAAAACCCACAGGTCAGTCGATCGGCTGGAAGGCCACCTGTTAAGCCACTGCTGAGTAATGCACACCTTTGTAGGAATGTGAAGCAATGAGCTCTCCAACAGAGTGAAATGCTTTTTTCAAGCAATCTTTCCATAATGGTTTTAACCAAGCATCTTACGTTGTGGAAAACATATTTTCACAAAAATGGAAGTTTCTCAGTTAGCACGCTTTTACTGTTACTCTAATTAATTTTTAAATCAAAACACATGACCCAGTGTTTTCTGAATAAATTGTAAGACTATACATTATAGCCTGATGTAAAATTGTTAAAGATACCGAGTTAGCAACACAGTGGTAGCTGCAAAGGTTGCCAGTCCAACAAAGGGCAACATAGAGACACACAGAACAAACAGTTTTTGGACTGTGGAAAGAAGTCAGAATACCTGGAGGAAACCAAGCCATGCACAGGTAGTACATGCAGACTCCATGCAGTATGATCCCATCCCGGGATTTGAACCCATGACCTTTCTGCTCCAAGGCAGCAGTGAAATAGACAGAAAATAGGTTAATATCAAACAAAAATGTTTCTTAGTGTGTATACTTATTTTTAGATCAGATGTTTGTTGGCGTAATTTTTTTTTGTTGTGCAATCCTTGTGAGAAGAGAGTGCATCCTCTTACATCTGTAGGGGGTTATGGATCATAACATTATGAAAATGATCACTCAGAGTTTGGGCCAAGCTTTAGAGGCTGGATGGATCTAACATTTGACATCAGAATACTCAATTGGTGCAAGGTGCCCATTTCCCTTTGGCTGCATAATCACCCCAAATCATTACACCTCCACCACCAGTCTTGTTTATGACCAACTCTCATTAACTTTAACCTAAAACGTGGAAACTTAGGCCTACGTAGTCTGAGAAGCAGTGATTTGGGTTTCTCCAAGTATTGCATGATCTGACATTTTTGTGGTTTTGCTGGAAATACACCCCTGTAGACGAGGGCCAGTTCTACAATTCTTTTTTCCTCTTTTGAATGATCTTACTTTTAAAATGTTTGAATACAGCCTTTTTAGATTGATCGGAAGCAAGAGGTACTGTCTATATCTAAGATCATTGCTTAAATTTGTCTGCCCTGGCCTTGTTTGCTCCCTTGGCAGCAAACTGCCGAACACCCTGCTTTTAAAGTGAGCATTAAACCTGCTAATGGTTGTTAATTTCCGTATTAGTACAATAACATACCAAATTCTCATTTAAAAAGGAAGTTGTGATATCATAATCACTAATACACTATCCTACCTGTAGAAATAAAAACACATGGTCATCCCGATGAACATATTTATAAAACAGTTTCAGAATAAGACAACTGCCTACAACAGAGTCATTTTGAAATAAATCAATTTCATTGCAAAGCTGTTAATAGGATTTCCTAAATTGATAATTAATTTAAGTTTTTTAACTTAATTTGCCAAATTATTTATTAGTTTTTCACCAGAAAATAGAAGGCACATCTCCGTTACTAACTAAACTTTTGAAGTCAGAATTCAGTTGATGCATAAAATGTTTACACAACATATTTACCGATGATTACAGATCATAATAATAATAATAATAATTATAATAATTGTAAAGAATAAATGAACAATGAAAAATAATAGAGACAATAATTAAAAAGAAAAGTATAGCAGAATGCAGAAAGCAGAATCTTAGATAATCTTTAATTAACCTGAAAGATATGGTGGAAATTGTTTTGGTTCTCCTTAATTTGGATTTAGATGATCTAACTAACTCAAAGACAAGATCATTTTTGGTCCTGAAGCCCTGGAACATCCTTTCTTTTGACCATAACTGTAATTCTATATGTTTCTGTGTTATTTTGTGTGTTTCTGTAAAGGTGTTTGTGGCAGTGAGCGTCCTCTGGTTGCCTTCACACGCATGATGTTTGATAGCTTATACCAGAGAGACGGCACAGTAAATCTCACGTCTTTCACATCATTTCAGGACCAGGACATCTCTCCTCAGCACCTCCATGTTTGTTCATGGCCGTCGGGATGCTGGGTGAAGGGAAGTTTCAGTTACTTAAACAACGACTTAGGAGATAAAGAATTTTAATGACCTGCTCTGTTTAAAAAGGGGATCTTTTATTTTCTTTATGGGCCGCCATGAATCTGCAGCCTACAGACTTTCTGAACTTCATTGAAAGACCAGAGATCTGTCATTCTACAGGCTGAGCACACATAACTGAACAGAAATCAATCAAAAGAACAATAATGTATAATCATTGATAACAAACGATTAATGGAGTTTATTTCTTAGCTTTCAGACATTCTGCACCCTAGTGGCAACACAGAGAGTAAGCCAAATAAAATATCAGGTTCCTGAAATGAACTTTAACAGAGCAGCAACATTCTAGATCAGCTCTTAAAAAGCTCTGCAGTAACAATGTGGTCTCAGAGGGTTTTTTCCTATTGCCTGTTTTTTCTTTTCCACAGCCCGGTACAGCCTTTAACAATTGCTAGATTGGAATGTTTTTGTAAATAACTTTGCAGGCGCTGGTGTTGTTGGGGTATTTAAAAAGGTGATGTAGGTTGGATGATTAGCGCTGCAGCCTGGCAAGATTTTTGCAGTAATGATGTTTATTCGCTCTTGTTTCTTGAGGCAACTTTCTCAGAAAAAAACTTTCTTTCTTTTTGAGCACATGTGAGTTAAAACGCGTACGATTTTTAAACACGGTTCCAGAGTCTCTTTCCATTTTTATGCGGTCCATGTAAGAACATTATAGAGTCGTATTATGGGCGGCCTAGGCTGCCAGTGTGAGTTTTCCACATCTCACACTGGTTATGGCCTTCTGGTTTGGGTCCACAGGGAACAATGCTGCATTTTTTGGGATTGTCAAATATTCAACAACACAGCAAATAAAAGCAGAAAAGCTATAAAATGAAAAGAAATGGTGTGTGCAAACCACGGAAAACCTTTTAGTAACATATGAAAAGCATTCAGACACAACACTCTATAAATAACAACTAGGCTGTACAGTAAAGCTTTATTCTGGCATCAAAGCATGACTTTATTTAATTTTATTTAACTTTTAAACTCGTTATACAATCCTTTTAAAAACCATTCATCCCCCTTCAACCACAGATGTCAAAGCATTTTATTCAAAATTTATGTGATAGACCAACACAAAGAGGTGTGTAATTGTGAAGTGGAAACTAAATTATACGTGGTTTATGGCATCAGATTACTTTCATTAATATGAGGTCGCAATTTAAAGCAAAATAAGCAAAACTTGAGGAACAAATATAATTGTATGCATCTAGTTAGAATATTTGTGTTCCTATTATAACAGTTTCTCTGCACAATGTCATTTTCCCTCTCCACAACCTATTTCACACTCATTTTTTGATGATTGACCCCTCATGTTAAAGGTGTTCTCCACTGAAAATTTAAAAAAAAACAAAAAAAAAACATATTTCTTACACAATGGGTCACTCCGATTCGCATAAGCATACATCTTGTGAACATTCTCCAACTCCCATTCCCTGCGTAACCCACAGAAAAAGAATGTGAAGACAACAAACAAGTCAGAAAAATTTGTAATTATGGAGTTGCCAAAACTTTTCCAGAGACCGCCCAGGGGAAGGCTGGAGAGAGCAGGGCACTTGTCTGCAACCAGAAGCTAGAAGCCAAAGCTAACTGTTAACAATGAAGCGAATTGTTAGCAGCTCAACATAGTTGGGCCTAGTTAATTTGTGGACATGGCACATCAGGTCTCATGGCTTATAATTTGGCTACCGACCATAGGAAATTCATTCAAAAAATGATCGAATGAGACAGTTAAAGTCTGTAATCTGATGCAATTTATCATTTTATCTGTAAATAGTTTATCTGTGTGTATAATTTAATGTCATTGATGCAGCTGATCTGTGAAGGGCTCTGAGTTTTTCCTTGGAGAAGTTCATAGAACAAACAAGCATCATGAAGGCCAAGAAATACAGCAGACAGGTTGTGGAGAAGCTTAACGCTTTAAGGGTGAAGCTCTTAAACATTTTCCAATCTTCAAACATTGCAAAGAGAGCTCCATCATCTGTCACAACTGAAAACAAACCAACGCATGGCCGAAAGACCAGACAGAGTCTCCAGACAAGCAGCCATGATCCCCATGGTAACAATGGAGGAGCTGCAGGGAGACGTAGCTCATACAATGCAAGACAATTTTAATTTTATAGCACACTTTCAACACAAGGTAATTAAAGGTGCTTTACATGATTTGATTGAATTAAGCATAAAACATGAGAATCAATAAAAGAAAACATTAGAACGCAATTATAGTAGTTTACTCAAAGACAGGTTAAAAAAATTTTTTTTTAACCTGGGTTGCTTTGAAGTTTTGCTTCAAAGCAACCCAGTGATTGGGCAGCTTTGCAGTCATTAGGTAGTTTATTCCAGATTAGGGGAGCATCGAAACTGAAAGATGTTTCTCTGTGTTTGTTTATGATTCTAGGGATTATTAGTAAGTAAGAGTTGGAGGACCTGAGTGGTCTGGGGGATTAGTATAAAGACAGCAGGTCTTCAACGTATTTTGGCACCAAGCCATTCAATGATTTCTAAACTATTAGGAGTATTTTAAAGTCTATTGTCTGAGTTACAGGGAGCCAGTGTAAAGACTTTACAACTGGGGTCATGTGCTATACTTTCCTGGTTTTAGTGAGGACGACAGATGCAGCGTTCTTGATCAGCTGCAACTGACTTTTTTAGGGAGATGTGAGGACACTGTTGTTGTAATCAATCCAAATGAAAATACATTTATGGTTGAGTCTTTCAAGGTCCTGTTGCAACATTAGTCCTTAATTCTAGAAATGTTGATAGAAGGCTGACCTTGTTATTGCCTTTATATGACCCTGGAGTTTCAGGTCTGAGTCCATTATTACACCTAGTTTACAGGCCAGGGGTCTCATTTATAAAACATTGCGTAGAATCCCTACTAAAAGTGTACGTACGACCAAAACAAAAAGTTTGCGTACGCCAAAAAGATTTCTGATTTATAAAACCATGCCTACGCATGGTTTTATAAATCAGTTTAAGGTGAGTTTAAGGTTTTGAGATAAATTTTATGTATCTATTTTAATATTGAAAAATGTTTTTAGAAGAGCTACAGCTCACTGCAAAGTTACAATATAGATATCATTGCTGGTTTGGATGTTGGCATACCTGTGCGCACATTTTCCCGTCAAGTCTGTTTTTTATAAATCACAATGTTTGCTTTGAAAGTGGCGTGCGCCAGTTTCAGGCCCTGTTTTGTGCGTAAGCAACGTTTATAAATGAGACCCCTGATCAGTAGTTTCTATCTGGATTAACTGAAGCTGTGTGCTGACTCTTTACTCGTTCTTCTTGTGGTCCAAAAATAATTACTTCAGTTTTGCTTCTGTTCAGCTGGAGAATGTTATGAGACATCCAGCCGTTGATTTTTTTCACTGCATTCATTTATTGTCTGGATGGGATCAAAGTCACCTGGTGTCATTGTGATGTACAGCTGTCATATGCATAGTTATGGTAACTAATCTTATTGGCTGTTATAATTTGGATTAGTGGGAGAATGAAAAAATTGAACAGAAGAGGTCCCAGGATGGAGCCCTTGGGGACCCCACATGTGATTTATCTTTGTTCTGATGAGAAGTTACGTATTGACAAAAATAATTTGCTCTTCTTTTTTAAAGTTCAAAGGGTTATGAAATATTGTGCCTAACCCGCCTCCTCATCTTTGTAGCGACAGTGGAGAGGAATAACTCCCCTTTAGCAGGAAGAAACCACCAGCAGAACCAAAACCTGGCTCAGTACGAGTGGCCATCTGCCTCAATTGACTGGGGGCAACAGAGCAGAGACACAGAGAGAACTGATAAGAGTACTTTGTAAGTAGTAAAAGGTGGTCCTGTAAAAACAAACTTTAAATGTTTTCACAATCTTGCTCCACACGAAGTCCCAATAAAATACATTGAACTTTGTGGATGTGGCGTAACAAAATGTGAAAAAGTTCAAGGCGCTGTATTAATGTAAATATCCAGCTCCTTTGTGGTGGTGCGAAGCCCTGGGAGCTCTGCTGAGATATCCCTTTCACCGCATTGCTTGTTAACTGTGAGAAAACCTCTGTTTACTCTGTTATGTTTGGCAAACTGTGCAGTGGGACAGCTCGCACCCTCCACTCAGCACCACGAGGCCTTTCAGAGTTCTTCATGAGGGCCGCATTAAAAAGAGCTTTGTCGCAAAGCAACAGGTTCTCAGAGGCAGAAAAATGTCAATTTTCCCTCGTTGGCACCAGATTCTCTCCCTTTTCTCCAAGTAATGATGTGTTTTATTTATGTCGGCCCTTCAGAGCACAATCTAGCTGCAGTCCATAAAGCGTAATTAACCGTTTAGCCTTAAGCTTCAGGCTACAGATGGGCTGTCTCATAAATTCCCGCATTCATCCGTCTTCTCTCAGTCAACCTGTCCCTGCACTTCCATGTTTAATGAATTCGGCTTGTTTGGACATCACAGCATTACCCTTCCTGTGTGGAGCTTAATGTATTTCCATTTTTGATCAAGCATCAGTCACTCATTTGTTAAAGGGGGAGATTATTTCTTGTGCTGCCATAGATGCTCAAACTTGCCTCTTAACTACAGCTTAGACTGAGAGACTCAGGGTAACTGAAGGTCTTTCCCAGGAGGTGGGTGCCACTGCTGTTTGCTCCGGATCGACCCCCTGCGAAGCTCTCGCAGCGGCATGCACAATCATTGCAGCTGCAGCGGTCAGAAAACACAGAGCTTAATTGTTATTAACACTTGTTTCTGTACCCCCTCCGGCTCTGGAAGTATGGCCGCGTCACCTTGTTTGAGGTTAATGTGATTGGTCCGGTGGTAATTTACACGAGTAAGGTGCTTAGATCTTGCCATATGTTTTTGCTAGACAATGGTTTCTGGCCTGAGAGGCTTATAGAGAAAACTGTCTGTGGATCGTTTCAGTGGAAGACAAGGTAACAGATGGTCAGCTGCTCCGCTTTTGTGTAGGCTTGTTGTTTCTGAAGCCGCAGTTATTATTAGGTCTGCCACCTTCCTCACTGGAGATCTTCGATCTATGCTGCAGCAGTGAAGTATTAGCTAGGGTCATACGTCTTAGCTTACCCTAGTGGTATAAGGAAAGGTTGTTCATTAATTAAAAATAACAAAATATCAGAAACGAGAAGTTAAAAAAAAATTAACTGATGAAAATTAAAAGAAGGCATCACTACAAAACCTAAAACTAAACGTGCTCACAACACGAACTGAATTTATTTAGAAAATGTCCTTTGTTTTCATCATTTGCCGCCTTCATTACATTTGTTAAAAAGTGTAATCATTTTCTGAGATTTTCTTACACATTTCTTCTTTAAAGTCTTGTCCCTGGTATGCAACTTGTATTAACAAAAAGACTAAAACTGAAATTAATAAAAAACTAAACTGAAACTAAGCATTTTCTAAAAACTATACAAACAAATGGTAAAAACTATTTAACACTAAAGTAGAATTGAAAATCTCAAGTCAAAACTAAGACAACTAACAACTGAAACTAAAGAAAACGTTTAAAATATTAAAATCTTGATACTTGGACTAAAGTCAAAATTTTTTGAAAATAAAATTATTTTAAAAATCTATAGTTCAATCAAAAAAGTACAAAACTTTGAATGTAAATACATAAATTATATCAAATTTATTATTAAAATAGTTTAAGCATCGTCTTCCCTTTGTTTTTTGTGTTAATATAACCCTGCTCTGTCATTGTGTTCCTGGTGGCTCATGATGATGGTACTTGGTGAGTGCAACATTTTCTCAGGTGGTACACAATGTTAAAAAGTTTGAGAAACACTAAGCTAGGGTGACCAACCGCCCTATTGTATCCGGACAGTATCCACCTGCTGTTCGGGGTGGATTTGATAGATTGAACAAAGCATCTGGGTTATCATCATATTTTCAGTGGACCAGTAAACATACTTAAATTGACTGTGGTGTTGCATGCTATGCACCATTTCTCGTTGGACTGTGGATGTTTTGAAGGCTTCAAGGCGCAAGTGTAGCATATCGCCGATCAGGACCGGAGAGGGACTCACTTGCAGCCCTGGGGTTTAATGCTTCAGACCAGCTCACTTTATATCACAACCTATTTTTGGCAAAATTGGTTACCATGAACACATTTTAAAAATGTGGAAACTCTATAACAATGTCACAGAAAGGGGTTGTTTTTCACTTGAAATTTTAGTTTTGTGTTCAATTTTCATTTTTATTGAAATTCCCATCACTTGTTGTAACAAGCAGTGTAGAAAATAAAACCTGTCTCCTAATTTATTGCATTTTTTTGTGTGGTAGAAGTATCGGCATTGGTAGGCCTATTCTGTATCGGCAAGTACTCAGATCCAAATATCGGTGTATCGTTTTGAGAAAAGTGGTATAATTGCATCCTTGTGACAGTGTGTAGTTTTTGCAGTACATCTTTGAAAATAGCCATTAAAATATTATGTAATAATAATTACGCCATGCACATTAATTGCAAAATATTGGCGATATTGTAAAATATGACTTAAAAAAATCAGTTTTAAAATACATAGGCGTCCTCTTTTCAGGGGAAAGCCATATTAGATGACATATTTACTTCTATAAGAGCCCAGACGGACAAAGCGCACGGAACAAGCCCGCTATTAAAACATTGATTCCCCTCAAAATGCAAAAAAGAGGAAGAAAACAGCACTAGTTGAACCTCTAAAGTTGAGTTTCTTACTCGAAGACACAGATACCGCATGCTTGTGATAATTTAGGTATGCACAGCCCCTTACTGGCCGAAAATTAAACACTGTGCCTTTAATCAAAGTCATGTAATTATAACCTTACATTTTAAAGCTACATCAGTACTGTTCAGTAAAGCCTTGTAATTTGGAGTATTATTTTCTATAAAATGTCCAACTCAGTGTAAATAAGGGTTAACTGCTTCACTAGGTGGAGTTATTTCAATATGTGTTCACATCTTTATTATTCTTTACAGCATATACATTAACAACATCAGAATCTATATTGTGAGCTGCTACCACTGTAATAAGTCCCCAAGTAGACTGTTTTCATATTCACACTTCCTCTACGTTCGCTAATATCATTTCCTGCACCTGCCACAATAAAAGATAATATTCTGTAAAGCTTTAGTGCATTTAATGCTGGCATAAGTCTTTCTGTGTGTGACAAAAGTACACAAAAACTATAATAATGCTGTGCAAAGTGGGAGTTCATCTATACATTGACGAAGATGAAGAGGAGAACAAAACACTAGCGTAGACATTATTGTCTTTTTGAGACTGCTGCTTTTTACTTTTATTATTACATTAAGCAGTAAATAATAGCTATTTTCTAAGAATATTATTTCAGATTTTTCTATATATTTTTGTCTGATATGCCTTACATTTTCTACTTCAGAAGAACAATCATTTCCATTATTTACTAAATTTCCAGAGATTTTAGTCATTTTTCTACTTGTAAAAGACTATCTGAAGTTCGTTGTTTAACAGTTGATTCTAACCAAAAGGAGAATGCACCCTTTAAAAATGTTAAAATCAAACACCTTTGCCCAGTTCTGAAAGTGTGTCAGAACTGTGCTTTTTGTCAGAACTTTTTGGAAATTAAAATATGGTCACCCTTTATTAGCAGATACATTCAAGACACAGAATGTAAAGTATTAAGTGGTTTTGTGAAATATGACAAAAAAAGCATACTCTGAGCTAATTTGGTACACCGATGTCAGTGTCTGTTTACCTCATCCTTCTCTGTAATGGTGGCTCACAGTCTAAACTTTTATCTGAACACCATTAGTCAGATATTCTTTTCCAGAGAATTCCTGGAGTTATTATAGGGATTTAGATCTGCATTTATATGAAAATCTAAGTACACTTGGTGATTCTGTGACTGGTTGAACTACCTTGAGAAACAACAGTAGCTTAAAACAATAGTTTATTTACAGAGTGAAGTCCCATTTTTCACGGGGATTAGGAACCACAACCACCTGCAAATGTCAAACAAATCCAGCTGTTTTGTACTTTTTTGTACTTGAACCCATGCACAATGTTTATTTGCTGAAATCATGCAGCTACAGTAGGAAAAAAACAATGGAACGAACCAGAACTGTGTCAGCAAATGCATCTTTTATTAAGGTCCAGTACGCGCTCTGCACTGAACTGATTGACTCACCTGAAACACTGTGAAGCTGAATGGGAACATCACTGCTAATAGAGAGAAAAACAGTTCAGTTTTTCCCATAGAAATTTTTCCAGTCATGGTGCTAGTTAGATGGGAGATGGGGGTGAATGACGTCCACATGGCTACCAGAAGCATCCAAGTAGAATCCAGACAAAACTCCTGATTTTGGATAGTACACATGTCAGTGTGGAATCCTCGTTGATTCAGCTGCATTCAAGTACAGCTGCGAAACTAGACTGCCAAAATATAAAAAACTAAGAATTATTTAAGCATGGCATATTCTTAAAAAGTGCTGAAATGGACTGGTAACCTTTCCTGGATGTATCTTGCCTGTCACCCGATGGCCACTGGAGATAGACAGCAGCAACACAGTATTTATAATACTGCAAAACAGTATTTTTGTATTTTTTGTCTGCTTTTACTATTTTTTTTAATCCAGTGAAATCTCTACTCAGTTCTATACTTTCAACTTTTTTAAGTTATAGAACATAAATCAAAAACGTCATATGCATATTTATTTTTCTTGATTAAAGTGTACAGAAAACTTTCTGTCTTTTTGATCTGATCTTTTTGCACCGTTACAACCGTAATATGCATTAACAATCACGGGGGAAGCTGTCTTTGTACTACAGCTGAAGCTTACATCCATGACATTCCTTATCTCTGCTCTTGAAGATGCAGTCAATCAGTGCCAAGGAAAATGGATGACTCTCCTAAATTGGCTGCTTTGGAAATGTCATCTAGATGTATGTCAAGAAGCATCAATGCAGTTACTTCAGCTTCTCAAGCTACATGCTCAAATAAAATTTCCTCAACTAGGATAATTTTCTGTGCATAATTTAGGATTACATTCCACAGAAAAACCTGCGCTCACTGAGCCATACATATTCGGGAGCTCCACTGTAACACTGTTACAGTCAGTTAGGTCATTGTGGAGGAATTTCGATGCACTCTTTTCTCCAGTGTTGCACTAGTTCATTGAGACAGACAGACTCCCTTAATGTCCCCCAACAACAGTCCTGCAAGCAGTCAGCCCTGAATGTAAGCAAAAGTCTATTTTCTTTGATTCTGCCTTAAACCTGCCTCTCTAGACCTCCAACATGTGCAATACATATTACATCAGATGGTTTAAAAGCATTTGTCTCCTTCCTATCCACATCAAAATCTGTTGTGCCGAAAAACACAGACTGGAGACTTAAGTGTATTAATCAGGTTGTTTTTAAGATCTTGGCTCAAGGTAAAAGCAGTGATGATGGGGTGTAATCACCAGTAGAATAGTGTAAGATTATAGCAATTTGCTGACCTGGGATTAACCTCTGAAATAAGATTATCATATCAGTACAAACTTTAGAGTTTGACTGCTCGATCTGTAACCACCAGTTAGGATTATCGAAGTTCTGACTGACATTTTGCCTAATGGATTTGATTTCCTGGAGATTATTTATACGGAAGATATGCTATTAAATATCCTCAGATACAATAATTAAAACAAGTAAAAGGGGAAGGAACAAAGAGTCCTGGGAGTGGATTTGCCAATGGAAACATACTTGTCTAACCACAGTGAATGGCTGTCACCAGTAGGCAGCTGACTTCCCTCTGCAAATTTCCAATAGCTCTTTTTTCCAGGCTAAAATGATGTAATTTATCCTGCAGCCATGGGCCGAGTGGTGCCCTGCCAGATACAGACATATTTTGCTGCCATATCCCTACCGTGCTCGAGGTGGGACACCCGCCTCGGCTGCAGTTATCTCTCATTTACCCTGACAGTCTTCCTCAGGCTTTGCCCGATTCCAGTAAATCTGGACGAGATGCTGACGTTTCTTTGCACTCTTGGAGAGCATTCCTCTCCTGTTGAGTCACTGCCTCCATAAAAAGAAAAAGGGGTGAGGGGGGGTTAGTTTGTTCATGATGAAAATGCTCCAAGATCTCTTCTTAAAAAAAATGGGGAAAAAAGTAAATTCACACTTTTGCAAAAAAGAATTCAAGAAATGGTAACATTCAACACACTCAGGTGCAAAATTGTCCACATTATTTAGCAGCCGCCATCCCATAAATCCCTAGAATTTCCCACCTTAACTTTAACTACTTGAAACAACTGACATTTACATGCCTTCTGCATACCTGCCAAGATATAGTATTCCTTGACTAAATCTGTCATCCCAGGCGGTGTAAGCAGATATATCTGAGCTATTTGCACTTGGACAAGGAGGATTGGAGAGGCTAAAGCAACAGCTGCCAGTCGTTATATGATACGTGTAAGCGTCAGGAGGCTGAGGAGACGCGTCATTGGGCCGCATGACGTTTGGAGAGGCTAAACCGCAAGAAAGACTCGAAAGACGCTCCTTTATGGCTGGTGTGTGGCCAAATGACTGCATGGGTTTATGTTTGCGTTGTAGCGTATCAAATGGTTGGTTTTGGTCTTTGGTAAGTGTTAGTAAGGCGTCTGAGTTTTACTTTCTACGGATTAACTGGAGTCGCTGTGATGTGTTCAGGGGACTGAGGTAAAGGCCAAAAGGTCTGAACGACGGAGGCTGTTGATTTTCCCGAGGCAGTAAACAGGTTGTGACATCACATCCTGCACAAGAGTGAAACGCCGGGAAAGAGGAAACACACACACACATACACAAGTAGAGGCCTGGCCTTGTACCCTGCTTCCGTCCTCAGCGTGGAAACAATAGTATTGAAATGCAGCCACATTGCTCTCTGTGTGGCAGCAGTCAGCGCCGAAAAATAAAGCAGCTGGCTCCATATCAAAACCAGATATTTTCTCCATGCGCTCAGTCCCTCGGTTGGAGCTAATGGCTTTTGTAGACAAAGCCACTTAGCACCCAGAGCCACTTATCAGCTCCAGCAGGTCCAGCACACAGCATCCCTGAACATTAGCCGCTTGTTGACTGTCACACACACTTTGCCTGGATTAATTTAATTTAAAGTGTTACAGACACCTCGCTGACTCTGATTGCCCCTCAATAAGGAAGATCATCCAAGGAGGAGGAGGAGCTGCTCTAATCTGTCACCATGGCAACCACTCTAACAATGACTCA
This sequence comes from Apricaphanius iberus, assembly GCA_028564705.1. Lineage (NCBI taxonomy): Eukaryota > Metazoa > Chordata > Actinopteri > Cyprinodontiformes > Aphaniidae > Apricaphanius > Apricaphanius iberus. The sequence goes on along the minus strand of JAPXFQ010000650.1, from coordinate 124,514 downwards.
TGTCTCTTTACAACTGCCAGTTTCTTTGAAAATGATTGTGTAAAAACCAAAAATATGCATTCTCTGAGTCTATACAACCAACGTTTACCTACATCTACATGGAAATAGCGAAAGTATTTGTAAAGTAAAAAAGAAAATGGCTACGGGAGAGTAAATTTTTTGCCAAAAAACTCCCCTTATATCCCCTTATATTTACAAGAAAAAAATGGGAAAATTCTTTCTCATGATTGAAAGAATAAATATACTTTACATAATAAAGTCTGAAATTTGTAAGAAATAAAAATGACAAGTTTACCATGGTTATAAAGTCAGACATTTGGACAAAAAGTGACAGAAGTCAGTAGGAAAAAATAAATAAATTGGTCATTAATAAGTAGATTTCAGCAAAAATACACACCACAAATTAAGAAATTTTAAGATTAAATTTACAATTTTAATTTAGTTCCATTATACTCAATCACCGGTATTGTACTATTGGGTGAACTTATCTTTAAAATCGATCTTGCATTGCACAAAGTGAGTTTTATTGTAATTTTTTTGTGTGTCTTTTTCATGATTGTAAATGGTAAATGGACTGTACTTATAAAGCGCTTTTCTAGTCATACTGACCACTCAAAGCGCTTTACATTGAAGCCACATTCACCCATTCACACACCGACATCCTACATGGCTCGGTAGGACGATGTTTTTTGGGGTTAAGTGCCTTGCCCAGGGGCACATCAACATGTGACTGGAGGAAGCTGGAATCGAACCTACGACCCATCTGATTGCAAGCCAATTCTACTCTACCGCCGAGCCCCGTCGCCCTGTGGATACAGTACAGTAACACAATTTTGTTTTTATTTATTTTATTTTTTTTTTATTATCAATTTTCGATGTAAATTGATAATAAAGTTTTATATTATCTTCAGTTTATTCATACAGTGCCAATTCACAACACGACAGTGTAAGTGGTACATTTACCTGAGACAAAGAGGAAGGAACTACAACATGGTTGCATTAAGTCTGAAGCCCGGAGGTTTCTTTCTGATACTGTAAAAGAGCCTGCATCTACCTGTTAAACATTTGGAAAATATCCTGATGGAACAATCTCATAAATATACCACCTAAGCCTTATAAAGATGCAAACTTCATCTAGAAATTTCTGATTTTTTTTTGGCTGAAAGTTACTTATATGTGGTCAATTGTTTAGTTTTTTGGGGTTTTTTTTTAATGACATTTATTTGAGCAATTTTAAGTCTGGTATTATTTATTTAGAACTGAGCAATATTAGACTTGCAGAATTAATTATTTTCAGTAATTCAGTGGTTCGATTTGACAGTCTAAATGAGTAGTTATTTCATAATATTTTGTTTGCTAGCTAGATTCTAGGAACACTTTTAAAAAGGAATTGCATAATGACTTCAATTTCAACATTGAATATGGATGGTTATAAACATGGGAAGCTTCAAAAGTTAGCAAAGTCTTAGATAGCTGACTCACTGTGGTGATGAGTCACTTAAGATTAGTGCGGTGTGGTTTCGGGTTCTCTTTTTGGGATGAAAACTGTTTACTGATCGCTCTGTTTGTGTCATTTGTTTTGCTTCTGGAATTCAGCTGTGTTTATTCTCAATGCGCATGTTAGCCACTTCTGTTCTGACCAGAAAAACCTGGATACATTGCAAGCTTCAGGTCAAATTTCTGTTTATTATCATAAAGCCAGGCTGTTATGTGAGGTTCCAGTAAACTACTTTAAATCCCATTTTCTGAGGAATCCCCTTTCCCTTTCCTGAAATTCTGCGGGGGTCTCCAAACCCAACGATAAACCTAAGTTTTGTTGATGTTCGTTGGGAAAGTTTCCTTTTGCCTCCTGCCCACGGCGCTTTCTGCCCAGAGTTAGCATATACAATAAAACAGCAGCTTTGGTGCTTGCAGAAGGTTTTGTTTTTGCTCAAGAGTTTTTTAGTTGTTTTTTTAACAGCTTTGAGTTTTATACATTAGTCCCTTTAATTTGATGCTGTATTTATTTGTTGTTGTTTCTGTTTATATGCTGTATTTTCATTATAGTGTATTTGTATTTTAGAAAACATTTAGAGATTGAAAGGCTACAGGCCAACACCCAATCATTGAAGACAATAAAACAGGCCTCTGTTTGGAAATAAAAAATGCACTCGATGCAACTGATTCAAAAATATCAAACCAGTTTGTTTGTATTTTTAACTAAATTTCCTCAAGCCTTTTGCTAATAATAACCACAATGTGAGTCCTTCAGTACAAAAATAACTTGCCATGTTCCCCCACCATATTTTGGGTTTTAACTTTTATGTTTCTTGATAAGAAAGTAGATTTTTTCTTTTCTAGTACAGTTTGGTCACCATCAATTACATCAATTTTAAGCCAAAAACAACATAAAAAACGTAATATTTCATTTTTACTTTAACTTTGGTATTTAAGTACTCGTACGAATTTGTTGTATTTAAATAATAACACATAGACCACTTAAACTGGTCATGCAATAACATGAATCTGTAAAATAGTCTGTTTGAAAATATCTCAACAAAGATATTTTTTGGACCAAAACTTGTATGCTTAAGATGAGACTATTTTTTTTTTATTTTCAGAGTTTTTACTCCATGATTTTCTGTTCTGTTTCTGTTAAGGATCTTTCTACACGGAGATTAAACCACGCGTAGCAGCAAAAATATTTAATCAGGGCACTGTAAATGATCACGTCTCACAATGCATAGATGGATGGATGGATTTTTTTTTCAAGTCTGACCGGCTGATTTGGATTTTCTTAATTAGGGCTATAACACAAACAAGCTCATCTGCATTAATATTATTTTTATTTAGCAGTTAAATGTAATGTATTATTCCCAGTTGGACACCGCAAAGTATGATATATTTTTAACTTAAATAAGATATTTTTGCTAACTCAAAATAAAGAATACCTGCTTTTAAGCATCTGTCATTTATGATTTAATGGTCCCCCAAAGATTTGTCGTTTCAAGAGAAGTTTTCCAAACCCTAACAAGAATGCTGTCGCTATTTCCTGATATTTATTCATTGATGCAGGTTGAATAATAAAGGCAGAATTTCTTCACCCTGACCCCCAACTCCTTTCTCCTATCTTATTTTCTGTTTCTTTTTTTCTTTTTTCTTTTTTACACAAAAAGAGACTTAAAAGAGACTTTCTGTGGCCACCGTCCCAACGTTTTGTTTTGTATTTAATCTCCTATTAATACGGACCCCCAACAGTACAGGTTTTCAAGCGGCTGATATTTTCCACAGCTGTGCACACAATGATTGTTAATGTTTTTATCTTGGCTCACCATAATTGATGCATTCACACAGATTCCTGAGGAGAGTTGGAAGAGATCAACTTTATGTTTTAAAGGGGGTAAAAATGGCTCTTGAAGCTCTCAGATCTCAGCCTGTTCTTGCTCCTCAGGTGCTCGGTATTTACTCTCTAAACCATATGCGCATCATTAAGAAGTGAAAATACCTCCAGGCTTTCAGAGATGTCCCCAAATCCCACAGAGCGACTCTCAGTAACGAGGCTGAACTTGTGTTTATGTGTGGAATATAGATTAGGCAGTTTAGCGTGCCATTCGAGGAAGGATTATAAAAGGGCAGCCGAAGCAAGGCAGATGTATGAAAATGCTTTTTTTCTGCATTGCAGTTCATTTTCATCTGCTATTGATTAAAATCCAACCCCACAGGGCCCAGCCTGGCCCGTTTCATCACCCGTTCTGGGAAGAAAGAAAAAATGTTTGGATTTCTGCTGAAAATAGCACTTTTCTTCGCTCATATTCCACTGACTGACTGCTGTGCACCTAAAATAGATCCCTCAGTGTGGAGATTAAATCTATAGGTGTCCAAATCCCCAGGAAGGACGACTAGAGGATTGGGTTTCAGAGACATTGAGCTGTTTAATGTGTTCTCTGAAGTGGCTCAATGTGGCGGTACCAAAGGAAATGCAAAGCATTGCTTAAACACTCTGGGTGGAATTACATGAAGCAGGAAAAGTGTGGCTGAAGCCTCACGGTACCAATTGGGCCCGTGTAGATGTTCAAGTACATGATGAGTCGGATGTAATAAATCAGTGTGTCACAAGAGAAAACTGGAGTCTTAATGGCATTCAGATGTTTCTTTCACCAGCTTGCAGTCGAAAAGTACAAAACGTATGTTTAGACCATTTGTAATGAAATAACTTCACCGTTTACTTTCTCCCCTTCCAGGTTCTCCATCACTGAGTGGGACGGGGACGGTAACAATTCTAGTGGACGACGTTAACGACAACATCCCCGTTTTCACCGCCTCCACCTTCCACACGACCATCAAGGAGGACGCCCCGACAGGAACAGACGTGCTTCTGGTCAACAGCTCAGATGCAGATGTGGGCAACAATGGGGTTATAAGGTAAATCAAAAAACAAATAATTCTTAAAGGTTTTTATTTTTACAGGCAAATAAGTTGAGGTGGTTTTTTACCTCTTTTACACTAGCTACCTCTTTTAATCTAGCGTAAAAGAGATAATAACCAACTCAACTTCTTTGCATGTAACAGTAAGAACTTTTAAAACACAACACAGATGACCATGTCCAATTTCTTTATTACACACTTTTAAAAATAAAGAGTTTGCACAAAGTTTTGTACAAAACTAAAAACAAGACAAACAAAAGAAGTAAAAAATCATAAAACAAACGTTAAATACATTGACATAAAGGTCTCTTTCAATAAAAAAATAAATGGTAAATGGAGATAGGCACCAGCACCCCCGCGACCCATAAAAGGATTAAGCGGTTAAGAAAATGGATGGATGGATGGATGAAATTCTCTTCTCTCCAAAGCTGTATACCTTCAGTTTTATGAAGCTCCATCTGAACAAACAACGATACTTCTTGAACAATGTACTTTGGACAGATAAAGTCGAAGTTGAGATTTTCGACCATAATACGTAGCTTCATGTTTTGATATAACCAAACAGAGGAGGTTTACCATGTAATCCTCTATGTAAAATGTGAAATAACCTCTCTGGAAGTTGAAGTTTAATCTAACCTTTGTCATCAACAAGATAAGAGTCCCAAACAGCAAGTAGTCAACAAAACAATGACAGAAAATGCTAGAAGTTAAGGTGTTGGAATTCTCTGGTCAAAGCCAGACCTTGAGATGCACTTAGTTTTTTCCTTATGTTTTGCCTCACAAAAAATAAGAATTTAGATTTGACAAGATGAGGCTTTTACTGTAAATTTAGAATTATTCTGAAAGAAAACTGTATTACATGGCCATAGATTTCGAGGAATAGTTTTTAGTTAGCTTTATTTAGTAAGCTTTATATAAAACAGATTTACTCAGGAATGAATTTTTTGTTTCTAAAATTTTTCTTTATATCATTTAAGGGCAGATCATGACCCGGTTATAGCTTTTTTGGTGGCTTTTGTGTCTGCAGTTCTTGAAAGTGATTCAGTTTGCAGAGTTCTAGTGGGAAAAAAAACCCATCTAAGTTTTTGTTTAGGCTTTTACTTCCAAGCTTGGATGAAAACTGTTTTTACAAAGACAGCTTCTGCCATGTGGGGGGGACTTCTAAGAGCCTCTGGCCTGATCTCTCTAAAGACGGACTCTGACTCAGCTCCAGCTCCTCCTCCTTCCTCAGCAACCCCACTGAGTACACATTGGGGGTACAACAGCGTGTTCCAGTTTCCCAAAACACAGTAATGAGGATGTTAATTGTTGAGGACAGTAGGAGATGGTGCCCATCAGGGGTTCGAGGCCTTTTATAGAGTCCAGAACTGGTTACCTTCACTTATTAAGTTTTCATTCTCCTAACTGATTTACACATAAAACATGAGCGGAACCACAAGCATCTGTGGACGGATTATATTGGTTAGGATGTCCAAATAAAGCTGTGCATGAAGTTCACACGTTGTTCTGCCATTTGTCATGCTTTTCAAAATATCCACTGGTGTGAACACGTATGTGTCAGTTTACATTTAAGTCTGGTTATACTGATGGAGACTCATGAGCTAAAGGATAAAACAATATTTATCTGAAAACAGTAGTGAGCGAACCCTGTTGCTCAGTTCCCTGATGAGTTTTATCCTGCATCCTGTCTTGGTTACATTGTATGGTGTGCAATTTTGACAGGATTTCATTATTTTTTATAGTTATTGTTTTATATTTTATAAAAAAATATACTTTTGACATGATGTGGGGTAAAATACACTGCTGTTAGAAGTATTTTCTCCCTTATAAATTTCTTTCTGTTTAAGAGAAAACTAGAAAAGCAACCGGAGAGCTTTGAGTTAAATTGCATTTACTTTAGATTACAATAACATTTAGTTTTAGATCTTTTGCCATAAAAACATTATGTACCTTTAGCAGCTGGATTCACACTGATATCCTATTATTATTATTATTATTATTATTATTATTATTATTATTATTATTATTATTAGTTGTAGTAGTAGTAGTAGTGACAATAATAATAATAAGAAACATTTTTATAACTGAATGACGAATAATAAAACAACATATAGACAGTATTTTAGAATATTTAGTATTTTAACTTGACTCAATAAGCTGTATGCAAAAAAATTTAAATATACAGAATAATATATACAAAAAAGTAAACATTGGAAATACATCACAAAATGTTCATTAAAGTGCTAAACTAAGACAGACAGCTGTGGGTAAAATGAAACAAAGAAAAATCTGTCCATTAAGTTGTGCAAATCTATATCTGTAATTGGACAGTAAACAGAGCACTATCCAACTGGTTGTAATAAGACATTTTGAGATTTATTTAGTATCACTTGGTCACATGACCTGGAAGTTATTGAAGGAAAACCTGAAATATTACAGTAAAATTATTAATATAAAATATTATATGCAATCAAATGTCAGATAAAGTGTTGTGTCTGGTTCTTTAAATGTAGTAAAAGATTTCAAGATTGATTTGGTGTCACCTACGATCACATTAACTGGAAGCTATAAGGAAGAAGAATATCATATAGCCTATTTTACAGTAACAGATTCCGATGTGAGGGGTGGAGATCGACCTGGAGAACTGATTCAGCATAGGTGACTGCAACAAAGAATGTTGTTTGCCAGACAGGTGCTCTCTCTCCTTTCCACCAATCCCACCTGCTTTATTCAGTGTGATACCGTACTTGCAGTCACTTGTGCTAAATCAGTTCTCCAGGTCAATATCCACACCTCACATCACAATATTAAAAAGAAATATCGGTGAGTCATGTTCCTCGGATGCTGAGCAACAATTTATTCATATTTTGGTTACTTTGTTGGTAGATCTAACAGGTATTTTCTGGGATGTGTGGAGATTTATTGAAAACCAAAACCACCGCCGTCAGGAGCGAGCGGCGAGCAGCTGCTTTACTAGCGCAGTTCTCGGTTGGAGCCAATGGATGGAGTCTCCATTTTAATCAAATGAATGTCCGCCTAATATCCAACTTAAAACTAAGTTCACAAATATTCTTACAGCATGCAGACAGCAAGAGCATCAGAGTATCTGCCCACTCACCAAATGAATCATCATATTGCAGCGGCGTCATCATCACCGTCACCGCTGGACCTCATTCAACCACGTTGTAGTAACGCGCCACTGTACATCACCGGTAACGGCGTTGTAATGGTGGGAAAAGCAAGGCCGTTACTCCCAACACTACATATAAAGAATACATAAAATATATATAAAATAGATCATGCTAAATGTCAAGAGATAACAAGTAGTGGTAGAGCTGTAATCGGGCCTTAAAGGTTAGGCACGACCCAACCCCAGAGAGTTCAGCCCGAGCCCAAAGAGTATATTTTGATTGACAGCTTATTAAAGCCCGAACCCGATTACAGCCCAACATTATTCCAAAGTCACACATCTGAGTTTCTGCTAGAAAAAACTGGCACCGGACAACATGACCGGCAGGTTTTCAATTTACTGGAAAAATATTTGAAATTCTGGTCAAATGCGCCTGTAATCTGAAGCTTAAAATGATAAATGAATAAGAATAATTTCAAGGCATGCTGATTGATGTGTTTTTTTTAGTCTGCAGTTATATGAAGCTTTAACCACTTGTTTCTGTTTTGTAAAAGTCTGTCTCACCTGTGTGCGTTTCTCTTGACCACTTGCTCTAGATTTTATCTGACTTGTGGGCATCAGGGAGCTGCTTTATAAATGCAGGAAACTTCTGCAACTTGAGACTATGGATGTCTGGTAATAGTGCATTTACACTTCAGCATTTTCTGTGAGAGTGCAGCAGTCAAAGCATGTTTTCTGTTTTGATCTGAGAGGATAGGGTCTTTCACATCATGACGCATGTGGTGTGTCTGCAACATCTTTACAGGTAGATTTGGAATAATGTCAGTGGCCCAGTGCAGCGCTTTATTATACCTTATCAGGCTAATGAGATGATCAGCTGACTGCTGAAGCCCTAGCCTGACCAGAACCCATGGACAATGATAGAAATTAAGCCAGAACCCGTCGGGACAAGATCTTCAGCTCTAAGTAGTGGTCATAAAGAGTAGACTTGTTTAAATAGATAGAAAATTCAGTAGTTATTCACGAAAATCACTTTTTTGCTAATGATAGTTTTTGGACCCCCTCCAAATTCTACACAATTTTGCCCGATCCCATTGCAGACTTTTCCTTACCTTTTGATCAAAATCCAACTTTATTTTTTTTAGTCATGTTGCTAACAAAAAAACACATAGACAAACAAAACCTTGTAAAGAGATAACCTCCTGAACAGAGGTAATGCATATTGATATTAGATCAATTAAGGCAAAATGCTGTTGTTAAACACTGATTGTATATCTTACAGAAAGAAAGATTTTCCAAACTCACCTGGAAGTAATTGCCTCCTAAACCTAATAACTGGCTGTGAGACCTTTGATGGTATCATCTGCGTTAAACCGTGAGCGATGAGAGGGTTTTCCAGCATAAAGAGCCCAATTTGGGTCACACCAGAATGTCTCAGTCTGATTAAAGTTCTGTCTTCGATTAGGCCACGCCAAATCTTCATTTTGTTTTAGCCTTTCATCGATGGATTTGCAACATTGTCATGCTTCCATACCCCAAGCATGCTTTGATCTTAAGGTCATGAACTGATGGCCTGACATTCTCCTTCAGTGTTTTGTGGTAGAAAGCAGAAATCATGCTTTCAACAAGTAAAGCAAGTACTGAAGCAGCACAACAGCCTCAGGTTCTCACACTAATACCAGCTAGTTTTTTTTTTATGTGTGAGTTTTACATTTGATGTCGCTGAATTGACACCTTCCCTGGTGTTCTTTTTTCTCAGCAATCCGCTGAATATATTGCAGAAAGCCTTGTGAATAATAATGTCTTGTTTTGGCAAATTTAGGGTGACGTCAGTTGTCGAACTCAAACCTGAGGCAGATCAGCTTTGTCATGGTTGTTCCAGGTTCTCCTATGACCTTCTGGATGACTCGTTAACATGCTGTTTGAGTACCAACCTTAGAAATGACTTTGTTTCTCATCTGTTCTTGAATTTATTTAACAAGGGGCATCATTTGTTGTCTTTAATACCGTTGTGCCTACTTCTTGTTGTCAGATAGATGCTATGTAACTGAGATCTACCACACAATAGGCAGTAACTAGGCGTTTGTGTGGCTAGTAAAACAGCCACAAATAATGTGGTTAATCACTGTTAATGATCTAATATGGACGGCATAAGTCCAAGCTGATTTAGATTGCTTTTTCCCCTAATAAACGGAATCCCTTTAAGAAAAAACAAATTAATTACTAAGGGAATATTTGTATTAAACGTTTGGAGGATCTTGAAAAACAATTAAAAAAATCTAGAAATTTGAAAGGGGGCAAATGCTTCACGGAAGGATTAACATGACTGAGTTTATGTCTCCAAAGAAAAATGTCTTGTTTTTAACCTGCTTTAGTTAACCTATGACGCTCAGAAGCTATTTTAATTAGAATATCTGACCTGTAATAACTCTTTTACATATGTCATTCAACTAAATGGTTGTTTCGCTAACAAACACAACACTACTATGTCTATGTTTCCTACAGCTACAGTCTAAGTGGGGGGCATGGCCAGTTCTCCATCAACCCCGCGACGGGACAGATTATCACCAGCTCCCTGCTGGACCGAGAGGAGAGGGCCAATTACCAGCTGCTGGTGGTTGCAACAGATGGAGGGCAGCCAGAGGGCTTGTCCAGCTCTGCGACCGTGTCCGTGACAGTGGCCGACATCAACGACAACCCTCCGCGCTTCCATCATCATCCCTATGTGACCCATATCCCTGCCTCCACTGCAACAGGTTAGTCAGGGGTCATAAAATGTCACAGTTTGCACCTGGTGCATATGTTTGCTGTTTATTTACACAGCTGCATCTAAAAAAAACAACTAGTGTGCCACTAAAAAAGTAACATATTTCAGTAATATAAGTCAAAAAGTGAAACTCATATGTAGATTTAATACAAGGGAAGTATTCTGTTGATTTTGAGTATTGTAGCTTAATTTGAGTGTGAAATTCAGTGTCTCAATATAAGACTAACCAAAAAAAGACCCTCTCTACATACATTTTATATACACAGTCTTTACGGTTGTACTGGAGCCAATAACTGCCTCTGCAAGGAGGGTAAGCTACAAAAGGTCCTTACTAAGCAATCTGTTCATAGAATGTCACACCAAAAAATATTTAATAGAAAGTTAAGTGAACAAAAATAGGTGCAAAAGTAGCTGAAATAACCTGGACATTTTCATTCAGAGCCCACGTTAGAGTTTGGGGGATGATAACAAGGTGTGGACTGTAGACTGGAGTTATAGCTGGAGGAACCACCGCACACAGACATATCCAGGACATTATCTCCACTATTACATTCCTCATGCCAAGCCACTCCTGGCTAACAGACAAAATGGCAGAGACTGATGCTTAGTGGTCTAAAGCTTCTTGTAAGATGAAAATAAATGTTGCAGTTCATTTGGAAATCAAGGTCCTGGAGTCTGATGGAAGAGTGGAGAAGCACAGAATCCAAGTTCCTTCTGGTCCAGAGTTTCCACAGTTTGTGATGAATTGGGGGAGCAATTTCATCTTCTAGTGTTGGTCTATTCTGTTTCATCGAGTCCAAAGCCGCAGCAGCTGCTACCAGGGGAATTTTAGAGCTCTTCATGATTCCCTCTGCTGACAAGCTTTGTTGAGATGCTGACGTCATTTTCCAGCAGGACTGGGCACCTGCTCAGACTGCAAAAAGCACCAATACCTGCTTTAATGGCCATAGGATAACTGTGTGAAAGTTATATATAAAAGCAGTATTGAACCCTTAATGTCAGAAGCTTCTGATGGCGGTGGATGTAAACTTCTAAGCTTTTGTGTTTTCTGAATGAGCTACAGGCTAGAGAAGCTCTATAATTCCAAGTTAAAAGGAAAGAAATTTGAGTAGAAACATAATGGGGGGTAAATTAGTTTGAGTTTGTGCAGCTTGCTCACAGAGTCAATTTAAGAGCCCAGAAATCTTTTAGTAGTTGGAGATACAGTAAGTGAAAGTGAAAAAAAAATACCTGTGAATATTTTAAGTCAGAAGTTTCAGAATTTTTAGTAACATCATATTTTAGGCTAAATATTATTTTGCAAAATGTAAAATATTCATAATACTTAATACACTGTAATATGTTAAAAGCGTAATAGTTTTTTAAATGGCTATTCAGCAGGATAAAGTCCAACATGACTCTAAAACTTTGAATTACATTTCTAATATAAAGTTTGATTGAGCAATGGATCTCCAAACATGACTTTATTCATGATTAAGCTGTTTGAGGAGAGAGCTAAAAAAGTCTTAAATAGTGATGATGTTCCTTTTCTGACTATACATATTCAGAGGACATTAAGCTTGTATTCTCTTCCTACAGTCTTTCATTTATCTCGGGTTTAATATATCTTTCTTTGTCTCATTTGTGTCTTCAGGGTCCCTGGTATTTGCCGTTACTGTCACTGATGAGGACTCTGGCTCCAATGCCCAGCTGCACTACTCCCTGATGGGTCGGAACGCTGAGAAATTCAAGATCGACCCAGCAAGGGGCGCCATTACTGCCAATGAGAGGCTGTCTGGAAGTTCAGAGGTTACGCTGACAGTTCGCGTGAAGGATGGAGGAGCTAACCCTAGAACGGATACGACCACGGTGACAGTGCGATTTGTGACCGGAGGAAACTTCCCCATAATCAAGCTGAAGGAGCGGACGTTTACTTTTCCAGAGAATCAGCCCACCAACCACATTGTCACAACAGTGACGGGTTCCTCTATGAGGGGTGGACCATTGTCATATTACATAGCAAGTGGCAACCTTGATTACGCCTTTCACATAGATCAGCTCTCAGGCGAGTTATCCATCAGACATCCGCTGGATTATGAGCACATTTCTAAGTACGTTCTATGGATTGAGGCCAGAGATCAGGGTTTCCCCCCTTACTCCTCTTATGAGAAAGTAGAAATAAATGTTGTTGATGTTAATGACAACCACCCAGTATTTGATAAGGACCCGTTTCATGCTGAGATACTGGAGAACCTTTCACCACAAAGTGTCCTCATGGTCACCGCTGTTGACCTGGACAGTGGCCCCAATGGACAGCTGGAATACACCATAATCGAGGGCAACAAGGAGAACAGTTTCATCATCAACCGAGTCAATGGTGAGATACGAACCACCAGGCCGCTGGACAGAGAAAAAGTGGCGCTTTATGCCCTAAAAGTGAAAGCCACTGATAGAGGTTCGCCCCCGAAAAACACAGCAGTCAAGGTACTGATTAACGTGCTGGATGTGAACGATAATGCTCCCAGGTTTTCCAAGATATTCAGTGCATCAGTGGCTGAAAACGCACCTGTTGGGTACACAGTTACCAGAGTGACGACCACAGACGAGGACACAGGTTCCAACGCCGTCAGCCGCTATTCTATTACAGACAGCAGCCTTCCATTTAGTATTAATCCAAACACGGGAGACATAACTATCAGCAGGCCACTTAATAGAGAAGATTTGGATCACTACATCGTCAAAGTGTCTGCTCATGACTCTGGCTGGACAGTAAGCACAGACGTAACCATATTTATAACAGACATTAATGACAACGCCCCCAGATTCAGCCGTCCGTCGTATTACCTGGACTACCCAGAGCTCACAGAGGTGGGTTCTCTAGTCACACGGGTCTCGGCCACAGATCCAGACGAGGGCGTCAACGGAGAAATTTTCTACTTCATCCGATCCCAGTCTGAGTTCTTCAGAATCAACGCCAGCTCCGGAGAGGTGTTCATCAAGCAGCAGTTAAAGTATCAGAACTCAACTGGCGCCGCCAGTCTGAATATAAACCGGCACAGCTTCATCTTGACGGCTTCTGACCGAGCAGTGAAGCCTTTAATGAGTGAAACAACTGTGATTGTTAACATAGTGGACAGTAACGATAATCCTCCTGAGTTCGATTCAACCAGTTACTTCACTCCTGTCACTAAAAGCGTCAAAGTTGGCACCAGACTGATAAAAATCACAGCTACTGATAAGAAAGATTTTGGCCTCAACTCTGAGGTTGAATACCTGATAACAGGAGGCAACAGCTCCAGTAAATTCAAACTAGACAAAATAAGTGGGTGGATTACAGTAACTGCTTCCCTTATGGCTGATGTGAATAATATTTTCCTTATTGACATCACTGCGAGGGACAAAGGAAACCCTCCTTTGTCTGCACAGACAAAAGCGAGGATTGTTGTGACAGAAGAAAACCATCACACACCAGAGTTTTCGCAAGGGCAAATCTCAGCTACAGTACCTGAAAGCCTCGCTGTGGGAACAGCAATCAGAACTCTGTCTGCAAGAGACAAAGATAAAGAAATGAACGGCCTTATCACTTACAGTATAACGTCAGGCAATGATAAGGGTTTGTTTGCACTGAACAGTAAAACTGGGGTGTTATCCTTAGCACGTTCTGTAGACTATGAAGAGCAGCAACAGCATGAACTCAGAGTTTCAGCTTCTGATAGTGGCTGGATTGCAAAAACAAGCTATGTGTCAGTTACAGTACAAGTGACAGATGTAAATGATAATCCTCCTGTTTTTGAACCAGATGAGTATTTCCCCTCTGTGCAAGAGAATGTTCCCAGTGGCACCACCGTGCTCAGACTGAATGCCACAGACCTGGATTCAGGATCAAATGCTGTCATGGCATACGTGATTCAGTCGTCGGACAGCGACCTCTTTGTTATAGATCCAAACACGGGTATGGTCACCACCCAGGGCTTCTTGGACTATGAGGCAAAACAGGTTTACCATTTAACAGTGAAGGCCTTCAATGTCCCCGACGAGGAGCGCTGCAGCTTCGCCAACGTCAACATCCAGCTGAAGGGAGCCAACGAATACGTTCCCCGCTTTGTCTCCAAACAGTACTACTTTGAGATCTCAGAAGCTGCTCCAAGAGGCGCTGTTGTTGGGGAAGTGTTTGCCAGTGATCGAGACCAAGGCGAGGATGGAGTGGTTTACTATCTTATCTTTGGACGGAGCAGAAAGAAAGGCTTTGGCATCAACTGGAAGACTGGTCAGATTTATGTCACAGGTACTCTGGACCGTGAGAAGGAAGACAAGGTCTCTCTGAAGGTGTTGGCGAAGAACGCGGGAAGCATCCGTGGGGCAGATATCGATGAAGTGTTTGTTAATATTACTATTCTTGATGCCAATGATCCACCGGTTTTTACCCAAGACCTGTATGACGTGCAGGTCAGTGAAGGTCTATCCCCTGGTGGGCTTGTCACATTTGTGAGTGCTGAGGATTCGGACTCTGTCCCCAGTTGGAGCAGGTTTTCTTACTCCATTGCCCATGAACCTAATAAAAATGTGTTTACAATAAATCCAAAAACAGGGCAGGTGTCTGTGGCTGCACAGCTGGACAGAGAAAGAACTCCTGTTTATAACCTGACAATCCTGGCAGTCGATACTGGTTCTCCTCCTGCCACCGGTAGCGCCACCATCATTGTGAATCTGGAAGACATCAACGACAATGGTCCAACGTTAACAACCACCTATGCCGAAGTGATGGAGAACCAGAGAGCTGGCTCTTCAGTCACGACCCTGACCGCCTCAGACCCAGATCTACCCCCCAACCAGGGCCCTTTCCTTTACAGCCTTCTGAGTTCCGGATCTGCCAACAGCTACTTCAGCCTTAGCTCAGCTGGCATCTTGACCACTAGCAGGGAGATCGACAGAGAACAGATTAGTGACTTCTACCTCTATGTGGTGATCAAGGACTCTGGCATCCCTCAGATGTCCTCCACTGGAACAGTTCACGTTAAGATAAACGATCAGAATGACAACCCTTCAGAGTCCCGGTCCGTGGAAATCTATGTTCACTACTTCGGAAACACATTTCCTGGAGGCTCTTTGGGAGATGTCAGACCACAAGATCCTGACATCCATGATCGGTTCCACTGTTCCCTCATCCCCCCATCATCTGGTCTGTTTGCTATCCCAACAGGAACATGCGACCTTAACTCTAAAGCCCGATCAATGGACGGAACATTTGAACTAACCATTCGCAGCAGTGATGGCGTCCACGGATCTGTCAGTAATGCAGCCAAAGTTTTCTTCATGGGCTTCAATAATGCCACTGTTGACAACAGCATCCTCATCAGACTGCGCTCTGACAGCGTCAAAAGCTTTCTCACCAATCACTACCTCAGCTTCTTACGGATTGCCAACTCTCAGTTGGCAGGATTAGGCACAGGGGTGCTGCTTTATGGAGCATTTGAGCTCAACAATCAGACTTTCCTGATGGCAGCTGTGAAACGGGGCCACGGACAATATGTGAACCCCAGCGGCGTGGCCACATTCTTCCAAAGTATCAAAGACATTTTATACAGACAGAGTGGGGTGCAAATAGACGCGGTAGACCATGATCCATGCACACATAACCCGTGCCAGAACGGAGGCAGCTGCAAGCGGCGTCTCAGTGTCGGGCCTGATATGAAGACAGAAGAAAGTGTCCCAGTGATCCTCGTGTCCAACCACCCCCTGCAGCCCTATGCCTGCAGCTGCAGGCCAGGATATGCAGGAGCCCTGTGTGAGATGGACATCGACGAGTGCCAGCCATCGCCTTGCCACAACGGTGGCACCTGCCACAATCTAGTCGGGGGGTTTTCCTGCACCTGTCCCGAGGGTTTCACCGGCATGGCCTGTGAGAGGGATGTCAACGAATGCCTTTCCAATCCCTGCAAGAATGGGGCCATGTGCCAGAACTTCCCCGGTGGCTTCAACTGTCTCTGCAAGTCTGGGTTTGCAGGTACTAAACAAACTGGTCTTTTTTTGGTTTTCAAACATTTTTGTACATCACCTTACAAAAGTATTCACATCCCTTGACCCCCCCCACCCCCCAATTTGTAGTTGAAATCACAAACCTGTATATTTTTTATTAGGACTTTGTGTTCCACAGAAAATAGTGCACCATGGTGAAATTAAAGAAAAAAAGTATCTGTGATTTACAATAAAACTTGCTTATGCTTCCGCCTCCTATTAATCTGGTACCCGTAACACTAAAACCTAAAGACTGGGACACAGCTGCAAACCCACCAAGCCATTGTCATCAACCTAAATTAGCAAGATGTTCAAGGAGGGCAGCAATTTTCTAATAATAAGCAGGCAATTGAAATTTATATTCTGGTTTTTAATTTAAATTTTTATTTGACCAAATTTACTCTGAACCTAGCTGAAACATACTCATCCAAATCGTAGAGTTGCATACTTGCATAACCACCAGAGCGTTACAGAGTATAATACTACTTGCCCTTTAAAATTACACACAATGCATAGATCACATTAATGTGATCTGTCGCATAAAAAGCTAATAATATACACAAAAGTTTTCTGCTAATAACTTTAAGCTATGTGAGAAAGGTACAGAGGTATGGATAGTTTTGCAGAGCACTGTAAGGCCTATAAAGTATAGTCACCCACACTCAAAGCATTTGCTTCTGAATCTTTCCAGTAGATGTCGTGGCCACTGCTTTTGGGGGAAGAAACAAGTTTGTTTTTTCTGTTTCTAGTTGGGGGGTGATGCATATCAGCCTGCAGTGTTTGCTTTAATAAAAAAGGATGATACAAAGCTGACCTTTGTCAGAGATCTAGTCTTCACCACACATACAGCTGACCCATGCTTCATTTCCATTTGGGCCTTCACGCACATGCAGTTCTGACCACACACAGACACAAGGATTTCTGCTCTGACCGTATTACACTAAGATTTCCCCATCATGGATTTCTTACTTGGCTGCGTTTTGAGTTGTTTGACAAATGAGCAGCTTTATAAAGGATCCAATCAGGCCTCTTAATTTGGAAATGCAATGAACACAGTGCGTTATTGGCCCAAATTAAAGGGGAGTGGATTTTAAGTGGAAATAGTTTGAACAGCCGTTTGGATCCTGTGTGACGTTTAACCTCTGGCTGCGGCATCTGAAAGACATTTCGAAAGCATGCTCCACAGGGCGCTTTGCCTAAAGTGAAGTCATTACTGTCCCTTTTTATTATGACAATAAAAAATGGCCACAAATCTTAAAGTTTTATCAAGATGAACTACCCTCATGCAGAAATGCACCTAGTGACCTACAGTAGTTTTTGTGACCTGCCTCTGAACTCTCAACTTCCTGTTCTCCACAACTGGATTTTGGCAGCTAAGTCCATCTACATTAAGCAACATGTCTCAGCATTTACAGCATTAAATCTATTCCCAGAGTTCACAGTCGGTTTGTTTCTTTTTTACCATGTGCCACGCATCATTTCTGTCTGTTGTTTTTATTATCACTGTCACATTCCTTATCAAGATGTTAAACCTTTACTTGCATGCGTGGCAGCCATCCATGTACATTTCAACTGTTTGTCTGTCTGCACTGCAATAAAGAGATACATTAGAGTCTGCAGTAGGTCGGGACGCCTGATTGTTCTCAACTCAGTGAGATCATTTGGTTTGTCTTAATGAAGTTTATCGTTATGAAATTATGTCATCTTCAAACATTTAAATTCCAGCAAATCGTGAAATTCAGCCGTAGTAAAAATAAGGTAAAACAAGGGTTTTATTAAATGGAGCATACTGAAATAGTTTGATGTAACCTCATGTTGTACAAAATGACACAACACATTCATCATTTTCATTATCAAATAACAATGAAGCCAGAATGGAAAAGCAGTGTCTGGAAAACTAACTGGTTAATCAGATTTGCACGATTTACCAGTGTTAATATTTCTAAAAAAAAAAAAATACATTTCTTGCATATTTCCTGGTTTGGAGCAAATCGGTGTATCTTAATGCAATGCAAAGGCAGACAGACATCAGAAATTATCTTAGGAAAAAAACTTGTTTCTTCACACCAATCTAGGATGGGTTATAAGGTAATTTCCAAATTATGAAAACAATTAAGATGTTGCAAAGAAACAATATTTAAGCTGGTTGAAGAGGCTGTGGTCGTACCTTAAAGGGCTATTCCACCCTTACTAGCATGCTAGTAGTTCCAATTCACCCCCCTCCCCCCTCACATGAATTGAACATATTTACCAAAAATAACATGTTTTTCACATGTATTTTGCCTTTAACTTTGTTTTATAAGGAATTTTCCCCATGATTTTTACAACATCCTCATAATTAAACCCTAGATCTGAAAGTGCATGTGCTTTCTTTTACATTCCCAACTTAAAAGTTGACTAAATTATTTAAAAAAATACTTGTTTTACAGAGCAGCTCTCAGCTATGATGTCATGAAAGGCCTGCATGTCTCTGTCTTGTGTATTTTTACTGTGTTGTCCATCACCCCATCCATTTTATTTTGTGTTGTTCTGTGAACTCAGGTAAAACGTGTGACTCCATCATCAATCACTGTGAATGTAACCCTTGTTTTAATGGTGGCTCCTGTCAGAATCGTTTGGATGGATATTACTGTCACTGTCCATTTGGTAAGTAATGACATCCCCTACATTTATCATGTCTCTTTGTTTGATCAAAAAACAAAAACACAGTGTAAATGTTGATCTCAAACCCCCAGTTACCAAAGCAAATGCTCCCGCCATCTTCATTTTTTTATTTTCTATATTTTTGTCTTCATGGAATGCCAAAAACTTTGGGTAGAAATCACGCATGCATCTTTGCAAAACTGTCTTAAAAGATGATGATTTCCTTGATTTGGTATAAACATTTATTATTAGTCCATAAGTTTTGGTTTAATTTGTAGCTATTTTAAATATTGAACTAGTCAACTCTGGTTTCTTTGTTCCTCAGGTGTTTTTGGCAAACACTGCGAACTGAACAGCTACGGTTTTGAGGAGCTCTCCTACATGGAGTTTCCTTCTCTGGACCCTAACAACAACTACATCTACATCAAGTTCGCCACGCTGATGAGCGACGCGCTACTGATGTACAACCACGACAATCAGACGGGCGACAAGGCAGAGTTCCTGGCTTTGGAGATCTTTGAGGGAAGGATGCGGTTTTCCTTTAACCTGGGCAGTGGGACCTACAAACTGATGACCATGATCAAAGTTTCAGACGGCCAGTTCCACACGGTCATCGCTAGGAGAGCCGGCATGGTAAGATAGGTTTATGATCATTATTATTTTTATGGATCTAAATGCCAAAAGAGTGAGGAAACTGAAATAACTGCATTCAACAATGTTAATGTCCTCAACGTTTACTGCTTAAATCTGAACTCATATTTGGCTTCAGTGTCTTCAGATGATAATCAAAACCCCAAACCACTGATAGCTCAGCTTATGTTTTTTATAGCCTGTAATTACATATTACTGGTTGCTGAGATTTACGATACCAGGATTCAGAATGGCCCTGAAATATGAAAATGTGTCTCCCGTGTTCTGAATAAGTGTCTCTTTCATGCCAACAACAAAGTGGCAAAGAAAGGAGGAAAAAAGTCAGAGCAGGTTCTGTCAGATCTCTCCCAATGTTCCGCTTCAGATCTGTCATTTCCAGCAGTGCAGCAGGCTTTCATAGGAAGCTGGTAAAATCGTTAAATTGTCGGTTTTGAAATTTTGCAGAGTGATGGGGTGGAAAGGAATAAAGCCCACATTGAGGACAGTGAGTCTGCAAAAAACTGAGGTGTTTGTGCTCTTGAAGAGTGAGTGAATGTCAGGATTGTAACACCGGCTCCCTCAGGCGCTGTAAAGTGAGGCTGATGACCGTGTTTGCAGAAGTTGATGCGGGTCATTTCTGTGGTCGGGCATCAGGTCAGTTCCTGTTCCTGACTCATGATCTCAAAAACAGGTAGAAAGCACAGACTTCTTCTTGAAGTCTTAGAGTGATCAGACAGACAGCTGAGGTCATGTGTAGAGTTGAAATCAAGACGATGAGCATCATGTTTGGATGTAGATTCTCCTTAATTTCATAAAATAATATGAAATAATGTTAGTCGGTCTGCTTAGATTTCTTGTTTCAAGGGAAAACTTAAAGTCGAAGACAAGCTGTGTGATTTTTTCATAGTTACCACGGTAAGATACGTTAAGATACGTTGTCTATTCAAGTCAGTGTTTCAACTTCACTGCGGATACTAAAACAGCTACCAGTTTGCTAAAATCTTCTTTAAAATAGTCAGATTTGACTATTTGTTATTCTAAATTATTATTCTAAAAAAGTTTGAACTTTTGTGTATAAACATTACAACCACCTTTTCCCACTTTTCAAGTCCAACCCAAACAATTTTCTTCTAGTTTTGAAATGATATTAACCTACCACCATTTGTCCTTTGAGCACCCAGAGGTGGTTATTACCAGGGATGTTTACTACTCATCTCTTGTCATTTCTGTCATGAGATAATAGTGGTTTTCTCATCCATCCCAACCCGATTCACGTTTAATAATAGACTTGTGACTTGCACTTGGACTTACAGCGTTAGAACTTCAATTAGGTCCCACAGTCTGACTTGTTGTTGCTATTGTGAGAATTAGCATGTATCTAAAACTAATGTTAGCTTCTTATGTTATTTAATTAGTTTTGAGCATATTTTATTATGTTGCCCATGGTACTGTGTTAGCTTGGTTATAGCCTAGTTGTTGTTGTTTTTTAAAATAGAATAAACCAAGTATGACTGCCATTATTCTTGTCTTAAAATGTATACTCTGCTTTCTTACTCTGTGGTAAAAATTGTACTCAAGTAAAAATAGCACTATTTAAACTTGTTATTTTAACCAAGTATAAATACAAAATTGGTTAAAAAATAGTTGGTAAAACCAACTACTTGACTAATTGTTTTGATAGCATAACATATGATTTAATACTAGGGATGCAACGATACCACTTTTTTTCAAAGCAATATGACACCGATACTTGGATCAGAGTACTTACCGATACAGAGTACCAATGTCAATACTTCTAACACAGAAAAAAATGCAATGAATTAGAAGGCAGGTTTTATTTTCTTCTCTGCTTGTTACAACAAATGATGGTTAATTAGATAGAAATAGAATATTCATAGAAAACGACCACAAGACTAAAATTTAAAAAATAAAAGATTCTGTGAAATCATTGCAGAATTGACACATTTAAGTATCAGTTCAGGTATCGCTTCACTTAAATCGATACTGATACAAGTGCATTAGACGGTATCGGAGCCGATACCAGTATATGTATTGGTGCATCCATATTTAATACTTAAAACATATGTAATTGGCCAAAGATAAAAAGTTATGTGCCAATTCTAAAGATTCAAAAAACTGACATACATTTTATTATTGTAAAATTACAGATTTAACAAGAAGAAAATGTTTTCATTTTTTTTTTCATTGTAAAACAAATGAAATTAATACTGTAGGTGATTTATAATTATTTATATTTATAAAATTATTATATTAAAAATCTTTGGGGGATAATAACAGGCTAAATATGGATAAAATTACAAATACAAAAATACTGATGGTTAGCAGACTGTAGAGGACAGAAACAAGTTGACAGCAATAATTTGTTTTCAATTCAGAAGAAAACCAAAAATATATTTCTGAAGGCGGTTTGAAAATGTAATCCGACAGTTTAGCTGTGGGTACTGTCAAAAAGTATCACCAAAAAGCTTTTGATTAAGTGAATTATTTGTCCTAATAATAGGCGCAAAACAGATGCAGGACAGCAAAAGCAGAGTGCAACACTTTGGTCGCTCCGTCAAATCTGTCAGGAGGGAAACAAAACTTTATCAGCACTTTTAAATCAGTGTCAGCAGACCACTAAAAACAGGCATAATCTTTTTTTATATTGCATTTGCTTTTAATTTTAATTGGTTGTGTGTGTGTTTAAAAAAAGCATCCATTGAATTTTGTTTTGCTTTTTTACAGACACTTACAGTGTCTATGGGTGTTTTTGATTTGACAGAGATTGTGTGTGTGTGATTGCCCTACAGGGATGATTTGTGTCAGAGATCCGGGCTGGTGGGGTCCGTGTTTACTTAAACTCCAGGAGAGGTGGAGCATGATTGCTCCGGTTTTTCAACACTTTCACACACTTTTCCGGACAGTTTCCTCACCGGCACATTTCTTTTCTTCCTCTTGGGCTCGTTCCCTGCATCCGAAGGCAGAAACAACGACACACATCTGGGCGAATGCTTTACTTGCTGGGGCGGAAAAACAGGAAATTGTGGGGAAACAGGAAAATGTTTGGCATTTCTGTGCCACTCTCTTATCAAATATATGAATCAAACAATGTCTAATATTTGGTCTACAGGTACTGCAGGCGACTAATTTCATAATAAATCCTAAACATACAATATTAAAGACATTTATAGCAGTATAATAACTCGTCGGTTAATAAAATCAGAAGTTTATCTTTTGAAATAAGGTGATGGAAAATGTCATGTCCGAAGGTGAAGAAAATCTAATACAAAGGCAGACAGAAAGTCTCTCATGAAGTTTTTGAAAGAACTGGTCCCCCTCAATGCTGCCTCTGAGACAAATTCATTTGATAAATTCCCTTACAACTAAATTTTCAACAGTCAGCTGTTAGTTCTTTTATAAACAGAGTAAGCAACTCAGCCAAAAAGTGGTAGCTCAAGGAAAAATCACATAAAGCCACATAGTGGAAGGAGGTCACCAAATTTCTGTAGAGTCAATAGCTACATACCTTCGAACTTTACGTAGCTGGCAGATTAGCTCAAAGACAGTGCCTGGAGAGCTTGATTAGCTTCTGCCATGATTTGGGTTCATATTTTCTAAAGTAGAGCTGAACTTCCTTGTTGTGGAAGGAAAGGTTACAGCGCATCACAGCTCATTGTCTGTATTGTCAATGAACGGATCCGAACCATCAACTTGGTTCGGATCCGTTCATCCGTTGGTGGCAGCAGCTTGGGGAGGACGTCAGCTGAGAAAGGCATCCGTGTCTGAAATCAGGTCAAAGCCAGAAGAAACTGTAATATAGTCTCTTCAATTTGTTTTAGGTCTACCCCATGTTCTTTTTGTGGAATTTACTGGTAATGTTTTTAAGTTTAAGTCAAATTAGTACCTAATCTGCAGCTGTGAGGTAAACTTAAAAGAAGATTTCACCTTTCTGAGAAAAAGTTACTCACCTTCTGTTTTTAAGCTCAGACCTGATATAGCTCTTAGATTTTTTTCCGGGCAGCAGTTCTGCTTCTCATCTGCTCGTCTAACTAAAATAAACTGCTTCTGTCTGCAATCAGATGGTGTATTTTAACAGCATACAGCTCAGAAGTCCTTTTGGATTTTCTCATCTAACTCTTTACAAGACATAAAATAATCCCTTTGTCCAAAAATGTTAACATCTGTTTAAGAAACATGCAATTTGTTTATTTACTGAATCATTTTTAAGTTAATCACAGTTAAGGAGCAAATAAATCTGCTTACTCTCGTACTGAATATTTTGATTAGCTTGTAAAAATAGGGAAGGTAATTGGGCACCAAGGACTTGTTACATATAATCAGTTAACATCAGGGCATGTTCTGCATCCATCCTGTTAGCTGCACCGTATAAATCTTGTAGAGGTTAGCAGGGGGTGCTGGACCATGTCCCAGATGCCTTTGGTTGAGAGAAGAGCTACTCCCTGAACAGCCGATCTTTCCATCGAGGGACTGAAAGAAAGAGGCAGATGACCAGGCCTTGCTCAAGCTAACTCCTACGGTTAATTTAAAAACTTCAATTCATCTTAACATGCATGTTCTTGGACTAGAGAAAGAAATATACCAACGTGAGAACATACAAACCGCAGCTTAGTGGATATAACTCTAAATTATGTCTTGTTGTAGGTGAAGAGTTTTGTTTTTATGAGAAAGTACAAAACACCACGGCCAAAAAACACTGAACACTCCATATTTTAGATAATCACATGACAAATAGTGTTAATTCTGAACTTCTGTTTAGTTTTTCTGTTTCTTTTTTTAAGGTCGTCACCAGACAAGTTTTAAATATTTTTTTCCTTCAGAAAATAAAAAACCTATTGCAGCATTGCATTTTGTAGTCAGTTATCCTCAGCAAATTTGCTCATTTCAGTTTAAATTGTTTGAATAGATCTCGTGTAAAAGGTGGACAAATATTGCGAATAGAATCAGGGTCCCTGTTTTTACAGGACTATAATAGAGGATTTTCAGAATCTTTGCTGGTTTTATATTTACTTGATCTCTTGAAGGTATAACAAAAAAACGTACTTAAGCCTGGCAACTAAAATAGTACAGTGACTGGCAGTAGTTTTACAGTGACTGAACATTTTTACAGAAGAATATATGTAATAAACCAAGACCAATTAATGAATAATTTTGACATGAAAAGGGATTCAACGTCTTTTAAATACTCTAAAATTGAATCAAGTAACCTGAAGACTTGCCATATTTATTAAACACAGAAAATTGTTCACTATTCTTTTCAAGCCTCAGACATTTAAGCATGAGAAGCAGGTTTAGTTTTTGAAATAATTTCCCTTTGAATATCTCATAGTGTACTATTAAGTCCATCATTTAAAGAGGAAGTACAGTTATTTCCAACCTGGACATTATTCCTAGTATGCAATATGTTTTTATACTCACCCAGACAAGTTTGGTGCAACTTGAAGTCCTTCGAAATGTTTATATCCATTAGTGATCAGAGTATATTCATACAATGGGAGTTATTGGGGCAGCTAGAGTGCAGCCTCTAACTAACGCATTATCTGCCACAGAACTCCTTCATTTCA
Organism: Apricaphanius iberus; assembly: GCA_028564705.1. Classification (NCBI taxonomy): domain Eukaryota; kingdom Metazoa; phylum Chordata; class Actinopteri; order Cyprinodontiformes; family Aphaniidae; genus Apricaphanius; species Apricaphanius iberus. The sequence goes on along the minus strand of JAPXFQ010000650.1, from coordinate 99,364 downwards.
TAGATGTTTGTTTATGAATGTGGAGGTGCTTTGTAGATGTCTTCCAGGTTGTTTTACAGCCGTTTGTTCCAACTTACAACAACCAGCGATTTCAATGATGTCACTGCCGTGATCCATTCCGGTTGTAGTCTCAGCAGGACTTCCCCCCAGCGCTCTACGATGCCGGTCTGTTTGACAGAATTTGCGTGCTTCCAAATTGCAAAAAACAAAATGAACAACTGGACTAAGTTTAGCTTCCACAGGCTTCCATTCTGCAACCGGCTTAGTCCTGTTTGGACCACAACTGCTATGGTGGACGCCAGTAAAGCTGAGAATGGCCACCAAGTCAGAATATGTATTGCTCCAAATGACGGACAGCCTTCATATTTTTCACTGTTTTAATAAACTGTTAAATACAGGAAATACTTGGTTAAAGCACTGTCTTGATCCAGTCTGTGTGAGGCTGAGCTATTTTGCCATGAGAAATCGACAACAATTTTTAAACTGACACACTCTGAACACCTGTTACCGTTATCTGAGTAAAAGAAGGCTCTACATAGTGTTGATTTTGGGGGATGAGCATAAATATGGCCATATTTTTTAGATTTTATTTGTTAATTTATTGTTTTTAAACAACTTTTAAAGTATAAACTACTTTCCCTACTGAAAGTATGTGAGAGAAAGAAATACAAATAGTTTTGCAAGGCTTTTTAATAGGTGGTTTTGTTCTCCAAGGGTTCACTTGGTGAAGCTGAGAGGCAAAGCGTGTGTAAGGCATAGTGGTGGGAATATTTTGGGTCGACCTTGATCATGACTTCTTTTAGACAATGCAACATTTCAGCTTCGTCTATTAGACATCAGCTGTGTGTTTCTTGTCATGCTACAGGCAGCATCCCTTACTGTGGATCTGTGCGGTGAAGACCAGGAACCAGGGTACTGCGCTGTGAGCAACGTGGCTGTTCACACTGACTGGTAGGAGAATTTCAAACTCTCATACACAGACACACACATATAAATACAGCAGCTGATGTTGTATCCTACATGTAAACTTTTTTAATTGCTGTAGTATAAAAGGTTTTGGTTTTTCATCTAATATTGAGTCATATTTTATGTGTAAATAAAAGAGACAACTATTTTAGACATTTCTACATTAGGCTTTAAATTTGGATTTTCTGACTCTTTGCAAGTTTTTTTTTCTGTGTGTTGGTGTGGCAGTGAGGAGAAAAAGAACCTGTCTGACCACTGTCGTGAAACTCGCTGTGACCCACAGCTTCTTTTTTGTGGAAGTGTGTGCGTGAATGTCTTCAAATGAATGCAGTTTCAGATCTCAGTGTGAGCTTGTTTGTGTGCGTGTATTTACAGGATTTTGGATGTGCAGCCCAACCGGCTCTCGGTCGGAGGCGTCAGGTCGATAGAGCCCATCCTTCATCGCCGCGGTCAGGTTGCCACCCACGACTTCGTGGGCTGCATCATGGAGCTCGCCGTCAACGGCCGTCCGCTGGAGCCAAGTCAGGCCCTGGCATCGCGTGGCATCCTTGACAGGTCCGTACCCCCCGCCCCCACATTCCTTTACTGTCACCATTTCTACATCTTTTCCCCTCTTTTTTCATCCATCCATCTTCTCTAACCTTCTCGTCTCCTGCTGCGGGACATCTGTTCACACTTTCAAATCCTCCCAGGAGTTTTTAAAAGATTTTTTTTATTAGTATTTTTTTGCCAAAAAATGGCAGACCTTTGACGAAAGGCAGTCGCAGAATATTCTCCTTTTTATCTCATCAGTGAATAGTGAGGCAAAGGCAAGATCTTTTAATATGCTAATCCTCTGGGGTTCTCTATTGGTTTTTGTACTGCCGCTCCGGGAGACAAATCAAAGCTCATCTGCTCCTGTTTTTTGGAGTTTTCTATTCCAGCAGACCCCCGGGCTTCTTACTGTGAGGCTGAGTTGTCAAAGTGCCCTTCTGATTGTCAGGATTTCTGTATGGCTGTGTGTCTATAGATGCCCACGACTGGAAGGAGCCTGCACTGCCAGTCCCTGCAGACACGGGGGCACCTGTTTGGACCACTGGTCTTGGCAGCATTGTCAGTGTGTGGACGGCTTTACGGGAAAATACTGTGAGAAGTGTAAGTATCTGCCTTGGAATTGTTAAATTTGCCAGTTCTATACGGTCAGTCCTCATTGACTCATGAAAATGACCATTAATTAAGCTGTCTGCATTTTCCCACATAAATCCTCAGATTCAACATTGGTGAAGCAAATTTTAGAAGTTCTGGTGCTACATTATCACGCACCACAGCCTGTGCAGTACCAGTACACATCCCTTGTGAGGATTACATATTCTTACAGGAAACTAGTAGTAAAATTACTCGAAATATGGAAACTGTTGTGTGTTTGCCATCAGGTTCAATTTGGTGGGAAATCTGCTGGTTCGCTTTACAGCGTGCAAAAACAGAACCATGTTTTTGTAATCCAAAAGCAGTCATGTAAAAAAAAAAATTCTGTAGAGGAGATCGAGACTCTGCAATGACAGATTAGGAGAAAAACTACGCTAGTAATCAGAACCAGAACAGTTCCTCCTCGGGTCATTGTAGAATGAGAAGCGACTCAAAGAGGCCTTTTTTGGCCTCATGGAGTGTAAAACATAAAGTTCTCATACTTTCTATGCTGCAGCCCTGTTAAGGGTTTACGGTGATAAATAGGCTTTTACATGAAGACATGAGGAACAATTTTACTGTTGTCTCATCTGTCCAGAGTTCCTTCTTCCAAAATGTTAGCCTTGTCCCTTAAATGGCCTGTAAAAACTGCAAATTTGAGTTTTTATGTCTGCTATCAACAATGGATTGTTCTTACCTCTCTTCCTAAAACCAGATTTGTGGAGTAAATAACTAATGATTGTCTGGTTGACAAATCCTCCCACCTGAGCTTTGGATCTCTGTAGTTTTTCCAGCGTTACCATCGGGATCTAATCTCCTTCATTGCCAGGCTTGTCATTTTAGTTGGATTGCCACATTGCCGTAGTTTGCAGTTGTGACATTCATTTTCATTTTTCAAATTGCAGATTGAGCCGAGCTCTGTGAAATCTAATAACCAAAAGCTGCTTTAAAGGTCTCCACAACTTTAGCCATTTATCAGTCCGTCTACTATGTTTCTTGGTCTACATGATGCATGCAGATGGTTCCATGGCTCCTGATGGCAGGTTGTTGAACTGGATAATATTTGGTGGAAAAACAGGACTGAATGCAAATACACGCTATAATTTTTTAGGTTTTCTTAAGAAAAACATGAAAACCACCTTACAACCTACTTCTAGTTGTTTTAGATCTTGAAATCGAGCTTCACGGCTGAAGTTCAGCCCTATTTTTTGAGCTGATAGGAAGCTGTAGAATGGACACTAACGTTGGCATTGTTAGCATCTAACATTTTAACAGTCAGTGTGCTATTTTTTGGGGAAATATAAACTTTATTTTCTGATATTGTATATTGTACTATATCAACTTTTCTTTCTGAGCTAGTTAACAACAGAACTCAAATTGTTATACAGGCTTTGATTAAATTTACAGGAAATATCCACAGTGTGACCAGGAACAAATGATTAGATTTTAGGTAGTGATCCAGATAACCAGCTGGGGACGAATTAACTTGCCTCAGCAGAGGTTTGTGCTCTCTGAGTGCTTTTATAGTTTGTAACATAAGACTGTGCATGATAGTTTTTTATGTTATTTTGATAAGCATTAAACAAATAATTTTGTTTCCTGAAGTTCTTCCTTTCACTTCCTGAAATCAATCTGAAGTTATTATGTTGTATAAATAAATACAAATTAAAGTTTAGAACTGACTTGGAGATTTGATTAATTTTTAATTTTATTAATAATATAGTACAAGCAGACATAGCCAGAGTAGAAACAATATAACTACTTGAAAACGGTGTCTATGTTTAAAAATGTTTAAATAATACTCTTGAGAATAAAACAAGCTTAAATCTGTTTGGAGTTATTTTGATATCTCACTAGCCTGGTCTCCCAGCTTTACTTGAATTCAGCATAGCAGCTGTTGGAAAAATAAAACCCCTTCACATCAACGGGGATTCTGACATCTTGCGTTTTCTACAAAATAAGGAATTTGGTCTGATTGGATGCTATGTCGATGTCAGATGGGTTTTTTTTTCTCTAGTATCAGTGATGTTTCCATTCAGCTTGACAATGTTTCAGGTCATTCAGTTCAATGCAGAGCGTGTTATGGACCTTATTGCTGTTGAAAGATGCATTCGCTGACAAAGTTCTGGTTCGGTCCATCTTTCTTTTTCTACTGTAGCTGCCTTTAATCTTCCCAAATAGCAGAGTTTAATGATAGCTGGGAGTCCTTTTGTTTTGGTGTAACTTTCTAAAGTTACACTGCGGTCTGAGTTAAACACATAAACATTCTGCATGGCTTCAGGTAGAAAACAGCTGTATTAATTCGGTACACGTGCGAACCAAAAACCGAATAAATGTGCCGTTACACTTCATGTAAACATGTAACCACTGTGTTTTTTGTTGTTTTTTTAAATGACAGAAAGGAAAACATAATTAGATCAGTAGAAAACGTTTTGAATGACAACTGATTACACTTTGCATTTTTATCTTGATGTAGTCTTTGGCTTTGATTTTACCTGTTTTCAGTTCACATACTGACCCTGTGAAAGCCTCGAGGCTTATGTTGATTTTATTAAACGCACATTTGGCTGAAGCACAGCTATTAGAGTGCTTTATAACATGAAATCATAGCATGCACTTAAAGGATAGGTTAGGAAATGCATACATTTCTATTACTTTAGGTTTTGAGGATTACATTCACATTTCTGTTGTTTGGTACGGTTATTTCTGTAAGCCTTGCTCCATAAGAGAGTATATGTGAGGAATTAATGTGTTACTGTAAGACACATCTGCTGTTCTGGGGATTCCCTTGCATACTGGAAGGTATTTATAATGACTTGTGAGAGCATGGGTACAAATATGTGGCTGTGGAATTGGGAAAATAATTTCAAAACCCACAGCCGGCCGAGAGCTAAGAGAAAATTTTCTCTTGGCATATGAAGTGTCTGTAACATCGGCAGGGACTCAGAGTACTTTCTGTCCTTTTCCTGCAGACATGACAGCAGACACTGCCCTGTCTCTGGATGGCACCGGTCGCCTTGACTACGCCCTGAAGCAGGGCCCTAAACGTGACGTCCTGCTCAGGCGATCTCTGCAGGGCGGGGCATCCTACGGTATCGGTCCAAGCAGCCTAGAGGTTAAGTTCAGGACGCGGAGCAAGAGCGGCACGCTGCTACACGTCCAGGAAAGCAGCAACTACACCACTGTTAAGGTGAGGAAGGAGATGATGAGAGGATTGAACGACTAAATTGATCTTTTGCAACTCAAGTTTTGGTATTACACCTTTCAAGTTCAGGTTTTCACCCAATTGAGACACAGGTTGATGTAAGAAAATCTTGTGGAATCTAAGAGCATGACTTCAGAAAAAGGTTTGCGTGATTCGCCAGTCTATTGAACCCCTCACCTCATCAAAAAAGTGCTCTCACACTCAATAATCTTGCAATACAAGGCAGAGATAAAAGCACATTTTCACCAGTAAAATCCCCCTTCTGGCTCCTACAAGTGGACGTTTCAGCCTGTGTGTTCCAACGATGAGCTAAAAGTTTTAAATCTTGGACAAGCAGTCATTTTTTTAATGCAACCAGGCTTGTGGGCTACAGCATAAAATGGTGAGCGAGCGCAGACTGTAGGAAAATGCTGGGTTTATTGAGCTGGGAAAGTACTGAAAGGTAAAATCGGAGCTACAACGCCAAACCAAGCAGTGCAGGTCCTAAAGCTCACAGTTATCCTCATCGGTTCAGCCAGTGAACACAGTCCGTCAGCCAAAGACCAAAAGAAGGAGCGTAACACCTTTGACAACCGGGTCTGGCGATCTTTGGTTATTTGTCTGACGGTGTATGTACAGCAAATGCTCCAGAGCTGCACCTTTATGGAAAATACTTTTTACCCTAACTGTGTTCAGAGGCGACACAGAAAACTGTTAAAACTAAAAATGTTTGCTGGATGCAGCATTTGTTCTGCACAAAAAATGCTGACTTCCGTCACTAAATTTGATAGAAATTATCCCATCGGGGGAAAAGAAAGAACACAACGTAATAAGTTCTGACCAACTCCAAATTTATTCATCACTAGTATCAGAGAGCATTACAAAGTAATTGAGACCATACATTTTAAAACAAGTGTCAAATTAATAAAACCAGTGGAAAAATTAACCAGGTGTGTGTTTAATTAATTATATCCCTCTGTTTCCACAGGCTTTTGTGAGAAAAAGTGGCAGCCGGGTTGCGATCGATTAGCTGATCATAATACATTTGATTGACTATCTTAGAGCTGAAGTTTGGCAGCTTTTCAGCTCTGGTCTGTGTTATTGCAATGCCTTGGTAGAAAATGATTAGCTGTAACCTTAGAGAAGCAACTACTGCTGCTCCACAGTCTGAGTATGATTATAACAACATCTCCAAACTATTTGGTGTTTATCATACTCGCAATGGAGCAAATATTCACAAGTGGATAATACTGCAGCTGGCCGTGTTTGTATGAGTGGATGCCAAAGCACATGCATCCCAAGACTGCAGCTTTCTCTGGAGCAAGCAGGTGGGGTAGCAAGCCGTTAGCCACCAGCGCTAGCACTAAGGTCTCATCTGAGACCTCTCAATCAAAAAGACACACGCCTAATTAATAGGAATTTCAAGATTAAATTACATCTAAACTGATAATGTATAAAGTTCACACCCCACAGAGTTTGTCATGATGATAAACTCGACCCATTGGCATTTTTAATATGGGAGTTAATGGGAACTTGTGCCTTACTGAAGCCGGTCCCTAGTGGATGATGGGGGAGCTGCAGTTTTTGTCACATCCGGGTTGGCTTTAATTCTGGCCTGCCTCTCTCCAAATGACGGCTGGAGATAGGCAATGTTGCATCTCAATGAACTCCAGGACATCCCAAAGAATTTTCATTAGACAGATGAAGTTAGAGATTTTTTATTATTTTTTAGGATTAATAGCACATCAACAAAATCCCTCATTTTAACTGCCCATGGTGGTGGTGGATAGCTCACAATTTTGCCATAGGACCAGTAGACCTCACATCATGGAGTTGACTGCGAACCCCTCTGAACAGCAAAGTAATGCAAAGCCATCTGTTTGACAGGTAAAACTTTGCCCAAACTGGGTCATTAAGAGATCAATATGTCCAAACACAGCCACAGCTCTGAACAGAAAAAGAAAGTATTCCAACTATAACTGACAGTTTCTCTATTGTCTGAAGAGACGCTCATCTCCAGTAACACCTCATGTGGCCTTGAATTTTGGGCCATTTTGAAAGTGTGAAATCAGAAGTATGAGAGTCCCTGATCTGATTGCTTAGCTCAAAAATGTCTTTCTGCAGTAAAAACTTAAAGACTAAATAAGTGTTAGATTAATTTGCAGGGATTTATTTAAAACAAGTCTCATTAAAAGTATGAATCACCAAGATCCTGCAGAAAGTGCAAACAGCGTCTTGATTGGAACAACTTTGTTGGAAGAATAACAGCCTGGACTTACCAGGAAAAAAATTTGCCTAGCATATGTGAAGAAACTGATTGTTTCTAAGCAGAATATTTATCCATCCACCAGAAGTCATCAGAACAGACTGTAGAAAAAGTTAACTGGTTTTTCTCAGACATCTCCCTTTGTGCCCCTCTCCTCCTTTCCTCCCTCCCTCTGACTGATCCTGGGCAGCTGCCCAAAGAGGCCCGAACGTTCATTCATCGCCTTCAATTTTCCCTTCAGACTTCTTAGCCCAATCGACCACTTCCCACTGCAACATGAGGCTTTCTCTGCTCTGATTTGCTCGTCCGGCTCAGAGTGGCTTCTGGTGCTCATCAAGTCACCATCTCAGCTTTCTAAAGTATTAAAACAAATATGTAGCAAAAAAAAGGAATAAAAAACATGGCATGGGAATGTGTACTGTGCAGGTATATATGTTAAGAGAACTATATAAACAGTGATATAAAAAACAAGATGTTTAATAGATAAGTCCCTTGATCGGTTTTCCAGGTTCAGAGCCTTCTGTGTTCTTTGGCTTGGAATACTTTTCCCTTTTTAAATCAGTTCTTCCGGAAGCTACTTATCATGGCTGACTTTTGGTTCTTTGTAAAGGGAGGAGAACAAGATTGCTTTTCCATTGAAGTGAGGAGAACACGAGATTACCATTCACAGAGAAAGCCACAAACTCATTGCTGGTGCCAAAGGCAGGCGTATTAATTTAATTTAAAGACATATTCTGTGCCCTTTTTTTCTCAAGTCAGAAGATGAAGCATTGCATTCTCTGTGATTCGAAGGCTTTTGCAGGCTTTTGACCTCCTCTGGGTGAATGACATGAGCAAAAAGCACACAAGCAGTGAGAACATGATGGAATGAAGTGTGTCCTGGCAAGAGAAAGATTTATGAGCATCGAGCTGCATTTTTGTTTCTGATCTCTGACCTCAGCATCCCAGGTCGAGAGCAGTTTGGTGTTGGTGTGCGGCAGACTTAGAAAAGACTTCCACACATCAGTCTTGATAAATTTGTTGGCATGACCAAGCATTAAATTAATCCTAAAAGCTGCAGTTTTGGGGGGGTTTACTGTCATTTAAAAACCTCTAAAAAGAGTTCAGCATTTTGGTGAATTTGATATCATATTTGATTTGTTCAATGTTTATATTTACATAGAGATAAATCTGTTACAGTATTAAGAGCTAATAAACCTTGAAAATTTTTGATTTTACCATAATGGTATAATAATAGCTAAGAAAATATATTAACCATCAAAAATATATATATATATATATTTATTGAGGACATTTTCTGAGAGGAATCTTTGGACATTCCTGTTTCTACATCATCTGCACATCCTTGGGTCCTCTCTGATGCTGTTCTTCTTAGAGTATTTTCTTCTGGGTTTTTTATTGAATGCTCAGAGATGTATGTAGATAGATTTTTGTCTCCACTCGAGCACTTCTTTGATCATTTTCCAAAATAATTTGTTCAATTAGTTGCCGGTAAAGGACTCAATAATGACCCTTTTTCATTTTTCTTTTCACATAAGCCGCCTAATATTTATTTAGAATCATCTGGTATTGTATGCAAAAGGTACCCATTGCTTTTGAATGTTAAACAGGCCAACAGCATCACAGATCTTTCGCCAATCTTAACATCGGGCATGCGGCTTTCGTATATTCCTTGAAGCAATTTCTTGATGTATGAATTTAATCAAAAATCTTTTTTTACTGTACTAATGGTAGCAAACTTAGGGCTGATTCATGACAAGATTTTTAAGCCGATATTGGCCTTATATTCTCCTTATTGAACAATCACAGGGCTGATTGGCCTGATTATCGCAGCATATGTAGAGTGTTGCAAAGTCAAACAAGAGTGCAGCCTTTTGGATGTGAGTTGAAGCCAATCAGAAAGTGAGGTGACAGGCTGGAATACGCCTTGAAAACAACTATTATTTTTGGCTGTCGGCCTCTCTGACCACCCTAAAATGCATTGAAACAGAGATAAAAGTGTGTGAAAGAAAATAACGATAACTCACCTTCGTGTCTTTGTGTAGCAAGTAGAGCCCCTACTCCGGCTGTCTCCACTGCTTTATCCAACGCCTTTTCTTTTTGTGTTATTTTTTCTTTTAAAACCAGTCCATAAACTATTGCCATTGTTTATTTAATCTGTTATTTAACATCAGTTCAAGTGTGGTGTTTTGTCATTGCCGTGTGGCCGCACACAACACACTCAAGGACCAAAATTATTACACCACGATTTTTTTGTGGTCTCTGAGGGTTTGGGAACCTTTTAACTATTTAAAAATTTTGCTATGGGAACCAGCCTTTAGAGTTGAAATATTTTTTTGAAAATGTAATTTGTTTGTTTTTTTGCTTAAAATTATTTTAACGCGGAAACAAAAAACGTTAAAATGGATTTTGAGACTTCTTGCATGACCTGTGTCATTTGGGATTGTATAACTCTGAAGCTGTTTTGAATAATTCTGCTAAGAACTTATTTGAACATCTCTGTTGCATCAACACAAATCTCATTAAATTCTTAGTGTTTTTCCATAATCTTGACAAAACAACCATACCTGAACAACATGATTTTCATGGCAAGTACAGAAAAAGTAATTTACCCAAATGATCCAAAGTTTAAATCTGAACACAGAGGGCAGAAACAAAAGAGTTCTGAATGTGGCTTAAGATCAAAGATAGATGTACCTGTATTAAATGTTGAATCAGAAAAAAGTTATACCTGGAAAACGCAGGCGTATAATGGGAAACCTACAGACGGTATTCCTGAAAAGAACCAAGGCAAGAATATATCATTGACTGGTTGCCAATCTTGTTACGTCACTGTTAGTTATTTGTTAATTTAGAAAGACATTTTCTTGCAATATAGACAATATTTCAACTGCAATTTTAGGATCATTTAAAATATTCACAGTAACACAACAAGTGTTACTTTTTGACTGAAACTATTCCTTTGGCTGTTTAACATTAGGCTTTTGAAATAAAAGCTGAATAAATTTTCAAAACTCTGAGGCTGTTTTTGTTTTATTGGGATAACATTTTCAAGTAACAAACAGATGACAAAACATTTCTGTTCTATCTTTCAGTTGAGGAATGGCAACATCATCTACATCTCAGATGCGGGCATTGGTGGGAAGGTGGAGAGGTCTGCAGGAGACTCCGTGTTGTCGGACGGCCAGTGGCACGTCCTTCGGATGTTTAAGAATGGCTCTTCCACCGTCCTCCAGGTGGATAGTGGGATCCCCAGACTCATCCAACACGCCACCCAGGACTTCGGAGGTCTCGATGTTTTGACCTTCTCATTGGGCGGGATACCGCCTGGACCTGCTCAGCAGAAAACCGGAGCAGGTGAGAACTTTCACATGTGTCTTTTATCCTGATCTGTTAAGAAGTTATGGTTTAGTTTAGTTGTTGTTTGTGATGGCCACAAGTGTTCAAAATGGTTCGTTCCGATACTTCAAATCAATCAGCAACATTTTCAACAGTGATGCTGATGCAGCTGAACTGCACTCCCCCTTTTGCATAATGGAGGCTGAATCCACGTTCTGTTGCCACACTGGAGACTGGAATTACAAGCACCACTTCAGCTGAAGTTTTGAAACCCGGGAACGTTTCTCCAAGTGAAGTGATCAGAATTCCACAAGATTCTCTCTGTCCAGTGCAGAGAAACAGTATATATTCAGTAAAACCTGTAAAAAATTCTTATCGCTGTTGTATTTGTAGACAGAGAAAGTGACATCTATTTTGTAATAATTTATTTAAAGGTTTTTTTGTATATTTGGGAATCTAGAGGTATACATCAGAGATAAGAAGGATTTACCTTTATTTCTGTTATTCTGTGAGACTAGGGTATATTTCACATTTACTGTATAGAAAATGGTATTGATATATGAGAAAACCCCACAAACTGTTGTCCTAAATGACTTCACAACTTGCCACGTGTATCTGAAACAGCTGTCTAACTGCTAAAACTGACCTGAGAACCAACAAAACTGACAGAGAGAGATTTCAACCAAATATATACACAACAGAACCAAAATTAGTTTAATTTGACTTTATTTAGGAAAGTGTTGACTTTATTGCTAAACTTCTTCCCACCGTAGCTTTTCTTTGCCGGGTCTTAAATCCCAGATCAGATGTCCTTGAGTGTAAGTTTGGAAAAGGTGAAGCAGAGGGTTTCCAGGAGGAGGTAATGCAACACAGTAAATTTTAGGATTTTAAGGGGAGGGAAAAACAAGGCTTACACTATGTACTAATATGGTAAAAATTAGCCATTTGAATGATTTGTTGAGGTCTTTTACAAAGGGACCGTTTCAAAACAAACACACTCTCAGCACGCAGACTTGTGGCAGGCTGCCTATTAACCTGCCTCTACCTCAGTGTGTGTCTGAACATTTGGGTTCTGTTCTCCACTCGCTGCTCCTGAGCTAATGAAAAGACACAAATGGATTTAATCTGCACTGGGATAAATTCAATAAAAACCTGTTTACATCTGTGGGGCAGCGCTGTTAGGCAACAGGCTGAGTTAGACACACAGACATTCATCCAACCCAGATGCATGTCTTGAAGCCATAATGGCCCCGACGATGGATTCTCTGTTAGAAAATATTTCATATGTCTTCCTTCAAATTGGCCAGTGATGGATGCAGCCCATTTTTAAAATATACCTTTTGTTTTTTTGTTTTTTATAGAGAGAGCTTTCCATGAGAAATTACCAGTTTTATTGTTTTTGTCCTAAGCTTGAACTTATTACCCAACCAAACAAAATTCCTTTACCTCTGATTATAGCTCCCAGTTCCTGCTGTTTATGATGAGATGATGCAGGCCAAATGATTCTCCTGTAGGCGTCTGCTATGTACAGGTTACCTTCTGCTGGCTGTTCTTTTTAGCTAATCTATTTTCTTCTTCGTTTTTGTTTCGCAGGTTTTGATGGCTGCCTGGCATACGTCAAATACAACGGAGAAAACCTGCCATTTACTGGAGATCACAACCTTGTGGCTTTAACCAAGACCAGCTCATCTGTAAAGATCGGCTGCAGAGGGCCCAACTTGTGTGAGAGCAACCCGTGTTTAGACAGCTTGATGTGCGTCAACCAGTGGTACACATATCAGTGTGTTCCGCCCGGCGACTGTGCCTCTAATCCCTGCCAGAACCATGGCAGCTGCGTCCCAGACCCCCACACGGGATTCACCTGTATCTGTTCCCAATTCTACACTGGCAAGACTTGCGAAACTCTGGTGGCCTGTCTGGGTGTGCAGTGCCCTCAGGGTACCGTCTGCACCACAGCTGACAATGGCGGCTTTGTTTGCAGTCCCAGTCCCACAGTGGAAGCCATGGTTCTACCAATCTGGGCTGTGCCGGCTATTGTCGGCAGCTGTGCCACCGTCCTTGCCTTGGTGGTGCTCAGCCTGATCCTGTGCAACCACTGCAAAGACCGCAACAAGACCAAAGTGCCAAAAGAACCCAAGGAGAAGAAACCTAATGAGAAGAAAAAGAAGAAGAAAAAGAAGAAAGGTAGCGAGAACGTAGCTTTTGATGATCCAGACAACATCCCACCATATGGAGATGACATGACAGTACGGAAACAACCAGAAGGGAACCCTAAGCCGGACATTATCGAGAGGGAGAACCCATATTTGATATACGATGAAACAGACATTCCCCATAACGAGACTGTTCCCAGTGCTCCCTGTGCTCCTTGTAATGGGCCAGAGGCGGATATTGAACATTATGACATAGACAATGCCAGCAGCATCGCACCCTCTGATGCTGACATCATCCAACACTACAAGCAGTTCCGCAGCCACACTCCCAAGTTTTCCATCCAGAGACACAGCCCACTGGGCTTTGCCAGACAGTCGCCGCTACCACTCGGTGCAACAAGCTACTCTTACCAGCCTCAGTACACGCAGGCCCTGAGGTCTACTCCACTCAGCCACTCCCACTCTGCCTGTCCTACCCCCAACCCGCTGTCCAGACATTCCCCAGCTCCGTTTACTAAACCCTCTTCCTTCTACCGCAACACCCCCACAAGAGACCTCAACCTGGCTCGCCGTGAAGGCAGCCCGCTGGACATGCACAATGACATGTGCCAACCCCCACCCATGTTTAACTACGCCACCCGGCTGGGGAGGCGAAGCAAGAGCCCGCAGACGATGGCCGGCCATGGCCACACCTCCAGGCCAGGCAGCCGGCTGAAGCAGCCAATCGAACAGATCCCCTTAGAGACAGGGCCTCCAGTGGGGCTGTCCATTGAAGAGGTGGAGCGGCTGAACACGCCACGTCCACGCAACCCCAGCATCTGCAGCGCCGACCACGGGCGCTCCAGTTCAGAGGAGGACTGCCGCAGGCCGCTGTCAAGGGTCCGCAACCCAGCTGACGGTATTCCTGCTCCGGAGTCCTCGTCTGAAAGTGACTCACATGACTCCTTCACCTGTTCGGAGATGGAGTACGACAGGGAAAAGCCTGTCTCCTATAGCTCCAGAGTCCCCAAGCTCTCACAAGTCAACGAGTCGGATGCTGACGACGAGGACTATGGCGGGAGGTTGAAGCAGAGGCGGTACTCTAGCCGGCGAGCAGAAGGTGGGCCCGGCATCGCCCAGACTGAGCACCACTACACATTGCCCCACAAACTGGGCCAGCAAGCTGGGGGCTTCAACTGGGACAATCTTTTGAACTGGGGACCTGGTTTCGGACATTATGTTGACGTGTTTAAGGACTTAGCTTCGCTTCCTGAGAACGCCGCAGCGAAAGACATTGAAATGAACAGCGGGGATGGCTCGGTTACCATTCTAAACGAAGGAGAAGCTGAGCAATATGTATGAGACTATTTATTACAGTGTTGTAGAATTTTGTCAATCTCCATTCTGAAAAAAGGAGGGTTGTATATTTTGTGAGTACATTGAACCGTATGTTTTTATTGATACTTAACAGTAAAAGACGACTTTCAATGCAGTAAGGCAGGAAACAGGTGAATGATTTTATGGTTGCCACCTTGGACTAGTTTAGGAGTCTTTTCTAGGTTCAAACTGTATAGACTGCACACACATCTCTTTGAGACCTCATGACAGCATATCCATCGATACTAGATGGCTTTTTGAGAAGAAGAAAAAACTCACCTGAATTCAATTTAGGAGCCTACGTTATCTTGATCCAACATTTTTTTCTTTATTACTAATAATATCTCCCCTCCCCAATAAGTTCTATCACAATTAAAGTCGAGAGATAAGAAAGTGGATAAATATTAACACACAGAAGGTAAATACTACATTTACTAAAGGAATCTTTCTTTAGGGATACATTATTAATTTTCCTAAAAAGAAGCATGTGTGTTTGACCTAAAAACACCTGACACAGCCCTTCTGTGTGAAAACAGACGCCTTTGTTGTGTTGTGGACCCCACCAACGATCCAATCTCTTTCTGTCCGTCTTTGCCTTACTCCTGTTCCTCCCTTATGACTGGCTAAACGCTCCAAGAGTGAAAAGTAATCACGTCTGCTGCCTTACAGACATTTGAGGATTCTGTTTCATTGGCCTGAGGAGATAAAGTCTTTTCGGGGAAATAGTGTTTGTTAAGAAAAAAATTGCATTAACACTCTCTGACTAGCCAATTTTCTCTCTGGCATTTATGAAAAATAAAAAATTTTGATCCTGTAAAGATGACGTGAACTAAAACTCAATACACTTATGTACATTTTTTTATTATTTTATGAGAAATTGCAGTCATTTGTCATGTTGGTGGTGTCCTCTCTCATTATGTTGACATGTATGGTTTCTACATTTTTGTACTGTTTATTAACTTTAATTACTTTAGTGTTTTTATGCAAATTTTCATATGCTGAAATGTTATGTTCTTACTTTCGGGGAAAGTAAGATCGATTACTTATTTTTTACATTTGTTACATATGTAACATCAGTATTTTCCACTTTTGATAAAACTATAACATGCCGTATGCTTTGTACCTGTAAAAAGCCAATAACAGAATAAAAAAAGGTATTTATTTAAATAGTTTCTCATTCTTTCTTTTTTAGCAGATCATTGAGATGCATGCGAGCGTCTGCAGTTTTTTAAAAATAGATAAAAATAATTTTGGAGCTGAGTTATTCTCCATCTGTGGAGGATTTTAAATGATACACAGTCTTAACAAAACATTTAAGAAAGAATTTCAGGACTTGGATGAAACTAAGCAACGTTGCTCATGGCCAAACTAAACATTAAGCGGACTCCATGACACAGGGCTCCCTGTTGCTTTTAGCAGTTATTTACATGTGGTTTATTGAACAGAACTCTTATTTTTGTATCATAGCTCAGTGATTCTGCATGCTTATCTCCTCTATAATTTAGAAAAGGGGGTTCAGGGCCATCCTGGGAAGATAAAGAAGTTTGACTGCCCAAATCTGGTTCGATTAACTGCCATGAAGCTGAGAAGGTAATAACAATTAGAGTTAGTAGACCTTTTCTTAAGATTTATTTCTTATAGCTACCCTTTCCAGGAAAACCTTTTCAGAGTTTAGTTTAATTAGATTTTTTCTAGTTTAATTATTTTCTCATTTTAGTTATTTTAAAATGGTGGGGCCTGAAGAAGCAAAAATCTATCAAGGGGCATAGCTTTTTAGCTCACCAAACATCTACATCATATGAATTCCTATGGAACCACAAAAAGACCTTGCCTCAGAGTAAGAGCTAAAATCTGTATAGGAACTAAGGGCCATGGTCCCTAGTTCTTATCTGTCCGAATGCACAAGGAAATGGCCTAGTTCCTGAAAAAGTTACATGAACTACACAAGGTCCCTGCAGTCTGAAAGCAACTAATAAGAGCCTGTGTCAATGGATGGGGTAAAGAGCTGGAGTTTTTGCCTTTTTATATCAATCCATTATCCGTACCGCATCACGGAATGGGTGAGGCATATCTCGTGGTATTTGGAGGAGAGGCGGGGGACTACCTGGACAGGTTACCTGTCCATCTCAGGGCAACACAGAGACACACAAAGCAAACAACCATGCAGGCAAACTCGGACCTAAAGACAATCTAGAGAGACCAATAAACCTAACAGTCATGTTTTTGGGTTGTGGGAGAAAGCTGGAGTACCCGGGGGAACACACGTATGCATGGGGAGAACAAGGAAACTCCATGCAGAAAGACCCTGGCCCGGGTTTTGAACCCAGGAACTTTTTGCTGCGGGGCAACAGCGCTGCCACCTGTGCCAGTCTGCAGCCCGTTTTTGCTTTTCTGTCAAAATGAAATTTTTCAGATCATTAAATTCAATTAAAAATGTAATAAAAGGAACATTGTAAATTAATTGCTTTAATTTTATTCATTTTTTTAGTTGAAAAAAAAGCTATCCTAACAAGCCTTATCTCCCTGGTTCTGTTGTAACCTAGATGAGTCAACGGAGTAATTGCCATAGGCAGACAATTCCTAGAAAGTTTCACTATTGATCTGTGCTTTTTACCGCCATTGTAGACAATGACAATAACTTTCAGATTAGTTTATATTTGAAATGTCTAACCAATTGGTGTATTTCTCTATGTTCATTATTTTCTCCTTGATTTACTCTCTATCACAGCTGTCCCAGATCCTCTTGATTAGCTTATCTGCGTCCAGTTTAAATTTGCACTTTTTCTAACAATGACCAGCCCAGCCTCCATAACTACCCCAGTGTGGAACCTGCCCTTGTCAAAGGGTTTGGTGAGATCCGCATAAATGCAGACTGTAAAAAAATCCTGCAGTGCTCTTTATTATGGGAGCACAAAGTTCCATCTCAGGGCCATTACGCGGGCTTTACTCTACCCAGCTAGGCTAGGAAAGACAATTCTTTTCAGCTACAAGACAAGTCAACGTTCTTTACTTAATAAGACTAAACACAAAATAACAATAAAAAACATTGCACATGGGGTGGTGCATGATGTAAAGGCCGCCCCTGCCAGAGGCTGTAAGTCCTTGACACAGTCGCCTGGGGTTTGACTCCCCACTCTGGGACCTTGATGCATGTCTTTCCCCACTTCTTGCTCCACCCATTTCCTGCCTGATTGTCTGTTAATAAAGGCCTCTAATGCCATAAAGATACAAAAACATTACATTTCAGTGGCAAGGAAGGGAGATAGATGTTGAGAACCATAGTACAGTTATAATGTTGTGGGACAGTTTTCTGGAAATGTGTTCTACTTTAAAGGATGATAAAAGATAAATACTTTCTACATGATTGGTTCTGACTCTGGGGATGCAGAATATACTTGAACCAGAGGGCCAGACTGGTCTGTATATTTTGATGCTAAGCGATTCAGATGTATAAACTAACAGAAGTATTTTAAAGGCTTAAAGGTTCTCTTAGCTGAAGGGAGCCTAAACTATAGAACTGGGGTGATGTGCTTTACTGTCCTAGTTATAGTGAGAATGAGAGCATCAGTGTTTTGGACCAGCTGCAGCGGTTTGATTGATAGCTGAATGTTAGGGTTTGAATTCAGATTTATGTCAAGTGTGTTGCAGAAGAAAAACAGCTAAAACATTTAGGATAGTGAGGCCTGAGGACAAGAGTTAAAGATACTCTGCAAGAACTTCCGTTTCTTGAGGCCTCCAAGCCCCCAATCTTCCTCTCTATAGGTGTTTAAGAGGGGCCTCCAGCAACAAAGGGTACATTGTTTGGCACAGTGTGGTAGCATGTAAAACATCAATGAGGTCTGAAGGGAATCTGTCTGTCTCCCTGATTGTCTTTGGGGGAAGCATGCTGGTGATCGTTTCTGGGGTGTTCCCGTTTTCTTTCCCACAAACGCCACTTTTAGATATTTTCCAGACGGCTGCTTGACTTCACCAGCTTGTAGGGGAGGTTATGATGTGTTTAAGGATTAATTGCAACATATGTCTTCAAGAGCAAACACTGTGCGTTACATTATGGGACATGGCCCTGAAAGACTTTGAGTATGTGTTATTCCTGTCAGTGCAAATGTGGTTATTTCACTGAGCTCTGAGCTATTTGAGTTAAAAATGACTTTTGAGTTCTTATTTTGAAATGTCAGCTATGATAGGTTCACATTGGTGAGAGGCAACTTATTCATCCTGAATGGAGGTGTGAAAGCAATGAGATTAAGTTTCCCATGATGGAGTGCTGTCTCATTATATTTTTTTCTCTGCTGAGGTTGTGTAAGTCATAAAAACTTTACTTCTATTAGGATTATTAATTTCAAACTGACTCAAGGGTTTTCTCTGTATTCATGCAAGGAGGCAGCAGTCTTTGCCTTTCAAGATGAGATAGATTTATTGTGATCTCCAGCATGGTCCTTTGGCTTTAGCAGCGTAAAATAAAAAACACATTCATTTCTAGATTAAAAACATTTTGTACACGCCTGTATCCGTGATCTTGTTCTTTTGGTCACCACCCAAATTTCATGACCATAGATGAGGGTAGGAACGTAGATCGACCGGTAAATCGAGAGCTTTGCCTTTTGGATCAGCTCTCTCTTTACCACGACAGACCGATACAGCGCCCGCATAACTGCAGACGCCTTACCAATCTGTCTATCGATCTCCCGCTCCATTTTTCCTTCATTCGTGAACAAGACCCCCAGATACTTGAACTCCTCCACTTGGGGAAGGACCCCGACCTGAAGAAGGCACCCTACCCTTTTCCGGCTAAAGACCATGGTCTCGGATTTGGAGGTGCTGATCCTCATCTCAGCCGCTTCACACTCGGCTCCTAACTGCTCCAGCGAAAGCTGTAGATCATGTTCAGATGAAGCCAACAGAACCACATCATCTGCGAAAAGCAGAGACCTGAAAGAAATAGCACAATTTAACCATGTTCCCCATTTCTGTTCAACCCTGTAACAACACACCAATCTCCTCCCTCTTATAAATAATTGTTTATTTAAACTTTCTCAACACCCAGGAAGTGAGATCACTAAAGTCTTTTCCTGCTCATACAGTAAAGGGAGGTTAGCATACTTTCTGACCTATATTTTAATGTTTTTATCATCAAACTGAAATTGTCAAGGTCATCCTTTCAACACTGTTACATACAAAAATTATATTTATGATTATTTTTGAAAAAGCAACTGATTGTCTCAAAAAATTATATTTCTCATGTTTACCCAAGCTATATGCGGCTCCAAACACTATCTAATGTGGTCTTATGGCTATGTTTGGCTGAAATCTTCAACCCCATAACATTTGACCCAAAAAGAAAAAACAGCTTTAAAACTACAAAAATAACAAAGATATTCTTAATCAAAAGAAATTAAGTTTTAGAGCCTTGCTTAGCAGTTTTGTGGTTTTAGTTCAGTTAGTCTTCCTTTGGCTTCTGCTGCACACCTGGTTCTAGTTTTGTAATAGTCACCCCTACTTTTTTTATCGAGTTGTTTTCTTTTCAGTAAACATTTAGCAAAATTCAGGTCTGTGCAGAACTTAATGACCTTCTCAGGAGGCATTTCAGCTGTGTTAGAGTACGGGAACATACAAAACATGCAGAACACTATGTACTGCTCCTGCTGTATTCTTTTAGTTTAACATGAAAACATGAAATTGTGAACAGGAAATTCATCTTCAACATTTGTTAGGTGATGCAGTAGTCAGACTGTTCAGTTTCTACCCCCTCATTGGCAGATGCTGCTTATAGCTTTGCTGTTGAATAAACAAATCGGTGCTCCATCTTCAGAAGGTTCATTGTGCAAGTGCAACCAAATTAACCCAGTACAAAATTCGCCAAAAGTCCCCAGTCTTCTGTAGGTCACAACAGCATCAAAGCTTTAAATTTTGCCTTTGATCAGGGTTTTACAGCCAGTTTCCTTTCAACAACTTAAATCTTCCACGAGGAGCTGGAGCTGCTTGGAAATGAAAGGGAAACATAGATGTCTCCAACTCTATCACTGTGTGAGGAAGAGAATGTCTGTCTTATTTCTTGAGAAGTTGCTGTCTAACTGTGAAACTGTGGGGTTTGAATACAATTTAGAGGGGTTTTGTTTAACCCAAGCTCTGGTTGACCCAAGCGTGAGACCATCTTCAGAGGCCCATTCCACGTAGTGAGCTAAAACAATTGAGAATAATTAGAAATATATCCTCGCTTGAATTCGCGTAACAGTTCATGCTAGGTTTATTCAGTTCCACAAAGAAAACCCAGGTGAATTCAATCCCCGATAATTCAAACGAGGCTTAACTAGCCAGGTTCATGTGAGTCAATGCTACATTTAAGGCAGTACCTGTCAATCGATGCTACATAAGTGAGAACAGAAGGAAAGAAAAGAGTTGCGTTCTGCTCCCCGGCTGAGAAAGACTTATTAATGCAGCCCATACTTTAACATACCATACCATACCACTTCATATATAATGCACTTTACAAATGACAGAACTCAACCAAAGCACAAAACACAGGCTAAAAAAAAGTTGGAACAAATGCACAAGAAAATATGACAAATCTACCCTATAACCTGACTCTCAAAGTATGGCTGATTAAAATCTAAAGTAAAAAAATATGTTTTCAATCGAGATTTTAAAAAAAATGAAGCGAAGCAGATTGGCGTATCTAAATAGGGAGGTCATAATTTTGGTTGGCAGAACTAAGAGAAGAGGAAGGCCGACAGGGGCTAAGAAGCTCCAACAAAACATGGAGGGGCCAGTCCATTCAGTGATTCAAAAACAAATAAAAGCAATTTAAAATGAACAGGCAACTAGTGCAAAGACCTCAGAACGGGGGTGATGTGCTGTCTTTTATCAACCCTAACGAAAGCATGTAGTACATTTTCCGGATGCTTAGTTGTTAGTACAAACTTCAATCTCGCAATCAGCCTCAGTTAACGAAACAGGCTCTAACCAAGCTATTGACTTGTACATCATTTTTCAGCTTGGAATCAATTTTTTTGTTTTAGAGAGGTGAAAGCCTTACCAAGAGAAACAGGGTTAGCATACCACATTACCATTGTGTTATCAGAGGGCATACTTTTACTATTGGGATCAAAGAGGACTGCTTCCGTTTTGAAATCGTTAAGATATGAAAACAATAAGTCACCAAGCAGCTCTTTACCTCATCCAGTCAGTGTAGTAGTTGCTGGAGTGAAGTTTCCAGCTTAAAAGGAATATTAATTCGGCAACCATCTGCATAAAAGTGGAAATTAACCGTATGTTTCCTAAAAATATTGCCAAGGGGAAGAATATACACCGAAAACAAAAGAGGGTCCAGGATGGATCCCTGAGGAACACCCCAAGGAAGAGGGGAAGATGTGGAAACGCATTACAGAAAATAACTGACAGGTTAAATGTGTGTGAACATGATTTAACTCTTTAAGCTCCCTGGTCGCAATATTGCGACAGACAATTTTGCTGCCTTTAACAAGCCACAGCTGGAGATATGACCGCTAATTTAATACTACTTTACATCAGGAGAAGGTGGACATCTGTAACTTTAATTTAAGCCACATCTTTGGGTGTGTTACCATGGAATCTTTTGGAGTAAATCAGCTTTTTATGCAGCTCCACGAGTGGTCGAGATCGCGTGCAGCTGCTGCAGTCACAGCATAGAGAGAGCGAGATTTAGAAAGATGAAACTTATGATGCAGCGACATCTGAGTTCCCCACCGTGAAGTAATGTCTGATTCAGATTCTGAAGAGGAATATTTACCCTCTTATCAAGATGTTCAGTTGTTCAGAGAGAAAGAAGGAAAAACTTAAACAGCGCACAGCAGCAGCAGCCGGTCCCGTTCTCCATGCCGCTCCACAACAGCAACATGTGCAATGCTCTTTGTCACGTTCTCCCGCTGGGAGAAAGGTATGTGATCGGGTAGTAGGGGTGTTCATAATAACGCAAATCGTGACAGAAGAAGCAGGAAAATAAAAATCCAACAAAATAGCAGCAGACACGGTGGAAAACGCGAGAGAAATAAGACTGCTAAGACTGGGGATGGACCTGTAAAATTCTGAGCCCAATAATTTCCTTTCTGTTGTTTTATGTATTCAATAGACTATTGGAGCCTCATAACAAAGGAAATAAGAAGGTATATACACCGGTTCTTGAAAAAAAAATGCAATAAATACATATGTAGAAAATATATAGGCCTCTATAGAAAAATAATACATAAATATTCAAAATAAAGTACGTTTTAAACAATGTAAGAAAGACAAATGTCTATAAAAGTATTCCAAACAATATTGCCCATGCCTGATGATGTCATAATATGCAAATTAGATATTTGAATTTCATGCTGAAGATTTTTCTCATTTACAGTATACACTACCATTCAAAAGTTTGGGGTCACCCAAACAATTTTGTGTTTTCCATGAAAAGTCACACTTATTCACCACCATACATTGTGAAATGAATAAAAAATAGAGTCAAGACATTGACAAGGTTAGAAATAATGATTTTTATTTGAAATAAGATTGTGTTTACATCAAACTTTGCTTTCATCAAAGAATCCTCCATTTGCAGCAATTACAGCATTGCAGACCTTTGGCATTCTAGCTGTTAATTTGTTGAGGTAATCTGGAGAAATTGCACCCCACGCTTCTAGAAGCAGCTCCCACAATTTGGATTGGTTGGATGGGCACTTCTTGCGTACCATACGGTCAAGCTGCTCCCACAACAGCTCAACGGGGTTCAAATCTGGTGACTGCGCTGGCCACTCCATTACCGATAGAATACCAGCTGCCTGCTTCTTCTCTAAATAGTTCTTGCACAATTTCGAGGTGTGTTTTGGGTCATTGTCCTGTTGTAGGATGAAATTGGCTCCAATCAAGCGCTGTCCACTGGGTATGGCATGGCGTTGCAAAATGGAGTGATAGCCTTCCTTATTCAGAATCCCTTTTACCCTGTACAAATCTCCCACCTTACCAGCACCAAAGCAACCCCAGACCATCACATTACCTCCACCATGCTTAACAGATGGCGTCAGGCATTCTTCCAGCATCTTTTCAGTTGTTCTGCGTCTCACAAACGTTCTTCTTTGTGATCCAAACACCTCAAACTTGGATTCATCCGTCCACAGCACTTTTTTCCAGTCTTCCTCTGTCCAATGTCTGTGTTCTTTTGCCCATCTTAATCTTTTTCTTTTATTGGCCAGTCTCAGATATGGCTTTTTCTTTGCCACTCTGCCCTGAAGCCCAGAATCCCGCAGCCGCCTCTTCACTGTAGATGTTGACACTGGTGTTTTGCGGGTACTATTTAATGAAGATGCCAGTTGGGGACCTGTGAGGCGTCTGTTTCTCAAACTAGAGACTCTAATGTACTTATCTTCTTGCTCAGTTGTGCAACGCGGCCTCCCACTTCTTTTTCTACTCTGGTTAGAGCCTGTTTGTGCTGTCCTCTGAAGGGAGTAGTACACACCGTTGTAGGAAATCTTCAATTTCTTAGCAATTTCTCGCATGGAATAGCCTTCATTTCTAAGAACAAGAATAGACTGTCGAGTTTCAGATGAAAGTTATCTTTTTCTGGCCATTTTGAGCGTTTAATTGACCCTACAAATGTGATGCTCCAGAAACTCAATCTGCTCAAAGGAAGGTCAGTTTTGTAGCTTCTGTACCGAGCTAAACTGTTTTCAGATGTGTGAACATGATTGCACAAGGGTTTTCTAATCATCAATTAGCCTTCTGAGCCAATGAGCAAACATTGTACCATTAGAACACTGGAGTGATAGTTGCTGGAAATGGGCCTCTATACACCTATGTAGATATTGCACCAAAAACCAGACATTTGCAGCTAGAATAGTCATTTACCACATTAGCAATGTATATCGTGTGTTTCTTTAAAGTTAAGACTAGTTTAAAGTTATCTTCATTGAAAAGTACAGTGCTTTTCCTTCAAAAATAAGGACATTTCAATGTGACCCCAAACTTTTGAACGGTAGTGTACCTTTATCTATAACCATATTAAATTGTGATATTAATATTGAATATTTTATAGAAAAAACCCAGGCGCCTAAAGAGTTAAGTAAGGATGTAAAAATATTTACCCACTAAATATGAATAGTTTCAAGCCTTCAAAATGTAAAGTATAAGTAATACAGTATTTGATTTTTAATGTGTATTTTGTTACCAGTTGCAAGGTACTTTAAGGTTATTTTAACACTTTCAAACAGGAGAATATGTTGATTTTATGGGATCATCTTGGAAAACAGATTTTTTTGTAATTATAAATAATGCTTGCTTTCATGGGGAGTCATGGGTGGAACAAAAAGTTTCCAGCAGCAAAGAAAGATTAAAATACAGTAATGTTCTTCAAAATGTTAAAAGTAAAATATAATTATACCTACATTATAAAAGAAAAAAACCTTCATTGCATGGTGTAATTTGCCACCTAAAGGGAAACTGCAGGCGCTTCAACCGCTCTAATAATTCTATATTAGAGGGTGAGAGAACAGCAGCAGAATACCTGCCCTGCAGTGTGACATCACATGACCTGTCCAATAATATTCATCAAGCTAAAATAAGACTCTGAGACTGCGAGTTAGCAGGCTTGTCCAAGAGCATATGTTGCCATGGTGAATGAACGGGCTTCAGCTTATTCATTGTGGACCCAAATTTTGGGAAATTGAGCCAGGATTGTCAAAGTAAGCCTAGCTTTTGAGATTAGCTTGCTTTGAATGCCCATCAGAGGTGAATGATTGATGTTAGGCAATATTGTCATCTGAGATCTTTGGCTCAAGTTTCGCTGTGAGGAACTGCTGCGAGAAGAGCTGCAGACGCAACACATCTGCTTCAGATCCTCTTTGTAAAGCTATGCTAGCTCAGGCACTTTCCTTGTCTTTGTTTAGCATTCATATTACCGTATGTTTGACTTTTATTTAGAGAATCATGCAAAAGACAAATTTTTGGTTCATTACTGTCAAAATCTGGTCAGGGAAAATGGTCAGGCACTCTACACAAAACAAGTGGAAAAGCAGCACAAGGGCAAAGAAAATTCTGAAAGACCTTCAGGAAGGCTAAATAACCTTTGATAGTGACCACTTTTAAAGGTAACAGTGTTACGAGTCTGGTTCTTCAAAGAAAATTCAGAAAAAAAGGTTTTGACATCCGTAAAGGACTTCTGGAACTCAGTGTGACTGTTTGGTTGTCTCTCTCCTGACTGAAAACCTGCTTTTGCTTGATTTGCAGGAAGTTTTTCTATCTTAAGAGCAATCAGTCCAAGGCTCAGTGATTGTTTCCATTAATATTAATCACACTCAGGTTAAAATGCACATTATCTTCAGGAGGTTTTAGGTCCTGCTCTTAAACTTCAGATTTTATCTTTGTTTTGATGTGACTTAACAAGATTCAAATGTGCAGCATACATCTCAAATAACTAACATTATATTAGTTCACTCTTATTGAAGTAATAGTTTCATATATTCATATTTTCCTTCTGAAATGGACACGCATGATTTCCTTTTGGGGAGAAAAAGGTTATCTCCCTTATGTTTCTATGAAAACATCCTGTTTTTCCTGACTGATGCAAAAGTGCATATTTTTTTATTGTAGTGTAAAAATGATCCAATCCGTGTGGATGTATGAGTTAATTCAGCACCAATAATTTTGAAGTTTTCAGATCTTTGATTGCTTCTTTGAATGATTAAACCATTTTGAATAAAAAAACAAATAGATTAAAGCTGCAAACAGCCTCGAACGGCCCTTGCAGCTAAGCTCTGCTAGTGCTGAAATAGTGGGACTAATGCAACGCCAGGTGTTCAATAAACAAAAATGGCAGCTTTCTGTCAATATGGCCGACTTCCTGTGGGGAATTTTTCCTGACTTCTACAATTTGTTTTGGGTCTCAGGAAACTATATATGCTCCGAATTTCACAATACTAGATGAAAGCATTGCTTGAGAAGATGCTTCTGGGGGCGCTATTCTGGTATTAGGCCACACCCACTTTTGCATGCCCAATATTTGCATACGTTTATCTTTTGAGTGGGAGTAAGATCCATGTTATTGAAATTTGTGCAGATCAGATGATGTATGTGGAAATTAGAGCCAAACTTATTCCCATGTCGTGTGATGAGGATTCGCCACACCCTGTTTCTATACTTTCAGCAAACTTGGTTTTTTTGTGATGCAAATGAATCATGCTTTCAAAATGCATATAATTTTCATAAGCAAAACAGATTAGTTTGATGGCTTCAGAAACTAGACAGAACTACTTTCTTGAAAAGCTTTGAATGGCAAGAGCTCTTACCGGGAGGTGATCACAGTGTTGGGTAATGTGTATGCACTATGCTGCTGGTAAAGATGGGATACAACTTCCTGTCTATCAAGTATCCCTTTAAAAAAAACATATATTTAACGCACACTTGACATGTCCCCCAAAAATGGTGAGTTTTCGGATATATTTAGGCTTCCAAAAAGCCAATTCATTTATGGTACGAATAATAAGAAACAGTACAGATGCAATAGGCCTTTGAAGCACTTCTGCTGCTCGGGCCTAAAAAAAAAATATACAAAAGATAGCATAAAAGTATTATGCCCGAAGGGAGTGGGAAGTAGCCAGTGCTTATTTAATCCCATCCTGTTGCGCACTCAACAAACTATCCATCCATCCATCCATCCATCCATCTTCTTAACCGCTTATCCAATTCAGGGTCACGGGGCAGCTGGAGCCTATCCCAGCAATTATCAGGCGTTAGGCAGGGTACACTCTGAACAGGACGCCAGTCTGTTGCAGGGCCAACACAGAGAGACAGACAACCATTCACACTCACATTCATTCCTAGGGAAAATTTAGAGTGATCAATTCACCTATCATGCATGTTTTTGGACTGTGGGAGGAAGCCGGAGTACCCGGAGAGAACCCACGCATACACAGGGAGAACATGCAAACTCCATGCAGAAAGACCCTGGGCCGGGATACGAACCCACAACCTTCTTGCTGCAAGGCAACAGCGCTAACCACTGCGCCACCGTGCAGCCCTCAACAAACTACTGCTAATAATTAAATTTTTTTAAAAGAGCTAGATTTAGATCTGAAATATTACTCTAATGGGTCAGGGCTGTGGTGAGGGTTAGAACACTTCATGTTCGATGGATCCCACATAGAGATATTACACAACTTAACCAATCAGGTAAGTCCTAAACCTCATCACACACACATGCATTCCCATCTAGCCAATTCTGATGCTCGTTAAGTCACTTCCAGAAATCAGTCTAAAGACCTCGGCTGCATATTCTGCATTCGAGTCGGTCAGAGGTCCGTCAGAGTCTCTGTGGTGCGTTGTGTGTGTTAGCTCCTTCAACCTTTCAAGCGTTACTTGCGTTGCAAGCAGCTACGTAGCAAACGCAAGTAACGCAGAAGTTAAGTTAAAGTTTTGACGGACTTGACGCACTTGACGCAGTGTGTTAACCAATCAGAGCGTCTCACTGTAGTGATGTCACTACACGTATCTAGAATGAAGGGGGAGGATTAAAAACATTTTCGATGAACGGAGATTTGGTGTATTAATTGTGTGAAGTACAAATGTGAATGCTGGTCCAGAACCCTTTTCACTGTGCAGAACCTGTTAATGTTTGTAGATGGGTGGACAATTTTTTATCGCTATATGTTTCCTGCATATTGTCACTAGGAAACGTTACATATTTTTCTCTGACTGTTCTCTCCATTTTTGTGCATTTTGTGGGATGCGGTCAAGTGAGCCAACACTTTCCAAGGTGTAGTGCTGCCAGTGAGCTTACTTTCTGATTGGCCACCCATCCCATTCAAAAGGGTGCATACTCGTTTCTTCTCAGAACACACCACAACCTCTGTGATGTCAGGGCAAGACAAGACAATCCTACATATGAAATATTCCTGGTTATGATTTGAGCGGTCCTGACGACCTCATATGCAGACCAAAGTGCTCTGAACACACAACACACGGCAGGAATGTCTTTTATCATTACTGTATCTATAGAGCCATCCTGATACTCGGAGCAGGTAAGAAGGGGAGAATCGGGGGCAAAATTGGCCTAAAAATCCTGCTGGCCTTGGTGAGTTTGTTCATTAAAGTGTTTTGACTGGAAAGTTGAATTCTTTTGTTAATTGACTCTTGTATTTTGTAAAGTTGTTATTATGTAACTTACATATGTAGCAATTTGCTGTTCAAAAAAGGCCTAGAAAATTTTTCTTAATCCTTTTAAAAAGTTAAACCTATTAATAATTAAAGAACTGTATGGGTTTTTTTAAGGAAACAAGTATGAAGTCTACTGACCTATGTTTACAACCATCCTGGTACCTGGGTTACATTCTGGTCTGTTGTGGTGAAAATATTTGTTGAGCTGAAAGGTGAAGCTCTCGATTTACTGGACAATCTACATTCCTACCCTCATCTCTGGGTGCCCTAACTCTGGGTACCGACCCAAAGAACGAGATCAGGGATACAAGCGGATGAAATGAGTTTTCTACACAGGGTATCTGGGCTCTCCCGTTAGGTGATAGGCTGAGGAGCTCGGTCATCTGGGAGGGAGCTCAGATTAGAGCTCTTGCTACAACACATCGAGAGGAGCCAGTTAATGTGCATCTACCATCTGGTTAGGAAGCATCCTGGATGCCTACCTTGGGAGATGTTCCAAGCATGTTTCACCAGGAAGATACGAAGGAGAAAACCCATGATGCACCGGAGGGACTATGTTTTTCTGCTGTCCCCAGTGGCTGGAGAACCAGAAGTCTGGGTCTTTCTGCTTAAGCTGCTGCTCCCACGACTTGACCCCAGGATAAGTAGAAGACGATGGATTTGTTAATGCTGTGTAAGACTTTGACTGAACATGTATTTACAAATGACCATGTCTTTAGAAATAAATGCTTCCTTCATTTATTTACATTTTTACACATAAATTGAGAAAATAAAATGGTTTGTGATTTTTTCCCCCACCTTTTTATTTCTCCATTGACACCCTGGTAAGGATGTGTTAAAAGCTTTAGAAAAGTCTGTAGAACTGGCTGCTAAAAGTGAACGCATTTACCACATTTTCTCTGCTGTTTGTTGCTGTGATTTTTATCAATACCAAGTGTTTCTCCATAAACACCAGTGGAAGGATGTGGAGATCCAATCTTTCACTCACATACACAGGTGTGAAAGAAACAAACAAATTACAATCTATATACAAAAGCAGCTGTAACACCTCCCATTGACCTCAGTGCTTCTTCACTTTCACTGTTGAAAACACAGAAAGTTATTAATTATGATGTCTGTAGGAAACGGCAAAGGGCTAAATTTCACAATCCACTGCACCAGTATGGAGTAGCTGTTTCCTGCATACAAAAAAACTGCCGGCCCGGGATTTGGCAGCATTTGGATGGAGCTGTGCCTGAAATTTTACTGCAGAACTGTACGGACTGCATTCATCTGCATGTTGGGCTCAAACTGGAATTCCAGAAGCAAAATGCAGCAACATGCGAAAAGGCAGGCAGTCTCATTAAAACCATTAGGCTATTATGGGCTTCTCACTGGCAAATGACAGGCATTTAACCACAAACCAGTGACAGATCCTCTGCTCTGCTAACACCTGGTGGAATTTTGAAGCTGAATAGTCTGCAGAAAGCCTCCACTTCACTCGTATTTCACCCTTCTGACAGGCACGTTTAAATGCAGATAGGAAACAACAGTCACGTACAAACAAATGGCACCTTTTAAATATGGAGGAATTTACACACTTGGCAGCTGAAGGAAACACATTTTTAGCAAAAGAGGAAAAAAATGCTCATTGCCTCATTGTCCTTACGCTGCTCATTGGCTACTTCAATCACCAGTTTCCCTTTGGATTTTCCCATGCCCCCACTATCTTTTCTCAAGTCTTAATCTTTTCACTCTGTCAGGCCTGTGCTCGGCAGCCTCCGCGCCTTTTCCAAAGGTCTGGGCTTCATGCTAATTGTCTCTCAATGGCACAGTCACCTCCCACCTATATAATGCACCTTGTTCCCTCCACTCAGTCTGGGCTGCGCTGTTTTCTTCACACATTTAAATTCAGGAGGGAGGCGAACTTTAAAACAAAGCGCCTCGGGCTACGGTGAGGAAAAACAGAACAACCGCTCTCTCAGAGAAATATTTACTTCCCTTTCTTTTCTGTTAAAAGTTTTGGGGTGGGATTACGGGCCAGACATTTTGAAAGATGAGTTAAATGTTATTCCTTTGATTTATCTTCAAAGTTCGTTGTTATTCAGCTATGCAACCAAATTCGGGGTCAAAAGTATTAATGCTCCTTGGAGTACTCTACATGCTTAATCCTGTTTTTTTTTGGGGTTATTTTTGTCACAAATCAGAGTTGCGCATAGGTTTGAAGTGAAAAGATAATGATATATGGTTTTATTTTTTCCCCAAATAACAATCTGAAATAATGCAAAGCTATGCTGAAAAAATCACCTTATTAGCCAAGGAATTTCATTTCATTTCAGAAAGATTCTTAGAAGTCATTAGTCAACCAAAAGGCAAGGCAATTTATTTTTGGAGCACACTTTAAGCAACAAGACAATTTAATGTGTTTTACAAGGTCTCGGGGAAAAAAAGATAAAAAACAATTTGACCGACCTGTAAAGTTCTTTGTGGAAAAAACATTAACATTAAAACTGCACATTACCTAAAATACAGCATGTTAAAGCAGATGGGAAGATGGATGGTGGTTAATACAAGGCAATACCAGTACCTTCCAGCTGGATATCGACCCTAAACATACAACCAAACCTATAGCAGAATGGTATCGAAAGCATTAAAGCATTTTTAATGTGTTAGATAGCCCCAGCCAAAGTCCAGACCTGAAGACAATTTAGAATCAGTGGCAAAGCTCGAAAACTGATGTTCACTTGGAGGTCTGTTGTGAAAATGTGCAAATAATATATCCAGATATGTAAAGCCTCCCCCCCAAAAGACTTTGAATAATTTTATATGTTAGAATAAAAAATCTGCAACAGTTGCAATCAAGATTGATATTTTGCCCTTCGGTCCAGCTAATTAAAACTCATTTGGAGTCACTGATGTTGTGAGACAATTTCATTAAAGTTCAGCTCACCCGAAAACTGACAAAATTTGGTTTCCAGATTAAACATCAGCTGAAACCAGACGCAGGAGACAGGCGAGTGATTTCTAAAATCCATCCCATCCATCTATTTTCTAAACCGCTTAATCCTCAAGGGGTCGCGGGGAGGCTGATGCCTATCTCCAGCTGTCAACGGGTGAGAGGCGGGATAAACCCTGGACAGGTCACCAGTCCATCGCAGTGATTTCTAAAATGATTTTATTAAATAACCACAGTGAGTCGTCTAGGATGAACCAAGACCAGGTAACCAGGAGGATGAATCCAGATTGTTAGAGGACTGAGTATTGAAATTAATTTAGTCATTACGTTTACATGCAGCAAGAGAAATTCGAATCATTGCCTTAGTCCGACTGAAATCAGACATTTAAAATGCATGTATACACCTTAGTCCGGCTGGAGTTGAACCGAACTCGGGTTCTCTTGCTGGATAATGGGAGTTGGACTACTCTTCAACAAGTACGTACTTAAAATGTTCTTCATTTAATAATTAGATTTTCTGAGTGACATGTAAACTCAGACTAATAGTAAGCCTTTAGTCCGATTACTCCAAAAAGCTTGATTTAGCTGTGCATGTGTGGTGAGAGTTAGGATATTTAGTTTTAGTTTGGTGAAGAAATGCTTGGAGAAAGATAAATTGGATTCTGTGATCTGTAGTTGGCCAGAGGTGGGCGTGTAATGTCCGATTATTTTCTTTTGTTTTTTGCAGGTGGATGAGTATGGAGAATATCCAGGAATGAAGGTGAGTTTCGCTTTTCTCTGCAGGTGGAGGTGTTGCTGGGTGGGCAGGCGAGGAGCTTGATGACAGAGATGGAGTTGGTGAGTGTTGATGAGATTACAATACGGGGAGCTTTGCCGAGGCTCACCAGCAAGGAACCCAGACTGATGGATTGTCTTGGCTTGGTTGGTTCCGGAGGAAGGCCACTGGAAACCCAGGAAGGATCTACTAGGAGAAGGCAAGGTAAGTCAGAGTCTCTTAATTTTGAGCAAAGTTTCTTCCTTGAGATCTCTTGAGGTAACACAGCAATGTACTACACAAGAAGTGGGAACCGATTGGCATCAGCCTGTAAGAGCCGCTCCCCTCTTGAGTTGAATGGTGATAATGACCAATGAGAAAAACCTGCTGGCTGCTGCCTGCCATGCCTTGCTAAGAAGGTTGAAGAAAGAACACCAACACACCCACTCTCTAGAACACAGCCAAAGAATCCTAACAAAAACTTTTTTTTTTTTGCTAATAAACTCTAAAAATGTGTATCTAATAGTGCTGTTTATATGTCTAGTCAGTATTTTTGGTATTTTAGTAAATCAGTGAAAATATAAATTTTGTACCAAATACCGTTTGTGGATTGTTCTCTTCTGGTTAAGAATTGCACTTAAATCTGAATCAGGCTTTGCTACTGGCTCAGCCTGGGTTTCTGACACGGATTTCTGACAACACCTCCCTTGCGAGTTGCTGGTTAATCAGGAGTAAAACAATACAGCTCAGAGTTCAATACAATTCAGTTTATTTATATAGCGCCGTTTCACAACAGATGTCATCTCAAGACACTTTACAAGAAGAGTTATTACAATACAATGTTTAATGTAGAAATTAGAGAACCACAGAAGATTGCGTCGTGTAATTCTCAGCAATCCCTCACACTGAGCAAGCATGAAGCGACAGTGGAAAGGAAAAACTCCCTTTTAACAGGAAGAAACCTCCGGCAGAACCAGGCTCAGCACAAGCGGTCATCTGCCGAGACCGTCTGTGGTTTGGAGAATACAGAACAGGGATACAGAACAGAGACACAGAAAGAACAACAGAACTGATGCAGAAGTTTGTTGCAGGACGTTGAGAAATTTCCGTCACTGGAATGCCATCTTAGTCAGGGTCGTCAAGCAGGGCGGGTCAGGAACACCTAGTTGCTCGTCTCCTCCACAGAACCTTCCTCCCTCTAGTCTGTTCTCTCTGAACAAGGTGGAGAGAAATATTCAACCTTATAACTACTTACTTCTGAGGCAATGGAGCTAGTGTTGCTATTACTTTGCATCTTTCTGGCTCTCTGTGTTTGTGTCCCATTGTACAATCTACAGGGAGTCATGTCAGTTCACAGCACAGACCTCACCCAATCTGGTCAAACCTAGAGCAAAGCCCGGGGGGGCATCCATTCAAGCCCAAATTGACTCTTATGTTCTTTACAAGTGCCACCATTTTATCTATATTCTTATGTTTTGAATTAAAGAAATGTAAACAGATGATTTGGGACTGTGGCTCAGTTGGTAGAGTAGTTGTATTGCAATTGGAGGGTTGTAGGTTCAAATTGATTTCCCTCCAGTTGCATGTTGATGTTTCCCTAGGCAAGGCACTTAACCCTAAGTTACCTCCCAAGCTCTGTATTGGTGTAAGAATGTATGTGCGTTTGTGAGTACAAATGGGTGTATGTGGCTCCAGTTTAAAGTGCGTTGAATGGTCAGTATGGTTGGATATCGCTATATACGTTAATTTCCTTGTGTAAAATGTTCATGTTTGGACATTCCAGCCTAATAAGACAAACAGCTCTAAAAGATATTAACTATACTTTTATTGTCATTCTGTTATAGAAGTTCAAAGAATTATTAAATCAAAAAAGTGAAAAATAGCTAAAACCTGAATATTTGACTATGTTTATGTTTATATACTGTAGTAATATATATTTATTGTAGCTATTGTGGAAGCTCCAGAGAGCCAATTGAGGCTCAGAACCGCAGTTGGCAGATCCCTGGTCTATCTCAATTAAATCTTTTTTGGTTGTGATTGTAATGCGACAAAATATCAGAATTTTAAGGGTAAAGTTAGTATTCCTGAATTTGTCTGCAGTGAAAAGGAAACGGAAGGTAAAGGTTAAGAATATAAAAAATGACATGAACGCAGAGCCCCTCTTGTGGGTTAAACGAGAGCGCTATTGCGAAAGAAAGGCAGATTTACTGCTAATGGTGTCCACGAAGACCCAAATGCGCTCTTTTTTTCTTTGTTTTTCTCCCACTGGAGGGATCTCAAGTGCTCAGGACTAAGACGACAGCCATGCACCATTTACATCTATTCAAGTGTACTTGCTTTGATCTTCTCTCAGAAGGAGAGCAAAGGGGGGGCACAAGGAGAGGGGGAAAAATAAGGAGAAAAAACATCATCAACAATTCAAATGCACCCAATTATTGGACCATAAATAAAGGGCTAATTAGCATAAATTGCTTCCACATTGTTTCTATTTTTACATAATTTCTTCTAATTTTCTGCCCTTTTTCTTCCCTGGATTTTTGTGTGCACAAGCTTCTGCATTACAGGGCTCGAGTTATGATGGAGATGCTTAATTTCATTGCTAAATTGCTGCGCTAATTAAAACTGGAGCAAAAATATTTGCTCTCGGTGCAGCATCCGCATGCGTTCTTATTTGGAATCACTGTAAAAGCACAGCGTCATTTCGATCCACATCTCAAAACTGCCAATGCTCCATCTGTCACTTTTCAAACTGATGGCCCTCTTTTCCCTCTGATGTTCCACCGTCAGCAGTTACAGTACCAATAAAATAAAAAAAACACAAGATCATGTTTTCTAAAATTGGGAGCAGGGCAAAGGAAAGCGAATGAACACAGCAGCCAGATTCACATATTGGGCTTGAGAAGCTTTTTTTTCCCACCCGAAGGTGCTCATAAAGAGCGAGCTGTCTGCACTGTCTGGTTTGGATTATGAAGTAACTCTTCAATGCAGAAACAATGTGCTCAGGATCAGGTTGGTTGCAGCCTGCTCTAAAACACTGTTCCTGATCAAACAAGCCAGGACTGCTTTTCACTTTTACAAAACCCTTTAGCACAGGCTAGTTGTTACTCAGCTGTCTGTAAAACCCAAAGTGAAGCCTACTGCTTCCTGGGAATCAAACCTGTGCAGACCAGGACTCAGTAATCATAATGAGGTTTTAAGATGCGTTCCCACGCTGGAGACGAGATACTTGCAGCCTCAGGGTTTAAACTTATACACTTTGCCATCATCTCCCACATACTTTTAGCACATCTGCTCAGAGGTTCTGTTTGCAGTTTGACTTTAGGACATCTTTTGTTCTCCTTTGGCCTTTAGTGGAGCTTTTATTGCACTTTAATTCATGTAAATCCCATTTATGATTACCAGTCAGGAGAGGTGGAAGGTTATCAAAACAAGTCTCTCTGGTCTAAAGTCTTCACTTGGTCACTGCTGATGGTGTAATTTAAACTTAGTAGAAGTGACATAACTGTAATTTTCATCCAATCTAAAAAACAAACATACTGCTCTCCAATAAGTGCACTGACTGATCACAGAAAAGAGTAGCACTGAATTTGAAGTAACACTTGAAAGACAGCTCACATCTTTTGAGTTACTGGTTTGCATTTAAATGAGAAATTACAGTAATGATCTTAATAATAATATTTTTTTAATTATATGAATAAACAACAAGATAATTACTGGGTTTTCTGTCTGATTACTGTCTATATGCGATATTTTATCTTAATTCAACTTCACAAAATAGTCATTTATATACTTTAGTTCTGTTTATCTATCTATCTATCTATCTATCTATCTATCTATCTATCTATCTATCTATCTATCTATCTATCTATCTATCTATCTATCTATCTATCTATCTATCTATCTATCTATCTATCTATCTACTTTGGCACCCCGGTAATCAGGCATGTTCATTAATTTTGCTTAGTTATGACTAAGCCCTACACTATGTTGTTAGTCGTTGTATTGCAATGACTGTAAGCACCAAGCTGGAGCTCATTTAGTCGCCTCCTGTTCACACATCGCCAAGGTCAGAAAGTACAGAGTTGGACAACACCTTTATTTTCGTTGTTGTTTGCTAATGACTTATTGGTGTGGTTTGCCAGGACCTTTAAGAAGGCAGTAATAATTAAAAAAGCTTGAATGTGACTGAAAAAAAACAGGTTTAAAAAAGAAGGGGTGAAAATTCCTCCACAGCAATCTAAAAGACTGATTGCAATTTATTCTGAATGCTTGTGGTTGTGTGTTGTCACCAGTTTATGTTTAGAGCAGTTGTCTCCAACCCTGGTCCTCGACTCAAATGAGTAGCTCAATTCCAGGTCTTTGCCAAACATGAAGAGGTAATTCAGCTGTGTTGGAGGGGGGATACATCTAAATCCTGCAGGAGAGATCTGAAGGACCAGGGTTGGAGATTAATGATTTAGAGGGTAATTATCGTCTTGCATCAGGGTAAATTAGCTTGAAAAGTTTTTTTTTTTTTGCATTTACTTAGGTAGTTTAAGTCAAATTTGAACATTTATTTAGTAATCTCAAATAAATATTTGGATCTTTAAGGCAGTGTATCTCAATTTTTCTGTTTCTCAGCATTTTTGACCTGTCCATGTAGGCAGCTGCATACATCAGTGGACATTAATGTTAAAGGCACAGTGTGTAATTTTCAGCCAGTAGGGGGCAGTGCATACCTAAATTATCACAAGCATGCGGTATCTGTGTCTTTCAGTAAGAAACTCAACAACGGAGGTCCAACTAGTGCTGTTTTCAAATGCTCAATTCCCTGAGAATTATCTATTTGCAGCAACATGTTGAGCACATCAGTCTCTCTTTCATCGCTTGGAACTAGCAAAGAGGTAAAAATGTATTTATGGCGAAACGTTTTTGTATGTTGAAGGGAAATCAAGGTTTTAATATCGGTTTGGCACCTGTATCGGATAAAACCTAAACAATACCCATCCCTACACCATTGTGAGCTAATTCTTACTTTAATCAGTTTGTCCTGGTCCTATTGCGGACATTTCCTGAAAATTTCATCAAAGTCTGTGCATAACTTTTTTTGTTATCTAGCTAACAGAACATACAGAATTAAGAAAACCAAACATTCCCTCCGCTTCCCACCAGACACCATGAAATCAGGCATAAACGGGAGACGATCTGCTCTGTCCACAAATGCTGAAGTGCACTCCTACCATGGCTGACCTGCCTCTGAACTTCCCCGACTCTGTCTCGCGGACCCAGCCAATGTAAGGAGATGCCCCTTAGGAGGTTGCTTTCAGTCTCTTATTTATGCATGCAGCGATAGCACTATCCTGCATGTGATACTTCAGGAGAGGGAATAATCTGCTTCTGATGGAACTAGCACTCCTTTTCCCTTCCAGAATACCACCCAGGTTTTTACCCTGATATGCTCAGTCCTGAGGACGCTCACCTTCGAGCCCACACAGTTAGTTACAGCAGCATTAGCTCATTTACTTGTGGTCTTTCTGCATGAAATCCCTTTGCAGTTAAGTGGGTGATCCTCACCAGCTGTAGATACAAACATGGGGGGACTACTTCCAGAGAGATTGATAAAATGCTGCTAAAAATAAGTGTAACTTAACAAAAGCTTTCACAGTGTGAATAAGACCATCCTGCTACATGTTAAAAAAGTTTCAAAAATCTACTCAACTCAAACAACTCAAAGTTGTTCTCTTAACCAAAGTTGGAATCAAATTACATCTGGTTCTAAAAGGGATTTCATTACATAATAACTTACATGATAAATTACTGTACACCTAATATGTTTATCTGCACTGATGTGAAATGCCTGATGAACTTTGAAGTTACCAGGTAACTTCCAAGGAGACTGGATAGAGACTGGCAGAAACGGTATGGCTACTGTTAGTGTTTTAAAATGAATTTATATATTAATTATATATTATATTAACTATATTATTAATTATATGTAAGACTGAATTTAAATGGCTTGTGAAGTGGCTCTAGATGATGTGAATTGGCACTGTATTGATAAATAAACTGAACTGAACTATCCTGCTGTACGAATTAACTGTTGGTGCTCTAAGAATGAGAGATCTGAGAGCTCATTAAGTCCACAAAAAGATTTTCCATGAGATTAGATTCAGTAGTGAACAGCTTGTGTAGACCGTTTAAACTCTGCACCTGGT
Organism: Apricaphanius iberus; assembly: GCA_028564705.1. NCBI lineage: Eukaryota > Metazoa > Chordata > Actinopteri > Cyprinodontiformes > Aphaniidae > Apricaphanius > Apricaphanius iberus. Next base: position 60,896 of record JAPXFQ010000650.1, on the reverse strand, counting down.
CTGAATTCAATCCCTTCAATCTGCTTTCCTTGGACACAGCATCTTCCTGTTATTTGACTTCAGCTCTTTGAGATGTGAAGTTGATACTGCAAAACTGTCTACAGGGAACAGGAAGCTGAAGCGCAGAGACGGGCTTTCTTAGGCAAAGGGATTTATTGAGGTTTGGCAGTCAGGCGAGGAGACAAAAAGCTAAACAGTCTATACAGTAACAATTATGAGACCCTATATTAAGGCCTTTTTTGGTACCAGTTGTTTTAAGTGGTCACTTTTAAAGTCTTTCAGGTATTTTTATAAGAGAGTTCAAAGGATTTATGGCACCAATTTTTCTTCATATGGTTTCCCTTGTGAACAGTGTTGGCAAACATGATTCGTGATCAGAAAGTTTAGATAGCGGCCTGGATTTCCATCTGTCTAAAAGTCAGAATGGCCTACATTTAGGTTTTTACGGCTTAGCAAACGAAGGTGCTTCCAAGGTTAACAGATAGCAGTAAATTCTTCTGCTTCATGCTGTTATCTTTAGTATGGGCAAATGTAAAATTGTGATAGGTTTACTGGTCCTCCAAAGTCCTTTCTGGCTACAAGTCTGGAAATCTACATCTGCTGGCAAAAATAAAAGTATTCATCTGAGACATGAAGGCATTTAAGTAATCAAAGCTGGAAACTGAATGTCAGCTTTACCAATGTAGATTTTGCTGAAGGATCTAAAAGGAGCCATAATCTGAACTGATCCAAAAAAGGATTTTGGTTAGCATGCATGGCCTTTATTCACAGCGACAGTCTGACTTCATCCCCTTTTAAACTAAAAGGTTATATTATTTTCCACTCATTCAACCAGACTACAAAAATGCAATAACTATGGTCAAGAAATTAATTTGGGATCAGAACTGGATTGCTTTCATTCAACATTTACTTTTCCTTTAGAAAACTGTTTAGAGATATGAGGCACCCAAACATTTTCAATTAGATTTTCTTCTGGATTTCTGATACTTTCATTTTTTTCCCCAGTTGGGCACTTGGGTCAAGAGAAAGATTTTTTGAATTGAAAAACTGAAGACATCTTCCGATCGTCCCAGGAGTAGTCTTCGTTTGAATGTCAGTTGTAGAAGTTCATGATAGAACATTTAGAGAGCAAAACCCAATTCCCACTGGAATTGGGTTTTTGCTGTCATTTTGGGAACTATGAACTTCTATAAACTACTGTAATGTTTGGTCTTGAGCCACAGCAAGTTTTATTTGTTTTAGCTTAAAATAAATGTAACTATCAGTCATTATGTGGTTTTCATCCATCCATACAATATCTATTCCAGCCATCGTATACAGAGTAGCAAAGGAAGCTGGTGCCTATCTTCAGCAATCATTGGGTGAGATGGGGGTATACCCTGGACAGGCTGCCAGTCCATTGCTGTATGTGAATTACAATCAAACTTAATCTTAAACTGCAATATTTAGATCAACGCTGACCATATTAAACCTCATACTTTTTCCTTAAAACTTTTTCCTTAAAACTGTTAAAATATTTGAAGATGAATGATAATGAAGACTGATTAACAGTTGTTAATGCCAGGGGTCGCATCAAACAAATGTCTTCTGTATTTGAGCAGTTTTTTTTTTTAAATAGTGATGGATAGAATTGAAAAAATTAAAAACTTAAACAGATTGTATGTACATTTGAGTGGAAAATTACTTTTTGTAAAGAGCTTTAAGACATTAGTTATGAATTGGCACTATATAAATAAACTGAATTGAATTGTTCCCTGATTTCAAAATGTTGGCTGAAGTGGCGCTTGTAATTCCAGACCTCAAGTGTGACAGCAGAGCATGGATTGAGCCTACATAACATCTAAACCGCCATAACTGTCCGTGGAAAAAATCCCAAACTTAAGAACAATAAGCAATCTTAGTTGAAACATTTAATTAAGCACAAGTGGGTATACATTTTTCAGTTCCATGCTGACTAGGTTGAAGTTATGAGACTATGCATTTAGGCCACAACAGGTGAATTGTTCATATTTTAAGGGCAATCGTTATTTATTTTATTTTTTTATGTAGTTCTCTCATTTGGATTGATTTTCTAAAGTGAATGAAAAATACATTGTCTGGGACATGTTATTTTATTTTATTTAAAAATAGATTATGACTGTATTTTGTTGGATCCAGTTGGTCAAAATGACTTTATATTTTAGAGTTTCATTTCTATTAAGTGCTTGTTTAATCTCCATGAAAATGTAGTATTTCAATGAAAGGGCACTTCCTAATGTAGCATCTTTCAGCAGATTAACCCGCCCTGCTCTAAAGCAAAAATTAGCACAAGTTTAAGTAGTTGACTTTCCCTTCAAATTTAAAATGTTTTTAGCACGGCCTTTGGTCAATGAATATTTCCTTTAAAATTTACAAGACATATTCAATTTTAGGACTGTCTACAAGGTTTCTTCAGTTCAATCTTTGTTACTTTCACTTATCACAGAAGTTGTGATCAGCTGTCTTTGAAAACAGTTGGATCTTCAGCATAAACACGTATCAAGCTGAGAGGCTAAGCCTTTCACTTGTTAGACGACAGAGAAGTTGAAAGACATGTAGAGTTAGAGGTCGGCCACAACTGTGATCTGCAGAGATGTGGTCCAGTAATTGAAGATCCTTTGGCCCACATCCGGGCCCAGAGATGATTTACAGTGTTCTGATGGATTTCCCAACTCGCAGACTCGGTGTGTCGGAAACAAAAAGAGCCTGATCAGCCAGATGGTAAGATGGAGGAGAAGTGAATGATCCCTGAAAGGGAGTGAAGTCTGGAGTCTGAATCTCTAATATGTGCAGCCTGTTGCTCATTGATGAGGTGCAGCAATGAAATGCTTCCTTTGTAGTTACTCTGACAGCAGGGCCTGTTTGTGATATCCAGGAGGTTTTCCAAATGAAAAATGTTCCTTCCTAATTATAGTCCTTAGTGACTGCTTGGGATCCAGAGCCTTCCTGATGTGGGGCAGCAGGTTTGATTTCAAATATTTCAACATCAGTTTTTGTCGACTTGAAAAGCACTTTGTTAGCAGCGTTCAAGCGAAAGCCACATTCACTAATCTGGTTAGTGGGTTGGGGCTCAGACCCAGGAGAGGTTCTGTGTGGGTGTATCGATGTGTGTGTGTTTTTCCAGGCTGGATAAGAGGCAGGACATCAGAGAGCAGCCGGGAGGGCCTGGGTTTTCCTGGCACACAATTGCAGGACGTGTTGCCATGCTATAAATGGAAGCTCAAAGAGTTGCTTTTCTGTCACTAACCTGCACGATTTATGTCTTGATTCTCTTTTTCATCCTCCAAAGTGTGAGAATTGATGTCAATAAATGAGTAAATAAATATGTTTGGGTAAAAAGTTTATCACCCTTCCCACCCACTCTATTTTTTTAATGGCCATTTTCGACCTTTTTGTATGGTCCTATAAAGGTTTGGCAAATGAACTGCTGGATAAAAGTAAAATAACTTAAGCCAAAGAAATTTTTTCATACTTAAAAGTATCGTTGATGGAGTAAAAACCAGAACAAAAGTATGCCAAACTGGGTAAATGATCTGGAATATCTCAGAATTTTAAGGCACTTCCCTGTTCAAAAAAACATCTTCAAATGCCTGTATTGACATGCCTTATTTAAAAAAACAACAACATTTCAACCACTTACCATTTCAATCATTACAACATAGGCCTTTCACAAAGAGTCAAACAGAACACAAATCATCAGTAAATTTGAAGAGTCATCAAGTTAAGATTTTCCATCTGCAGTGAATTCTCCATCAACAGAACCCTACCCTTAAACAGCTAAGACCTGAGTAAACACTGAAATCTAAATCATTTTTTAGCTGGAAAGTTTGCTGCTTTTAGTTTATCAATCCACAAGCTTCCTTTTGTGTTAATTTCCTTTATCTCATTTTCCAAAATTACTGTAATATCTTACATTTCATGCTGTTAATGGTCACTGTTGGGATATGGGATAATTTATGTTGCTAGAGTGAAATGTATGTACATTCTAATCTTTCCTGTAATCGTCTTCTGGCCCTAACTGGGGTATTCTAACCTACTGATGATGACTGATGTTTTGGAATTGATTAAGAGCAGAGGTGGTTATAAACTAGTTACATTTAATCAGTTATATTTATTTTTGAGCCTTTTTAATTAAAATGTACTTTTCGGAATAGCTTTACTGAGTAAAATTATTACCAATTATCGCTACTTTTCCTTTAGTAAAATGTCTGGATTCTTTTTTCGTTGTGAGTAAATTAACTGAATGAAGAATAAACTGATTTTAGTCAAACATGCATGAGATACAACCACAGTCAGTGATGCCGATAACGCGTTTCTTAGTAGTGTCTTACTCCTAATTCACCTGCTTTTTCAGTAACAACAAATCTAACGTGTTGTTATTTCCATACCAATAATCAAATTAAAGTTACTTTTTCAAGCCACTGTGCATGACTATTTTTGTAATTTTGTTAAGCAAAAAGATATATTTTGTACAACGGCAGCAATAGCAGCAGGAAAACAAGCATTAATAGTGGTAAATATGGTCTTACATATCATCTACGACACTGCTGCCATCTTTTTCGATCATAATCTGAAAATTAAAAGGATAATTATCTGTGCAACGGTCATCATGTTTGTTTTGTTTCTACTCTACAAGTCCAGCCTAAGACTGCGTTCTGTACTCTGTCCCCTAGTGGAACTCTCCAGTAGTACATACAGTGCACAAGCAAGTACATGCCCAAGACGCAGCCTGCTGCTGGTGGCTAGGTGAGGTTAAAAAGCAAATATATTTCCGGCCTTACTGTTCAAAAGCACTTCCATTAAAGTGAGTTATGGCACAACTGGTTATTGTTTTTATGTTGAGGTAATGTTACTGGCCGCTGCTGAAAGTAACTAATAGAGTAACTTATAATCTAATGTAGTTACTTTAAAAAAGTAACCATTAAAGTAATTAAGTTACCTTTGGAAGGAGTAACCAGCAGGGGGTAATCAGATTACTATTTCAAAATAGCTATGGCAATACTATCTACAGTCTATGTCAAGGTGAGACAAGCCTTGTTGTTTTGATATTATTCTACCTGCTAAGCGTGTTGAGCCATTTGGAGATCAAGTAAATACACTAACTTTAACTTTCAAAGCATGTGTAGGTCTGTAATTTGCACCAAATGTACTCTTCAATTGTGATGGACAGAATCTAGAACAAAAATGCAGAAAATCACAGTGGGTGATTTTTAAATAATTATTTTCTGTTATTGCATAACATAAATATTTGATCGCCCATCAACCAGTAAGAATTTAGGCTCCCAAAGACCTGTTAGTGCTCCTTTAAGCAGCCCTCCTGTTCTCCTCTCGTTACCTGTATTAACTACACCTATTTGAACTCATTACAAATAAAATACACCTGTCCACACACTCAAACAAACTCCAACTTCTCCACAATGGCCAAGACCAGAGAGCTGTGCAAGGACATCAGGGATAAAATTGTAGAGCTGCACAAGGCTGAGATGCGCAACAGGACAATAGGCGAGCAGCTTGGTGAGAGGGCAAAAACTGTGGGTGCAATAATTATTAACTGGAAGAAGTTCAAGACGAAGAATAAGTTTAATTTCCCTCCGTCTGGAGCACCATGCAAGATCTCTCCTTGTGGGGCATCAATGACCATGAGGACAGCAAGGGCTGAGCCCAGAACTACAAGGTAGGACCTGGTCAATGGCCTGAATACAGCTGGGACCACAGTCTCAAAGAAAACCATCAGTAACACACTCTGCTGTCATGGATTAAAATCCTGCAGTGCATGGAAGGTCTCCCTGCTCAAGCCAGCGCATGTCAAGGCCCGTCTGAAGTTTGTCAATGATCATCTGGATGATCCAGAGGAGGAATGGGAGGAGGTCATGTGGTCTTATGAGACAAAAGTGGAACTTTTTACTCTAAACTCCACTCACCGTGTTTGGAGAAAGAAGGATGAGTACAACCCCAAGAACACCATCCCAACTGTGAAACATGGAGGTGAAAACATCATTCTTTGGGGATGCTGCAAAGGGAACGGAACAACTGCACCATATTGAGGGGAGGATGGATGGGGCCCTAAGATTGCATTGTAAGATCTTGGCCAACAATCTCCTTCCCTCAGTAAAAGAATTGAAGATGAGTCGTGGCTGGGACATACACTGATCCCAACTGGATATTAACTTCTTCCAAAAGGACTCCAAGTTGCTCCAGGATTGTCAGGGTGAGTATACGAACATAATGCATGCTGTAAATAAGGTCCAGGTTGCAAAAAAAAAAAACTTTCCCTAAAAGACAAAACAAAACGTTGGTTCAGATGGGAGAGTAGCTCAGTTGTGACACCTCTGAGCCAGTAACTTCTCCTAATTTGGTGTTTGTTATTATTAGGAAAACATTACAACTACATTAGAACAAAAACAAAATTGACTTTTTCAAAGCACAAGTAGAAGTAAAATATAGTTACATGTACCAACACCCTGTGAGCTCAGCAATGATCAGCTTGCCAACATTTGCACACGTAGCGTACGCTATAGTCTATGTACTGTGTTTGACAGTCTATTATCTGCCTATTATTTGTTACTGTTTATGGCTCAAACAAATGAGTGATTCATAGGCCAGTGTCTAACATCATCCATCCAGGTATTCATCACTGTAGAGGGTTAGTTTACAATCACAGTATAATGAATCCCTTAAAAAGGATCACTATCCCAAATCAAATGTGCCTGTGAGAATTTGTCACTGCGGCATCTTTTCTCATTGGTCATGACTTTTTTGGACAAGTTGGTCATTTAATGGTGTCTTAAGTTCTTCCTGCATGCCAATAAATAATTTAAGCTTTTGATTAAAACATCCAGTCAATATGCACTATGTTCACATCTCAGCTGCAAGTTATTTTCAGTCAAAATATCAATGAATCTGATATGAATATAAACAGTTTAACTGTTCCTTAAAATGCCTTAAGTCTCTAAAAGCAAGTAGCCTCACTGTCATTTTCAAAACATTATTTTTTTTTTTTGTCTGCTAAGGCTTGTCAAAATTGTTTTCCCTTTGTGTAAAATAAATCTGCTCTGGAGAACACATTACATCCCTCACTGCTTTGTGTTTTCCCCAAGGAAACTCCCCCTCGAACCTTCAAACATCAAGGCCAACCTTAGCAAGAAGAGCAGAAGCTGCTGAAACATCTTCCAGCTGGGCAGAAATGTGTAGATGTCAACTTGAGAAACTAACCTTCAGCAGAGTGCAGCAGAGTGTGAGAGGATAAATATTTGTTAGCAATTTGAGGTTAGCCTCACCTCATTGCTAAATATACAACATACCATACGATGATTATTTTTAGAATCGGAGTGAGAAAGAAGATAAATCAAAATGTTCACAAATACCTTTGGTTGTATTTTGGGCTGAAAAGTTCAGAACCGTATTCTGCGGATTTACCTTCTGCCCTCTTAACCAGACAGTTATGACACAGTTTCTGGCTGCAAACGAACTCTATCCTCACTTCACGTCTTTAAAAAGTACAATGAATCAGTATAACCACCTTAATTTCATGCATTTCACTGTTTATTCTCCCTCGTGTGAAGTTAAATGGCACATTTGCTAAATCAAATTAGTAAATCTTCCAAAGAGCTCCTTCTACATTCCTCAGTTTTAGAGGCATATTTTATCAAACCGATGTCTGACAGCCGAGAAATCGTGCATTAAAACTGCATCCTCTAGTCAGCATTTTCACAGGAAAAACTGATACTATACTGAATCTCAAGGGAATTTGTTCATCAAGTCGTAGAAGCAGTCTTTGCAGCTGTTCTGAAGCATAAAAAAGATATTAGCATGAAAGAATAGCTCAAAGTAAACAGAAAGGATAAGAGTGGTGATCATTTCCTCAAATGTTGACTGGAATCTGTATTTTTCCCATTTCAATTGTGGATGTTATTTTGAGAACCCCATTTTTTTCTTTAAATCTGCAAAAACCTGAAGAGTTTTCAAGGTTCTCTCTGTACAACAGCTTCTAAAGAGGCTCATCTTTTTGGGGGGAGTAAACTGCTCACATATCTTCTCACCCATAAATTGTTGCCTCCTCTGTCCAGTTTCAGGATGAAGTAAATCTCACCAGCAGCTGAGATGTGAGCCAAAGGCGGAGCTGTGTTTTTGGGTCAGTCTCCACAAAATTTAAATCGGTTTCAGATCGTCAAACTGCTTTGAGAAATTGTGAGCTCTTAGGAAAAAGTGACAAAAGAACAATCAGTTATCAGCTTGCAAATGAAGCCTCTAAAGAGCCGTATTAATCCAATTAACAGGCTATATTTCATGGTTCCAGAAAAAAACCCTTACTCTCACTTTTTCCTATTACATACTTAAGATGCAGTACCTGTAGAGTCTTTTAACAAGTCATATTTTTTTGAGAAATTATAGTACAAAGCCATACACGCTGCATTTCATCTAACTTAAAGACTTTATTATTGTAACTACAACTGTTCTAATCAGTGTAAATGAGAATTCATCAAAAAATGTGTGTAAATAATATCAGGCATTATGCATTGAAGGCAGGGTTAAACTGTAGGATGAGATGAAATTGCGTGCACAGACTTTCTCTTGGTCCACAGCATCTGGAATCAACATGTCCTGCTGCTATTCAAACAAGCTGATTGGATATCAACACAAATCCTGGGATAGTGATTGTTAATGTTGCTAATACAGCACAAGGAATGTTGGACAGGTTGTGGAATGATAATCATTATGCCCGCCGTGACTCACTCAGCGTAAACATTAGCTTAGCTGGTGGATACTTCAGGCTGCCTGCACCTGTTTGCATGTCACAAGCTTATTCATAACTCTTTGAGTGCTGTGTAGGGAACACATGTCCACTCTAAATGAGTCCATATGGACAAATATGGTTGCTGAGAAGATTTGGGTGGATTTCACGCTCACTGTTGTAAATTAGCTCTACATCACTCAGGATGTAATAAACCGTGGATCTAATTTGAGCTATAAATTTGACTTACAACAGCTCGTACCAAAGATGGGCATTTAACTATGGACTTAATTACTGCACTGCCACATGCTGCTTAGTTTGTGAAGAGAAATATTCAGTGTTTCAAACTCTTTATAAACTTCTAGTGTAATCAACATAACGTTCTCAGGACTTTGAAAAGTACCACTGTTACCAAACCACATGTGAACAGTCTAGCCCCATTCTGAAGCATCTTATATTGTTGATGTTGAACTGGAGCTCTGGTTAAAGTATGTGCACTCCACAGTGTTCAACATTCGTGGTGCTGAAAAATAATTTAAATTGCTTTGATCCTAAATGACATCTTACTAAAAAGAAAGTACAGCTTTCGTCAGTTTTAGGTTGTCTTATGGAAATCATTGTCTTCTTCCTGTTGCTGCAATACCAATTTTTTTTTAAACAAGCAATCTTATAACATAAACACAGACACAGAGTACTCAGCCCTCCCGTCGGCTTTCACCCCGAAGCCCCAATGATTTGTGAACATGCATCACCACGGCAAACGAGAGAGCACAATTTGCTCACTCATCTTTTGTTTTCCGTGACTTCAAATGGCATTTTTCTTTTTGGGACTCTTGTAGTTTGTCCTTAAGTTCCCTGACATTATTGAGTGGAGAACCTCTCTCACCAGTAGTATGCTGTTGCAGAATGTAGCAGTGTGTAATAAGTGGAGGAGCCACGTAAATGCGGAAATGTACCTGTCCAGTGAGTCAGAAAAGCATATGGTCCAATAGTTGGATTCGGACCGAGCCATGTTAATGGCTGAGATTTTTAGACAAATGTGGCTTAAACACTTCATTAGTTTTTTTGTTTTTCTTTTTAATCTCCAAAAATATTTTTTGCTATGCTTTGTTAAAACATTATTAAGGTACATGAAAAAAATGTTTTGAGCTAGTTTGTTTTAGAAATTCAGTTTAACAGCTATAAAGAAGGATGAGGCTGGAGTCTTGATTGGCGTTTTCTTGTATTTGATGTAGTTCGCCAATGCTCGGACTTTTCCATCCCATCTCATGTTTGCTCCATAACTGAATAACCCATCTGGCCTCCTCACTGATGTCTGTTTAAACACTCTGATGATCTTTTATATGCCATATTCCCAAGATGCATTTACTGTCATGTAACTAATCAATAGATTTATATCACCTTGATATATTTCTGTAACAGGTGTAACGTATCAGGATGGATTTAGTTTTTACCATGATAGCAAACTATTTAAATCTAAACAGAATTGAAGATAAAAACTAAAAAAAAATAGTGCATCCAAAACTCAGTACACCTCATGATTTAATTACTTATAATCACCTTTATATCATTACGTGGCATAGGGATCCCCAGGAGTAGCTAAAATCCCTATGTACTTGTCACCCAAATTCTGCCTAAATCTATAGTTCAAACACCATACATACCTTAATATGCATTAATACACATAGTGGAAACCATATTTGCACTACCGCACAGTCTTTCCCAACTCCACTCTTGAGTGTACAGCCAATCAGTGGCAAGAAAAACTCCTGAATTGACTGCTTTGTAAATACCATTAAGTAATGTGTGAAGTAGCATTACCCCTAGGTATTTCAGTTACTCAAACTGTAGTTCAGATATACTCCGTTACAAAATCTGTGAAAAGTCGGATTTTCATGCATTTTTTGGAGTCCACTTGTTTACAAAACTTTGCGAAAAGGACGTTCAGTATTGTAATGGTTTCCCGTCTCTCCCCACTGTGCAGGAATTTTGGCTTGCTCTTCATACAAAGTTGCTTTGTTACTTGTAAAACCCAGTTCTCTTGTGGCTCTGGCTGTCTAACAGATGTTCTTATATTTAATTGAAATACTTTGATGTAGAGAGGGGATAATGGTCACATCAATGAACCTGTGGCCTCAAAGAGGTGCCCAGATTATCGCCCCTCCACAACCATGCCTCACAGCTAGTTTGAGCTGTTTGGGTGTATGTATGATTTTGGTTATCTCCAAACATGGTTCTGTAAATTTAAATTAAATAACTCTACTTTTAGACTCCATAAAATGGAATGTTGTATTTACTCGGCCAAGTTATGTTAACCGATTCCAAACAATTGGGTTAGTTAAATATAAAATGTATTACACAATTAATTAGAACAATGAATTCTAAGTAAATCTGAATAAACTTAGACTATTAAATGCAAATCAAGAAAATTATGTTCTATTAACTTAATGTCATAATATTGATTAAACTAACGTTATGTTGAGTTAAAATCGCCTGAATAAAATCTACTCAATCAAAACAAGCTATACTGAAACTACAGTGTTAAGTTGTTTTAACATTATTTCAACATAGTATATTAGTATTTGTATATTAAATAAATAGAACACAAGTTTGTTTAGTTAACCTGACTTTATTACAAACTTTCAGGTAAAGCATACTTTGAAGCAAACTGAACTTTCAACAACATGTAAAAGTCTACTCATTTTTGTTTAAATGAACATTTTGTTGACTTTTTTTCTGTTCGTTTGACTTACTAAGTTAAATGGGTTTAAGTATTAAACGTTTTAACTTTCCATTTCAAAATATAAAAACATGAATGGTTATAACAAACATATTCTCTGAAATTAAATGTTTTGCACAAACACAAAACATCAAGTTTAGAAAAAAAGGGCTTTTCATATTTTACAGTAAACATGGCAAAGACAATACAACATAAATGTAATATGTGACCTCAAGGCTTAAATATTTGTCCAGTGAACAAAACATTCAACACAAACAAGTTAAAGTGACTGGTGCTGTGCTACACTTAGCTCTCAACATTAAACCAGGATAACACAAAACAAAGTTAGTTCACAGCAACAGGAAGATTAAAAGTGCTTCATACAAGTTCAAATGCTTCTAGAGCCATGCCTCTGATTCTAAACAAAACTAAGTTCAGTTATTTTCAATTATATTTTAAATGCAGGAAGACGGTGAAGATTCTGAACATCACATCGAACTCTAGGAAACCGAAGCATTGTTACTCAATTTTTGATATTTACATGACTCAAGTAATGCATACTTGCTTTGGTGACAATGAACAGGCCACAATACAGCCTCGAAAAACGCTATATTATTTTAGCGGGTATCTGTCCATTTTTAGAGCAAATCTTTTCTTAATAACAGAAGTCCAAAGTTAGGAGCACTCTTTTGTCAATGAAAGATGATGGTAGAAGTTCAAATAGAACACAGAACATTGAAAGGCCTAGCAAAGGTTCTTGTGGCAATTCAAATTGAACAGTTTATATAGTTCAAAGTGTCTGAGAACCTTAAAACTAGTTCTGTCTTCTATAGTTCATTGCAGGCGGTTTCACTCAAGGAATTTGTTTTTCAGAAACTGCACCTTCAAGGATAGGTTCTTCCCATACAACTCCATAAACACCCTCTGGAGAAATTCAAAGGTGTATTTTGGGTGCTTTGGGTAGGTCAGATTTAGGCTGTAGATCATCCCAAGCACCTTTTACCACATCGCTCACATCCTGCAGCACAGTGCATCCCTCCATGATGAAACCAATGTCCTCAGGCGAATCTGCAGAGTCTGCTCCGTCGTGTCTGACAACATAGACCCCCAAAGTCAACTGCTCCATTTATCTGGTTGCTCCAAGATCCACATCCTTAAAATGAAAAAATAAAAAGCAAAATAAACAAATACATACAGACAAATATGAAGAAATATGTCCAACTTTTATTCAGTGTTCTGGTGGAGATAAGAATCAATGAGACAAGTTCCTGATTGTTCTTTTTAACTTCTCTACACAAAGTCAAGAACACTGACAGATAATCTAGATCAGATAATCATGATTACAGATTTTTTTTCTTCAAAAGAAATGTTAAGATAAATCTTTATCTTGACATCTATTGACCGCTCCCAGTCAGTTTAAAATAGATGTTGATCAAATTTCCCCACTGCGCATGTGAAACTCCGGAGGACGGAGAGCCCATTAGGACATTCTTCTTCAAAATGAAGGCATGTTCTTTTTAAATAAACTTTTTATGTTGGATTTAATTAACTGCTTTTTATTGTATTCAAATATTGTGTCGTTAATTAAATTCAAATAAATATAACTGGGTTCAGGGGCAAAAATCAATTAGTGTAATTAATTTTAACATAAAACATTTATACTTGTATAATGCTAAAAAAAATCAGTGTTTAATTTCTTAGCGTGTACTACATCTGTTTGAAGGAAAGTAATCTTGTCTTGTAGCTCATCCTAATACAATTTTTCAAGCCAAATATGTGGAGTCTTTTATCTATATCTTTTATTTGAGAGAACGGACTCTAGAAAAGAAGTCAAACCTGTTCTCTCTTTCAGTCAAAACTGTTAGTTTTATGGATGTGGTTACATTTGATGAGCATCAATTAAAAAAAATGGAAATCAAAAGCTTTTCTTGCTGCAAATAAACATTCTGTAAGGCAGGGACTTTTAATTTTGCCATTAGATAAGCTACCTGCTAGAATTTCTTTTTTTTAATATATGAATTACATAAATTTAGCTGGTTTTTAAATTAACATGTTCTTGTTCCCTCATTCTGTTCTGTATAACTAGTCTACTGCATCATAGCTTGTGCCTACTGGTTAATGATAGAGAAAAAACACCAGCTTTTACTTTCACAGATGACTGAGCTCGTCATGGTGAAGCTTTTCACTCTTTTCAGAGTGATTAAAGGCGAAACAAAGCGCTATCCTCCTCTCAATGACTTTGAACTTTCCTCTAAACAACTCTGAGATGCTGGTTCTCACGAACGAAAACCCCAAGAGTTGAAACTTGTGAATCGAGCTGCAGACTGAGAATGCAAACCACCTCGCCATCGCCTCCATTCCCTAATAAAAGCGTTAATTAGCTCCGATGTCCAGACAAATATTCATACTGTTGTTCTCTTGAATGTGAGGAAATTATTTGTTTAGAGAGGAAGTTTTCTTCCGGCAAGTTTGAAATACCATGAGGAAAAAGAGGCTATATTATCTGCTTTTTGATGTAGTTTCATCTGAGCAGTAATCAAGAGGTTTATACTTTTTAATTTCCAACATGGGATTCCCGTTGCTTTCACAGTGGATGTTAAGCCAAGCGGAAACTTCCCTTCCTGGATGGGATTCGGCACAGCAGGGACCAGTTCAGAGTTACTTCTGATTGCACTGATCAAAAGAAGCACCACATCTTAATATTTCACCACAGGCAAACAACACACAACTTCAAAGGCCGGCCGTACTAATCCCATTTGGATTAATAAGAAAATTTTACAGGGATATTGGGCACAAAACCATTCAGAACAGGGGTCAGATTGATAACAAGGTGAAGGATGCAGGTGTAGCGAGTTCATCTGGATCGCTTCATATTCTTAAACATATAAATCATTTATTGAGCATAAAATTGTAGATTTTGGCAACAGCTTGCTTTTCCCATTTGCTTTGGTTCATTGCACAGGTTGCTCTTTGTTCAGTTTAATTGTCATTCCAGGGCACATTCCACAGCTTGGTTTAGATTGGTTCATGATGAGCCCGCAGCCATGTTTTGTTAAGTACATTGCTGAAACATTTTTAGATCAAAACTGAGAGGCTATGTATTTTACATTAAGGTGGTTATCGCTTGGAAGGATCAAATGTCAACACTATTAAACTTTTTTTTTTACATTTTGTCATGTAACCACAAACCTCAGAGTGGACTTTAGCATTTTTAGTGATAGACCAACACAAATTAATGCATAATTGTGAAGTGGAAGGAAAACTTTGGTGTATGTAAATATTGAACCATTAATTGTCAAAAATTTGTAGCATCAGGTTTGGCCATGGTTACAGTTGCAAGTCTTTGGGAGTACGTCTCTACCAGTTTTGAAGCTTTTGTAGTTGGAAAAGCGCTTTATAAATAAAGTTTGACTGATTTTGGGTTTGGGAAGGGTGAGGTTAGTGGGGTCATTTTAACATGTAAAGCACTTTGAGAAGCTTTTGTAGTTGGAAAAGCGCTTTATAAATAAAGTTTGATTGATTTTGAGTTTGGGAAGGGTGGGGTTTGTGGGGTCATTTTAACCTGTAAAGCACTTTGAGAAGCTTTTGTAGGTGGAAAAGCGCTTTATAAATAAAAATTGATATATTGATTTATTGATTGATCGAAAGTGCTTTGGACGTGACTGAACAGCTTACTGAGCCAGACCACTGACTGTCTAGTGTCCCAGACTGATATATTTGTAGTAATTTTAGTGACTACTAATCAGAAAAAAAAAAAAATTGTAGTGTCAACATTTAGGGACCTCATTGTTATCTTTTTTATTATGTGCTGATGTAAACATATATGCAGTGGGACAAAAAGTATGTCTGCCCCCGACTGTGCAAGTTGTCCCACTTAAAAAGATGACATAGGTCTTTTATTTTCATCAAGGGTAAAGACGGGCATTTTACCATGAAGTTCTGTTTTTTGTCTCATCTGGCCACATGGCATTCTCCCAATCCTCCTCTGGATCATCCAGATGCTCTATAGCAAACTTTAGATAAGCCCGGACATGTGTTGGCTTAAGCAGGGGGACCTTTGGAGTGCTAACCTTTGTTACCGTGGTCCCAGCTGTTGTCAGGTCATTGACCAGCTCCCTCTGTGTAGCTCTGGGCTTTTTCCTTTCTGTTCAGGATCATGTGTACCCCATTAAATGAGAACTTGCATGCAGCCCAGGTCAAGGGAGATTGTCAATGATCTTGTACTTATTCAATTTTTAATAATTAGTTGAACAGTTGATCTCTTCTCACCAAGCTGTTTGTCTATTGTAGATTGGCTTATCCTAGTCTTGTGCAGATGTGCAATCTTGTCCTTGGTGTCCTTTGGCAGCTCTCTGGTTTTGCCATGGTGGAAGTTAAAGTCTGACATTTTGAATGTGTGGACAGGTGTCTTTTATATAGATAACATGTTCAAACTGGTGCCATTAGTGCATGTAATAAGTGAATGTTATAAGAGCTTCTTAAAGACGTAACAGGCCTGTGAGGGCCAGAATTCTTGCTTGTTTTTTGGTGCTAAATACTTATTTTCAGCACCGTAATACAGAAAAATTATTTTTTTAAATCATACAGCGTGATTTTCTTTATTTTATTTTATTTTTTACATTTTTGTCTCTCACAGTTGACCAGTACCTATGATAAACACAACAGACTTATCTCATCTTTTTAAGTGAGACATCTTTTAGATAGGTGTCTACCGGTAATTACAGCAAACTTCTAAGATGTTCTTTATTACCAGAAATATAACAGGAATCGGATAAGAATTATTATTGTCCTGTGTTGTCTTTTATGATAAGACTGAATGAATTAAATGTAAACATATTTACTGGATAGCATGCCCATTAGCCATACAGGACAACACCATTTTTTGTTTCCTCTGCTAATATGGCTCTGTGTCACTCACCCCTTTGTCCCTTAATGTTCGTGACAAGAACAAAAGGACGAACTGTTTACGTAGTTGTGCAACATGATTGTCGGCTTATTTTTTTTCATCTTTGGGGCACATTGGGGTTGTGGGTGGTTGAGACAGGGGGTGATGTTCAGCATATGGTGGCTTTGACAGATACTGATTGGGTTGTGTATGTTCACAGTATTCAACACAATGTTTTGGCATGTTTCCAACAAAAAAACAATAAGAAAGCACAAAATGTAAATGTTTTTGGGGGATTGCAATAAACAGTCCTACTGTGTGAGGACTGGGCCACCTGTGAGTGCTTTGTGATTGGTGGATCTTTGGTAGAGCTGCTCAGTGAGCGGTCAATCTGTAAAGGTCACTAAGGCGGTCTGAATCTACTCAGTAAATACAGCTAAAAAGAAGCCTACCTAATTTAGCAAGATTGCTAAAAAAGAAGTAGCTTGATATATTTATTAACTTCACAAGTACTGATTATAGGGTCTCTATCATTTTAAAGGAAAGAGTTAGTAATGATAACAGACATCTATAAAAAGTTTGAAAATATACTTTTTGAATTAGATTGTCTAATTTCTTGTACTAAGGCTGCTGACAGATGTTGCTGAAAATTGCTTGGATAGAAAACAAAACATGAATTATCTTGGGGTTCTTCATATGAATTTTATAATCAATATTTGCTCCTCTTGGATTTCCACGTTTTCACATCTCAACTTCTTTTATGTTGGTGGTAAGTCTTGACTCAAGAATGGTGTTGAACCCTCTGCAGGCCTGTTGGATGTTCAGAAATTCTACATATAAAGGCATTAACAAAAACTATGGCTGCATTGAATTATCTAATCATTTATAAATAATTAATAGGCCCTTAGTTGTTTGGATGTCTTACAGGGTCAAGTGTATCTTGCTGAACTCTTTCAGGAAAGTTTTACATTTGTAGCATTTTACACCATCTGTTATTCAAAACGACTGCCAAATTCACTGGACAGACCTTTATTTGCCTCTTTATTTTGAATTTAAAATACATTCTAGTGCAAGGATGGCTGCGTGTGGGCACAATGTTGATATGAAAAAAAACACTCCAATAAATTGACCTTTTGTTAGTTATTGTGGTTTTGGTAAATAACCAATTTCCTTTGTTTGAAATAAAATAATAAATCTTTTAGTCCCACTGCACAGACCGAAAGTAGTCCAAAGCCAATAGGCTAGAGTAAATGGTCTTGTTTATAACATAAAAATGTATTTTCTAATGTAAGAGATTAAACACAGAATTATTCGTAACATTTAGCACTTTTGCAGAAACTGAGCTTCAAAAGTTGCATTTGGAGTAGAGTCAAAGTCAATTGAACGTCCTTCTTATATAATGCCACAACATCCCAATGTGAGAATACTTAATATCTAGCCATAAAGGATTCTAACAAAGCTTTATTTCTAACATTATCTAAACCACCCAAACCTAACTCTAATTTCTTCAATGATTTCAATTACCTTCTGTCTGTAATAATTATTTATGACCAACTAATTATTGTGGATGACTTCAATATCCATATCGTCAACCAACAAGATTAACAAGCAAAAACATTAAGTGACACTCTTCATAACTTCGGCCTGGCCCAGCATATCAAACAGCAAACACACAATCGAGGTCACACTCTAGATTTAATAATTAGCAAAGGTTTAAAAATCTCTAACATCTCTTTAGTTGATACTGCTCCATCTGACCAACTGTGTTTTCTTTGAAAGCTCCATTTCTTCCAAAGAGTCACAATGAGACCACTGTAAAACAGTGTTTTTTTAGGGGACAGTTCAGTTGTAACTTTTAAACAAATCTACTCTCCTACCCCCCCATGCCCCAATTCCACCTCTCTAAACAAGCTGGTGGAAAACTTCCTGGCAAAAACCTCAGACATTATTGATACCGTTGCTCAAACTAAAGTTATAGTAGATTCAAGTAAAAATATGTTTCCATGTACGAGGGATCCACTGGTACGTAGTGTAAAAAAGGAATTGTTGATTCTTAAATAAAATGGCAAAAAAACTAAACTCCAGGTTCACTTTGACATCTACAAAAACAGGCTGAACAGATACCATGTAACTTTGAAAGATGAAAGGGAATATTAAGGTGTAGACTTTGTTTGCAACAGTTCAGAGACTAACTAATCCTCCAATGATAGCAGCTCCTGAATTCCACCAGGGCCTGCAATGAATTTGCAAACTTTTTTACTGAAAAGATTCTAACAGTCAGACGTTCAGTCTATACTTCATAATGGAACCCAGTACCTATATCATCCCCAATCAACACAAACATAGAAAAAATGTCTGTATTCCATGAGTTACACCAAATAAACCTGTAAGAAATCAGTAAACAATTAAGTTGGAGCTGCCTTTGAAAAATGTTCTAATATACGTTTTTGACATAAATGTTATTTTTAAGCTTTTTATTTGATTTCTAAATTGCTGTTTTTAATCAAATACTAAATATTTTCTTTTATTGATTCTAATGTTTTATTTGTCAAACTACTCTGTGATTTTATCATATGTTTTTTGCTGTTTTTAATTTTGAGGCTTTTATCATATGTTTGGTTTCTTTTTGCCCGAATTATGTAAAGCATGTTCAATTGCCTTGTGTTGAAAGTGTGCTATACAAATAAAATGGCCTTGCCTTGCCATGCCTTGCCTTACTTAGGGGTGCCTCTTCATATGAGACTAAAAGTATTTATTTAGATTTTTCTCCTCATGAAATATAAATATCTTCAGTGCGTTCTTGCTCTACACAACATTTCCTCACTGTCTATAATTGGTCAATTTGCTGTCACTTTTATTTCTAGTCGTTCTATTGTCAAAATATTATTATTTGTTTTTGTTTGAGTGTCAAATAAAGCTTGATGGGTTGATTTGAAACTCTTGTTCTTTTGTCCTTTCTGTGTCTCTGTTCTACTACTACTTTCTAACAACATTACAGGCATGTGCATGCCCCTCCATCATGCAATCTGATAATATACACATAAAATGAATAAAATGACCACCTGGACATACCCACATAAAAGCTGAAGTAAAAAAAATTAACTTTGTAGATATTCGTTTCAAATTTGAAATGTGAGTAGTCAACAACTTATTTTGTTGGCACATAGTGTGTTTCGGTCCCTAACTATCCACTGTTTCTATAGATACCTTCATTTTAACAAAGATAATTTGGGCGTGGACAAATAAATTCCCTTTTTTCTGTGAGTTCTAAAGAGACTTTTTATCAGTCACAACTACAGTAATTCTAACTGCTATGGGGGGAACTAAAGGGTATTACCTTAACAAAGAGCCCAAACATGTTTTTTTTATATTCCATAGGGTTCAATATTAGCAGTAGTGTTTATATGGATAGGTCATATTATTTGATTACGTAATTTAGCCAAAAAAAAACACTCGATAAGGGGTTAAAAAGTTTATTGAAATAATGATGAATATTGTGCAGGTCTGGTCTTGGAAAAAACAATGGCAGAGAGGTATTGGTAAAACTGAGGGGAAGCAGAGAATATATTAGAAATGGGAATGGACAGATTATTGTAGAAGTGATAGAAATACCTTATTGTAGATGGAGAAATGTTCTGACAGGGACAGTGAACAGATTAGTGGCTGTTGGTCTTCTTGGGGGTATGAACACAGGATGGTGGAGCAGATGGTGGAACATTGGAGGGCAGACGTGTTGATGGTGATTATCCTGGAGTTACTTTATAAGGGTTAGTTGACACGAGGAGATCAATAACTGAAAATGAAGGAACAGATTTAGGAAGTTCAACTGAGGGAAACCATGTAATAGAGCAAATATTATTTTTAGCATGAGAAGCATGAAAACAGGAAACTCAAAGAACTCAGAGGGCTTGGAGTTACCAAATGGTTTAACACTCAGACTGTAAGGGACTGGAAGCAAGCTCTTTTTATCAAGCAGATACTGAGCCTTGATGACAAGGTGAGGCTGCCATTTTACCCCTCTGCCCAACACCAGTAGGCATATGAACAGTTTGAAGCAGGCGAAAGCAGAAATAACTTTATTGGTTGCAGGCCGACAACTCTACCACTGAGCTACAGCCACGTTTTATCTCGTAGGGGCCAATGAACCTGAAAGTTTCCTAGACATGGGTTTTAATAGAACGTCATGGAAAGAGAGCCAAATCCTTTACGATTAGCAACTATGCCGTTCTGTTCTTTTGTTCTGTGAAGGGGAGCAGAAGTGTAATGGCACGTTCACCCCAGTAAGCACGTCCAGGCTGCAGGGCAGCTAGATTACATGCAAAGTCTATGGTACCTGCTCAGCAAGTAGGCGTCAAGCGGCCACGCAGCAAGTAGTGCGCGTCGCACAGCAGGCATGGGCATGTCCACGCAGCTGCTGCTCGGATGCGTTGACGGTTCGTCAACGCATCCAACTGAATTGAAACTGAATTCATTCAATTTTTCCGCCCATCTATGCTTCAACCTTCACCTGTGGCCATGAGATATGGACCCTGACCAAGAACAACAATAACCCAGATATTATTTTTATTCTAGATGATCCACTATTGTTCAGCAAAAGCTTGGTGTGCATCTGCCTCTTCTCCGAACAAACCAAGAGAAATCAGTTGAGGTGGTCAGACTGCTTCATGGAAACCTTCCTTTTAAGGCTTTTCATGCATGCCCATGAGGCCTTTGTGCCAACTCAGAACTCCCAGGAGGAACTATATATCCGCTCCGACCTAAGAACATTCAAAACATACAATAAATTGATAGATGGATGCAGTACTTTGTAGTACAGTTCATATGAGTACTGAAGGTATAGTCTTAACTACTCCAGTACCCAGCTTCATGTAAAAGAAAAGAATAATTATATTTTAATAGCATGGAAGTAACATAGGGAAATCTTTCTATGATTCTTGTTTTCATTTTATGTCCTAGTTTCCACTCACAGTATAGCTTATGCTTGACACACAGATGATTTATGCATATGTCCTCACCTGTATTTTAAGTTAGGGACCATTTGCTACATTGAAAATCTTATGGAAAAAGTGTGTGTGTAACCCTAATATTTATATGCTCACATGCATTTTACACTCCTTTCAAACTGAACTGAATATACATTCATAACATAAACATGCTTGAATGAAATACGTTTGTGATGGCTTGCTGTTCAGTTGCCAATTTTCCTTTTTGCCAGACATTCGTTGAAAGTGCTTTTAGCAGTGCTTCAGGATGTAAACCAAGTTTAACAATACGATGAACAAGTTTGAAGTGTTCAAGAGCCTCCAAATGAAAAGTTTTAGCTTTTAATCATTAATCATGCCCTTCAAGTTTCTCAGCTGAAATGAAAAAAAAAGTTATTTATAGCATGAATGATAATGTGGATTAATCTAGGCCAGGCCCCCTGTGGGATTTCCAAAAAACAAAGACGGTAAATGGAGACGCTGCTTGTAGTCCAGCATCAGCAGAGGGGCTTCTTTGTGAAAACCCAGTGAGGTAATTGGATCTCAATCACTATAAACAAACTGGTGGGATATTAAAGGTTATATAAACACTGAAACTGTGACACATAGCTTCAGTTTTTAGTTTCTCAAGCACTATCAGTTTTTATTTTTTTCCAAAATCTTTGCCATCTGATTTACAGAGTCTACAATTTGCAGAGTGATCTTCTGCAGCTGCTATTTTTTGCACGTCTTTACTGGGGTTGCAGAGGGTGCTTCATTGTGTGTTTCCATACACAAACCGATCTCCATTCTGTTTTGTTGCACAGCAACTTTCATTTGGGTTTTACGGTTGTCTAAACAGTTGGAATGGACGCCACATGTTGAACTATGCAAACCAAATAATCATATTAGTAATCCAGTGAGTGGTTGAATATTATCATGTGTTTAAATCTTTATGGTTAAAATCTTGTATAACTCCTTATATTTCCAAGTTTTTAAAAGCTGCATAAAAACAAACCGAAAGACACGAAGGAACAAAAGCCTGCAGAGGATATTTTATCTATCTTCTTACTCGCTCTGTTAGAGAGTCATTATCCCCCTGAATTAAAATTGATCATTTCTTAATTTAGAAGATATTTTTGGAGTCAACCAGAAGTGTTATCTGATAAAATATCCTCTGCTTCTGAAGTTTGAAAATGATAAATTGATCACGGCGGATGCACTGATTTATTCCTTTTGTTTCTGGAGAAGCAAAGCCATTCGCCTCATTTTAACTTTGTCAGTACTCTGTGATTAATTAGCCACAGTGCAGACACACACATCCCAGAAAGTCTCCAAAACGCCTTCCAGCTTGTTAGTCCAACTTGCCAACGGCTGTTAATATTTCCACCTGTTCATCTGACGATTTAAACAGATCCCTTCTCTTTCATCTGCGTGAGCGTTATCATGCCAAGTTGACTGTTCGCTTCGCAGACCCGTGAAATCTCTGCATATCAAGCCAGTTTGGCTACATGGTTTCACAGGGACTGATGATTGTTAGATCAGTAACTGTCCTTCTCAGATTTTTTTTCCAGAGTCTCACAAAAATTAAATTAGTTAGTTTGTCTTCCACCTGTTTCAACTCATCCTATGAAATGGCAGCCATCTTCCCTTTTAAGCAGCACCTTTGCTCCGCTATGAGCAAACTCATTGTGTTATGTCACGCAACTGAAAGTGTGAACATTAATCCACAGCTCCAGACGTACTGGCATGGTTTGTTAAACTGTGGCTGAATAATTTAGGAAAGTAAAAGTGAGGAACAGCAGATAGCCCAGTAAATAACAAACATGTTGAGCTGCAGAGTTAGCGTGGCTATAAATCAAACACCGTTTTGGTGAAACTACACAATGTGGCAAATTTACAGCGACTGAGAGAAACATATTCAAGACGGATGATTTTTATTAGATCGACGACCGCCAAAGCACAAAGCTCAGGGATGAGGAGTTTCAGGTGGATTTATCATTCTGTTCAGACAAAAGGGTGTATTCACACCAGCCCTGTTTAGTCCAATTTAATGGAACTCTAGTGCAGGACATCATGGGTAAATGCAACCCATTGCTGCAACATATTTTTCTGGCAAATTTTCCAAAGACAACAGAGTAATCCTAAAACTTCTAAAATCTGTTGCCACTCCATGTCTGTTTACATTTCAGGGAACAGAAGTGCCCATGGGTTCGGTGATTCTTGGTGCAGCGCTACAAAAGCTGAGGAGGTAAACAAGTTCCTCAAAAGCTTTGGTTCGTTTGACAAAGTGTTATGTGAATGCGAAATTACAACAAATACAGAAGCAGCAATGATACCTACCGGACTATCAAGTTTGAAAAATACCTAAAAGCCGTTTTAGATTAAATTGCTGCTTGTGCTTTGTTGTCGCAATATTCTCTGTTTTAACATTTAGTTTTTAGTGGGTTGTTTTAATACATGGTTTATTTCCATGTGTATTTTGGACATTTCATACATTTCTGGTTAAAATTGAAGAAAAACATTTGAAAGAGAAATTACCAGGTTTTACTAAATAAAACCAGCTGATTAATTGATTATCATGACTTCTGAGCTATTTAAAAACACAATTTTTGGTGGTTTGCTGGTCTTTTGTGTACCAACAACATAAAAAGACTTTTGCAATGGGGTGAAAATACATACTGTTGCTGCCCATGAACCTGGGAAGGATTATAGGACTATTTCTAGTCCTTGTCTATGAGACAGCAGTCTTCGAGGGACATGTCAGCAAATTCACCGAAAAGTCAAATTATAAAAAAACAGTTACCGAAGAAACTGCCAAAAGCCCAAAGCAAAAATTCTGACAAAGGTGCAGGCAGTTGACGATGGCTTTGCAGGAGGAATCCTCCTCTCTTTAAAACAGATATGACTGCCATGTTTAGATTCTGACCCACCTGCAGAGACAAGGCTTAGTTTTACAAGTCTTATAAGAGAAACAGGAGGGTTTGGGTTGCTTGGATTTGTGGAAAAGAAAGGATAGGGGTTAGAAAAGAAATGTGATTGGTGACTATTCAGAATTATAAATATTGTTGAGCTGTCTTACTGTCATTGTAGGTGAAGTTTTTTTCTGAGGGGAAAAGGTTCAGTCTGGCTTGGAGATGATGTACTCGCCATGATCCAGAGGATGAGGTTTCCAGGCCGCCCTGGACGTCAGTTGAAGAGCCAGCAGGCTGATGTCTTTAATTGGATGGAGCTGCGTTTGATGATCCTGGAGACAAAAGAAGTTTCAACAGCAGCTTATGGGACGTTGGAGATGGGATGTTGAAGAAGTGTTTTGTACCAGTAGCAATTAATGAATACATCCACTTGAGGATCTCAGTCAGGTAAGTGCTTTCTCTGGACCTTCTGTAGGAGTGAAAAGTACGAAAACATGAATTCCCAACAACAAAGCAGGAAGAAATGGTTGGTTGGCTGCTACCAGTCATGGTTGACCATCTGGCATCAAATAATCTTCAGGGAGCTCCTTACGTATTCAGAGCTACAGTGTCTATGAAAATATTTTAGCACTGTAAAATCCATCTCTAACAATAGAGTTTTAATCGGGATGTTTACCATTTTATTGCTTTTAAAAGGGTTTGTTTTTGACAAAGAAATTAAATTAAATCTCTTTCTGAAAACAAAAATTATGATGAATAAAAATATTAAAATATTCATCCCCTTTAAAGTAACTGGCCTAATTCAGCAGAGGTCCATCCAATTGGTGCTAGCTGTCTCACAGTGAGTGGAATGGAGATCACGTGAGTACATTAGAGATAGGATACACGTGTCTTGAATGCCCATACACCGGTTAATCAGTTTTCCTGACTGCCATTACAGCATGAAGACAACCCCCCCCCCCCCCCCCCCCCCAAACACATATGACTACAGTGAAGGAATGAAAAGCTTCAGCAGCTGAGACCAAAACTGAGATTTTTGGCCATCAGACAAAACACTTCATATCACCACAAACATAACATTCCCCCCAATGAAGCATGGTGCTGGCAGCATCATGCATCATTACACCAGGACTTGAATAGGGCTTTTTATAGCTGATCCACACACAATCTGACACAGCATGAACTGTTTTGTGAGGAACAATGTAGGGAAATTGCAAAGTATAGATATTCAGCCTGACTGAGACCTTTCCATACAAACTCTGTGCTGTGGTTGCAGCCAAAAATGCGTTGACTGAATACTTACTTGTAGGCAGAAGTATCAAAAGTATTTAAATTCAAGTATATGTACTGATACTAGGGTTTGGAAGAAGCTGTAGTATTCAAACTTTTGAATTATAAGTAAAAGTAAAGAACGGGTTTCAAAACTACTTAAAGCACATAATTAAAAAATAATGTACGTAACAAAATGTCATTTCGGAAGAAAAGCTAAACCACAGTCCTACTCCAGCTCGCCCAAAAACATTTGAGTAAAGGCCATATTGACTGTATTTTTGTTTAGAAATAGTAATAATGAAAAAGTTGGGATACAGTAGACCAGTGGTTCCCAAACTTCCAAGCTTCTGACCCACATATTAAAAATGTAAATTCCAACGCTTGATGGAATATTCAAGCATTTTTTCTGAGAAACTTAAAAACTGGTGCAATAGCAACATAACCAACATCAAAAGCCAATATAGTAAGCAATATATGTTAATTTTATCAATTAAAGTCATGTTTTTTATCTTTCATTCAGTTTATATAATGCAGATGTTTGCTAATTGACATGTCTGGTATTAACATTTTTTCTCAAGATCTGAAGACCCCACACTTAAATGTTTGTGACCACAAGCGGGGTTCTGACTCCCACTTTGGGAACTGCTCCACTAGACTACCCATTTCAGTCACATACATGTCAATTGAAAATGTATGCATTTCAGTGTGATGCAAATACCTTTAAGAACCATATGTGGAATACTGAGGATCATATGTGTTTGCGTGAAAAGTATAGTTTAAAGTACAGTAAAATCCCAGCAACAACTGGTAAATACATGTATGTAAGTATGTAAGCATGTATAATGGAATGCGCAAGAGGTGGAACAGTAAACAGGGGAAATTATCTGAATGTTCAGCAGCTGTTGGAGAATGGCTCAAAATGACACAGAACTCATATACATTACAAAGGAACACAGTGAAAATAAGAAACCAAATTGGACTCAGGAATAAATGGAACCAGAAAGAAACACAGAGAACTAAGTAACAAAGCACAGCAATAACTCAAAGCATGAGAGCGGACACGAAACTAAATGTCCAGTCCTATGGCTCATGACAGATCAATGCACTGACCTAATGCACAGTGGCAAGAATCACTGACGACATTAAATGTAACTAGTTTTATTGTTTTCCTTTATATTATTATGGGTGAAAGTTCAAACTCTCTGGAATAAATCAAGGATGAAAAAACTCTTCAGACTGATTCATCATTGACACCAGTGTGGGTCTATTCCTGGTCGCCCTTGCTGCTTCCTACTTTCGCTTGACGCCACAACATGAAATTTGGTCCTTCATACCAACAGAAGAAGTCAAGGCTCAAAGACCTGTAACTGACTGGGTTTCAACAACTACGGCCATCATGTCCACACCCCTCACCACACATGAAAACCTCTTCACAGCCACTCATACAGACTTTTAACAGTTATGACTCTGATTAAATAGTTTTAATCCTTGAAATAGACAATGGGATTAAAGTGTTAAAGAGCGCTGCTGTCAGTCCTTCTATTTCACCCCAAATCTGTGTCATCTGAACTGTTCCAAAGCCAGGGCCCTGTTGTAGAGGGAGTCCTCCTGCTGGGATCGCCCTCTGAACTGTACGCTGATGTCTAACTCATGCAGACAAGTTAACGTGAGCAAAAGTTTATTTCTGCACCACTTGAACTTATAAATGACACATTTTTGGACCCTTTCCTCTTCTAATTTGTTCTGGTTGTTGTTAAATAGCGGGAAGGGGTTGAGTCATGTTTGACTTGTTTCCATGGTGGTTACTTTGTGACGATGAAGGATATGAACTGTTGGATGCTGACAGAGTTAAGCCTTAGACATCTCAGGACATGGGTAAAAGTCACTGATTTTCCAGAGGTACATTTTAAGATTTTTCCTGCTATTTCTTTACACTCTAAACATCCATCCATTATCTATGCTGCTTATCCTTGAAGGGTTATGCTGGTGCTTATCTCCAGTGTTCATCAGGTGAAAAGAGAGGTGCACCTTGGACAGGTCGCTAGTCCATCCAAGGGTAACATTGAGAAAGACGCACTCATGCCTTATGGCAATTAGAGAGACCAGTTAACCTAACAGTCATGTTTTTGGACTGTGGGTAGAAGCCAGAGCAACCAGAGGAAACCCGTCCATCCACAGGGAGACCATGTAGACTCCTTGAGGAATGTCTTCATCTGTTCCACTTTTTTATTAGAAATAAAATTATGACAATATTTAATTTAAACATATGTTGTATATCCCTTTTTATGTATGTACATTTAACTACTGATTTACTTACATTTTTTTTTAAAAAAAATGCTTTTCCTCTGATATACAACAAGACATTGTAATTACCTTTACTACCACTTTGCAGATTTTCAATTAGGCAAAAGACACTTAAATATAGAGGTCCTTTTCTTTTTTTAGAATAAACTACCACCAAGTCTTTAAGCTACAACTTCACTGCAGTCTTTCGAACATAAGCTAAAGGTTATACTAATCTCAAATTGTATATGTCTATAAGTGTTTGATGTATGTACATTGTGTGTGACTTGTCTGTTTCAGCTGCTAGAACAGTTTGTCTTTGGGAAGGTGGCTTTATAACACTTAGGTCTTCTTAACCTCTCCTGCACATTTGTTATTTCTTCTTGTATATTTTTATTGATGATAATGTCTATGTGGAAATAAACTAAATTCCATGTAGAAAGACCCCAAGCCAGGATTTGAACCAAGGACCTTTTTGCTAAAAGGCAACAGTGCTACCAACTGTCCCAATGTGCAAACCACAGACTGAACATTTGGGTTCAAAACGTTTAAGAACAATGCCTTAATTATTTCAGGTAAATCCCTTAGCTTTTTCTTATTCACTTCTGTGCCCAATTTTCCGAGCATACAGCCTGTTGATTGTGACATGTAGATAATCAGAAATCTCAAGGAAGTGCCTTCGAAAGGTCTAGCTTGCCATATTTATTTACACAAAAGTCAAGTTTGATCTCAAGAGGTTTTGTGAGATTATCCCTCTGACCAGGGAAGGTTTTTGACTGAAATCTGTTCGTGTGTGTTGTGTCACGTCATTGCTTTGTGGCCACACACCACACGCTGAGGGATCAAAACTGTTATAACCATGATTTTTTATTGCCATCTTTGTGGCTGTTCAAGGTTTGGAAATTGCATGATTGTTTTAAAATCTTGCCGTGTGATCCAGGTTTAAGTAGATCTGATACTCATCCTGACCTCTTCAAAAACTGCTGCGAACTGCTCCCATGTACGTATGCGGCCATAGCTTGAGGCAAGGATGAAAGCCTAAGGTCCCCAGCCAAATGCCTTCTTGTTTCTGACCAAATACCACAAGCAGAATCCCTGACAAGGGTAAACATATTCCAACCAACATTGCGGGAAATCTTGACCTTGTCCTAAAAATGCTGACAAAACTTTCCTTTTGATCATACATGCGTTGGATATCCCATAAAAACATTCTGGCATCCAGTCCTGCTGCAACACTCCCCAGAAAAATTATTTAGGAGATAAGGTTGTTAGGTTTCCTCTGATTCACAACACAACTAAATTCCCAACACACATAATAATGTGTGTTGGGAATTTAGTTGGGAATTATAACAATAACTACTGGGATAATTATTAACAAAACTTGAATTGTCAGTGACAAAATGAGCAAAATGGAGAACCAGCTGCTTAATCTATATATGAAGCAATATTAATTATATCAGACTATCAGTCTTTATCTGAAGGATGAATTCTTTAACCAACAAATTAAATAACAAAACAACAAAAGAAGCACAGATATTTTATCTCAAGTTTAAGGAATGTATTAACAGATGCTTAACTCTTATCATAAACAGGCACAAAATAATTCAATCTAGTTTAATTGGATGGATCTATTATATCAGGAAGAGGTTAAATTGGAATGCAGAAGGCAAAATCAAAACAAACTGACCTCACAGGGAGCCCGCTTCTGGTGTGTATGTAGTGGGCATTTGTGGGGATGGGGGGAGAGCAGCAGGCAGACACCTGTTACCAGCAAGGCAACACTTATTCAATGCATGTGCAATCGATCAATCACAGCACAGAACCCAAGCTCATTAGAATCAGACAGTCACAAACAAAGCACAACACAAGCAACACACTGCTTCTACTTACAAATGAAAGAAAAATGAGTAATTAATCATTAAACACAACCAATAACCAGTTTCAACAGAAAACACATACAAATATCAATATGCTAAAAACTGCTCCACCCAGGAATTAAGAAATTGGAATGTTCCTAGTTTTTATGAGTTCTGCAGTCCATGATCGGATGACGGGGCAGTTGAAGAACATGCCATCTTGGGTCAGAGATGCAGCTTATTTTGTCCCCCTCGATGTGCACAAACGGACTGCAGCTGCTTAAAACGGCTCATTAGGAGAGACACCGGCTCACAGACAGGTTTCCGGTTTGGACTGGATGGTGCACAGAAAAACCAAAACACCTCGGGGCAAGTTTCAGCATGATTCCTTTTGGACCAGCCAGTAGAATTGAGGGGGAAAGAGATTCGCTAGTCGTTATTTGAGTTTCCTTCAAGCTCAACAGAGCTGACTGGGATAAAAACAACAGGTTTGAAAGTCTGTTCCAAATAAGGGGAACAGAGAAACTCAAAGCTGTTTCTTCATGTTTGGTTTTGATTCTAGGGTTGGTTAGTAGACTAGAGTTGGAAGACCTGAGTGGTTTGCAGGGTTGGTATAGTGGCAACAAGTCTTCAACATACATTGGTGATGAGCCATTCAGTGATTTATAAATGAGTGAAAACTATGTTGAAGTCTATTCTCTGAGCTAAAGGGAGCCAGTCTAAGGACCTTAGAACTTGAGTGATGTGCTCTACTTTCGTGGCTTTAGTGAGAACGGCAGCAGCAATGTTCTGGATCAGCTGCAGCTGTGTGACATTTTAGGCAGACCTGTGATGACACCATTGCATTAATCAATCCGACTAAAGATAAATCCATTTAAAGAAATCCAGTTGTTTACATTTTTGTGTAGTAACTAGGCAAGTTTCTTTGTAACTATATATTTTATTAATAAGTTGTAAAATTCAATTTCTATTTTAAATATTCCAAAAATGTTGCAAAATCATCAAGTAGAATTAAATGTATAAAATATATATTTGTACCTTTTGATTTTGAAAAAAAAGTCAATCATATTTAAAAATTGGAATTAAAATAAAACTTAAAGTTACTTTTTCAATAGTCATCATTTAATTGTGGTACCATTATTACAATCTGATGCTTTAGTTTAATATTTCTATTTTCTTCGAGTTTTCAATTGTCTCAGGTAATATTAACAATTACCTCTGATTAATTTTTAGGATCAGACAAATAAACTCTCCCTGCTTTCCCAGATTAGACCAAATCTTGATTGAAATGCTGTTATTCTGAGTAGTGGTCTTAACAGAAAGCCCCCCCCCCCCAGTTTTGTGTTCAGTTTGGTGCGTTACCCCTGCAAATAATAGATGTCCACTGACAAAATAAAAAGTGCTGTCAACTTTCATGATAACAAACTAAACATAAATGTTTCTGCATAGCCACAATCATCCTACTTTCCTGTAAACCAGAATTATCACATTAAAAATGTGGGATACATTCAGGGTAGATGTCTCTTTTTATTATTTAAACTGGTCGCTATAGTTTAAAGATGACCTCATTTAATGTGAAATAGCCTGGAACAAAACAGTGTAGAGTTTCAACAAATATAAATTCCTCAGTGTTTGTTGAGCTACTCACAAGTAACAAAACACACAAGTATGTGACGACTTCTAATAATAACAAATTATTTTTTTTTGAGTAATCTAACGTTTTCTTTATGCTTTTCCTAAATAATTTCATGCTTTATAAAAATTTCCAGTTTTAAATTGCATCGAGACAATATTTGCCAAAGTCAAAGCTCTGCATCTGAAACAGATTTTCACCTAAATTTTCTTGGAACAGTCAGCTTTGCAGGACCAGAGACTTAGAGGTTGGTTTTCTGCATCTTTTCATGTTAGAAACATGAAATTAGCATGTCACCCTGAGAATATACTCTTTGGACGACTTGAGTAGAGACGTGTAATTTTTCACTTATGTTCTTACAGGAATCTGACATCATCATAGACTTGATTTATGCCATTTGTTCCAACTGCAAAAGCATAAGATCTCACATTACTTATGTTACAGTACATCATCCTCATCTGGACACCAATTGTTCACATAACACCTCAATGTTTTCCTTAACTATGTATAAAACATCTTTCATTTTAATGTGTCTAGTCTGAGTTTTTACACATTTCCTTTCAAACCGCCTTTTCTTTTCTTCATTGCAAACAGGACCATAGAGCAGGAATGTTTAGTATGTGTAGCAATAACACAAGTGTCTGATACACTAATTTAGTACTGTGCAAAGGTTTTAAAACACCTGGAGTTCAGAGGTCTCCAACTCCAGTCTTTGAGCCACTTCCCTGCAAGTTATACAGCTTCTAAACCCTAACACACCTGAATTAAACTCACTCATTTAGATTCTCAGCATAGGATCATGATCTGCAGAGACCAAGTGATGAGCCTTCTTTTGGTTTCAGGTGTGTTGGCCCAGGGGTGCATCTAAATCTGTAAGCATGGTAGCTTTTTAGGACTAGAAATAAATACCCTTGCACTTGTTTTTTGTTAATACCTTCCACGCATATAAATTGATAATTTGACGTGGTTTCAAATGAATCCCACTTTTCAAGTTGAACTATGAAACTATTTACTGATAAGATTTTAAGTGCTCCTCCTCTGAATGTTCTTTGTTTAACTTGTACCTTAGAAACTGGTATAGAAAAAGATAAAAAGGCTAAAGCAGAAAATTTCTGCCAAAAAAATACATAAAACATTACCTGAGTTATTCATTGATCAGTTAAATCTCAAGAACAAAAATAAAAGGAATGAAAATAGTCTGAGTATTCTGGGTTGAAAATGGGTGAAAAAGGTTGATGAAAACGTGAATAAAAACATTCATATCTTTAGAAAGTTGTTTCGAAGAGCACAGATAAGTCTGAGTAATTAAATACCAAATATGTAGGGAGGAGGAATTACACCTTTTATAGGGGAGACCGGGGATGGTTGTAACACAATTTTTCTTTAGCACCTAAAACTACCTCTTTTTTTAGCTACATGTCTGAAACTTTAAGGCAAAGTACCCACATTTGTCTACTACAAACGGCAACAATTTAAATTTCTTAAATTATATCACAGACCTTGTGAGATTATGACAAATACAAAGTGGTCAGTTGTTACAACCTACCCCACTACTGGGGTAGGTTGTAACACATACAGGGGTGGGTTGTAACAGGTAGACAACCTGCACATGCCTGAGGAAACTGAAAATGTCAAATGACCCCTATCTTATCCCTGATTTGTGGAATTCCCCGTGTTACAATCAACCCCTGTCTCTCCTACTTATTTACACTGACTTCTTATTTTTTGTGATACCATGCAAAAATAAAAAATTTAATTTTGTTTTTTTTGTGTTGTACAGTATATAATCAGCTTTTCTCTGTGTAAATTTTACTAAACTATTCTATTATTTAAGATGCCATCAAGAAGTAAAAAAAAATCATGTAAAAATCAAATCTTGTAGCCCGAACAGGTAAGCAACTAGACCTCATCCTGAACCTTTTGAACTAAACTTTTTTGTAGCAACTCCTTTGTATCTTCTTTGCATTTGGCAAAGGTTCCCCCTACTTTCCACCAGATGTGTAGGCAGCACATAACTTAATAAATGCGTTTTCCATCTGGGATCCCAGTGATGAAAACCATGAAGAAAACAGGCAAAGTAGATCCACAGTCCGAATGACTTGAAACATGTGTATTATGCTTCACAGACATGAAGAGCCTAAGTCACGCCTTTCTACTTCCGGTCCATGGGTCCCCAAATGCCAAAAAAAATGATTGAGAGTCAACGGAGTAATAAAAGTTATTTACCGATGCAGTTTGATAAGGGCCGTGGATCGAACATATGATGTCCGTGAATTTGAAAAACAAATTTTAATGCTGAGAAACCGCTGATTTTCAACCGGAGGGAAAAGTTACTGTAGGATTTTCTGTGAAAACATTTAGCAGACTACAACTGCAGAAGAAGGAGAGCGAGGGTCGTAACCTCCAGAACGAAGAATGGAGAATTAAACATGGAGAAAACCTCTATAAATCTGACCATGTGGATAGTAGCAGCTATGCTGGGGGTAAAGCTGTCGGTGGAGTGAGAGCCAGCATGGAGGAGAAGCTCTACAAGCTCTTGGTGAGTGTTTTACATGCTATTGCTAATGCTAGTTCCCGTTAGCCAAATGGCTTCAAAGATGCGACTTCTGACTTTTAGGCATTTTAAATGCGAATGTTTACATTCAAATACATCCCAAATCACTGGACAAATACATTCGAAATGTACATCATTAGTTATAATTTAGATTGAAGTACAACATATGTGTGATTCAGGATGTAAGACAAAGCGGACCAGAAAAACTTTTATTGCTCCAGTGACTTTAATTCATAATTTCTTCGGTTTGGGGATCCATGGGCCGACCGGAAGGCGAGGAGACTTAGGCTCCCCATTACACACCACCTACGCATTTGGTAGAAAGCAGGTTTTATTACTGCTACGTACAGGACTGGATGGTTATGCGTCAGCAGCTACAGCGCCAGAAATTGGGGTATAAAAACATTTAATTAATTTACCTCAATTAAAGTCCAAGCACAAATATTTTGCTTAGTATAATGACAAACCAAAAAGCAACAAACAAAATCAGCAAATTAACAAACATACAAATTTAAATAAAACTGTTTTAAAAGACAACTGACTAAAACAGGAAAGTAAACCCCCTTTTGAGTCATAACAGTATAATGAACAATATTTGGCGTAAATGATCCTTCAAAATACCTGCTAGTACAAGGCCAAGTACCATCAGCTGTGATAAAGCTTTGATTCTCTTGGCATGTTTTCTTGTACTACTCTCTGAAAGACCAAGCAAAGAAGCATTCGGTAGCAACTATGCCTAATATCTAGTTAAACTGTGTTCTCTGTCTTCCTTGTTTCCATTTTACTGAGAAACCCTTATCCAGACCTGTATGAGTTAGAAAGTACCAAAAACTCAGAGCACCTCAATCCAGGCCAACGGTAATTTAAAGACGCACTCCCCAACTTCTCTATCGTAAAAATGTGTTAGAAATGTTTTGGCAGCATACCAACATTCATCTCTGTATTCTTTTTTTTCTCAGCTTCAAAATTAAACTCAGAGATTTAATGTCTTTGCAAGTGAAAAACACTCCAAAATCAGCACAGAAACAAATAATTATAGTGCCAACTGTGGGACAGCATTCAGTCCCATAAGGTCTTGATCAACTCAACACAAACAATTTAATGGTAAATGAGATCATTGTATGGTTTAGGGGTACTAAATTAATGCAACATTTCATGGATTTTCAAACATCAGTGTTTTAATATTCTGTTTATTTCTTGTACTTATTTACCCTTTTAATTGCATATATTTCAATGACATCCAAAATAGAAAAAAAAAATCTGAATTCAGGAAGAGTTTTGCGTATTATTTGACCTTCATAAGAAAAGTCACTTCACTTTCTAATATTAGCCAGGTTTTTACATTTACATTTACTCACAAAAAGGTTTATTCTCCGTGCAGATACTATTGTAAATACTATCAACAATATAAATAGGATTGTGTCAGAGGAAGCATAGGAATCCATTTTATTGTAGGTGTGTCCCTCAAACTCACCAACTCAGGAGCGCTGTGATGAGGAATATCATGTACCATGGAGTTCATCTACTCAACCATGTGATAATCATCGTAAAGCTGTCTCATATAAATAAACAAGCTAACCACAAGCAAACACAATGTGTGATTTAAAGTAAAATAAGAGAGTTCAAAGAGCATGCCACACACATGTGGGATTTTCCACTCAAAGCGATTCAAAACAAACCTGATGAAATCTTAAATGGTACATGACTACTTGTGCACAGAGATGGTTGAGCGGTCACATTTGGCTTCTGTGCTGCACAGCTGGGGTACACGGAGAGAGAAGCCCACTTTGGGGAGTTTTACTACATTTCAACTGTGCTGTTCTTGTCAAATTCAAAACTATGGGTTTTATAGCTCCTCTTTACTTCTGAAGAAAGGACTGTTGCACCATCCCGAAGTGCTTGTGAACCAAATCTCAAGGTGTAGTCATTGTAAGGTGTTTTTGTTATCCGGGAAACACAGAATATTTTTTTTCTTCATTCTTCTGATTATTTACAGTGCCTGGCCCAAACTGAAGTCGGTACTAACAAAAAAAGGTCACATGCTGTAATATTTTACTGGATCACCTTTAGCTTTGATTCTTGTCTTTTAATTCCTATCTTAAAACATTTGTAATTTGCTGCTTAAACAACTGATTTAGAATAGAATAGAATAGATAGAATAGAATTTTCACAGGGACCAGACAGGGCATGTACATAGTAATTTCTTGTGCGTTTTCTCAGTCATGCAAATAAAAGACACATATTTAAAATAGGAGGTGAAATAAAAAAATAAAAAAATCTATAATAAAAAAAACAGAATCAGAAAATGTGCCGTATCAAAAACAAGTGTGTCAAAGGACACTCAAAAATAAGAGGTAAAATAAAAAGACAAAATAAGAAAAACACAATACAGTAACAAAAATGCAATGATAAAAATGCAATATCAATAACTCCTTAATTGCACATTTGCTTTGTCATATCAGTTAGTTTGTTAGTTTGGTAAATTCATATGTAGCATAACTGAGTATGTCTATGATGTTAAAGTTTACATTATGAAGATCCTTTTTAGGCTTGCAACAGTCTTTCTGAGAAGGGGGTTTGAATTAAAGAACAAGTGGTAAATCTGCCACATCTATCATCCCTGTGTATATGCCATGCAGGATTAATAAAACCTGTCAGATGTAGAAATGCTAACAAAGTCTGGAGAGAATGTTGTGTCACTGGATTTCAGAGCTTCATAAATGTTCTAACCAAGCCCACGGAAGTGTTCAATGTTTGTGCAGCTCTATTAGAGCTAGAGTTGAGCAGGGCCGTAAACATTCTTTTTACTCCTGCAACCATTTAGGCACCAATGGAGTACTAAAATGCATCTTTAACGGTTGTATAAGGAACATTTTCATAAAAAGCTACATTTAAAAAAAATAATGCATCAACAGGGCTTTTAGAGGGGTGCAGAATGAAAGTGCAACATTTCATTAAAAACTTATATTTGAGTTAAAATATAATAAAATGTACATTTAAAACAGGCACTAAAACAACATTATGTTTACATCTACCATCCTGTAGCGGTCGTGGGTTAGGGGTTGACAGATACGGTTTCTATCCAACCATATGGTCAGCTCAGCTCGGCTGATACTAGGAAGAATGGTGGAGTCAGCAAGTCAAGCAGCTGCTTCAGAGCCCTGGAGATATTGTTATCCGTCTCAGGAGTTTCACTTTACAGCATTAAGCCACAGGCTACCAAACCAGTATAAACAAACCCATGGTTTTGAGACTTAATACTGTACCTCATTGTTTAACATTATTGTTTGATACTGACAATTTTCCAGTTGACACACCGTTAGTTTGATGTGTTTTCTTGCTTTGGCTAGCGAGCTTGTAAAATTGTCAGTACACCGGCCTCTTCAGATTTTCTCCATAGAAAAACCCAAAAAGAAGAAAAAAACACTTAGTTTGAAATCAGAAATTTCTGGGTTACAAAAGTAATGGATACTCAGAACATATAAAGCATTTGTATTTGAAGGAAAACACGACTGGTTTAGTGCAAACATTTATCAATTGACTCCAACACGGTTCCAGTACATCAGTTCCTGATTCCCGAAGTTCAGTTCTTTGACTGAATAATTCTAACTCATGAATATAATTGATCATTAACCCCCCTACAGAGGGTAAATTGAATTAAATTATCTGAAATTAATATATCTTGTCTCCTTCAGACACAGTCAGGTCAAATATTTGTAATACAAAAATTTGTTTTAGTGCAATTAGTAATTGTCTCCAATTGTTCAGGTATTTGAACAGGTAATTTTACTAAAACTTGCTCAAAATTACGTTTCGCTTATGGCAGCACTGATTGATTAGAGTTCTTTGAAATTAAATAACATCTCATTTCAAAGCCACACCTGAAAGACCACTTAACTAAATCTTTGTGCGTCCCTTTGCACAAGTCACATGTGGAAAGGTTAACTACTGTGGAGGAATGAGAACCAGAGGGTGACTTCTTCAACATGAGAGCCAGTCAGAGAAAAAGGTGCGGGTCTCTCAGCCTTCGTTTGCTGTTTCTGGAGTGAATTCCCATCCACCTGTTGACCCTGGTTCTGCTCTCCACCTTATTTAGCCTCAAGGGAGTCTGTACCCACCACATGTTTTCCATCACCCATCATACATCTCCACTGTGTGGCTATTGTAAGGCTCTGTTTTTACTGCCTTCTTTGCTGGAGCTGAACAATACCTTTTTGACGGAATCCTCAATGACTAATCCGCTGTGCCAAAGATCGCACAATTTTCACTGCAAAGACGTCCTGATCAAGGTTTACCATGGGCTGCAATAAGGTTGGACCCTAGGACAGGAAATCCCCAGTGAACATGAGCACACAACTTCTATTCAACACAGCAACTGGACACTTTATTTTTGTTCGAGGGGTTGCCACACACACAGCAGAGGACAGTGCGTGTTTCCTTGCTGCTTTGCACACGGGCCTGGGTTCAGAGATTAATGAGTCCATGGTATCCTGACTGATTTGGGTTCAGATAAAGCCAGTTACTCTCTTTAGAAAGTATATTTGGCTTTTAATTTAGCTGAGCCAACATAACTACCTGATGAAGCCCTTGATTCACAGAGGCTTTGGCGACCTACAGCGCGGGGCTCACGCGTGGCGGCAGATTTAAGCCCAGAAATGTTGTTGCAAGATGTCTGAGAGTGCAACAGTGTGCTGAGCAGCTGATGGAATATGGTTCCGAGAGAGAAATGAGCCCCATAAGAGATGTTTTCAAAATACAGAAGGCAGACAAAAGACCACGCGGAACAATTCCTTGGCTCCAGTCCTGATTTTGTTGCCTGAAAGGCTGTTTTAAAGCACATACCTATTTTCCATTTGTTTCTCGAGAGCCTTGTTTCCTGTGAGCGAGAGTGACCTTCACTCACCCTGCACCAGTTACCAGCAGCAGAGGAGCCAACTCACTGTTGGTAGAGGAAACAATGACGACAGGAAGCCAGTGTCCTCGTCACAATGCCAGCTGCTCCTAACCTGATTTATCAGATGCTTCCTTTCAGCAAATGTAATTTTCATAGTAGATACAAGATAACAATCAATCAAATAATGCAGCTACTCAAGGCAAAAGGAAGTAAACATTACTGAGCTTTTGCAGAAGTTAGCGATCTCTGTGTGCTTGCGTGTAAGAGGATAGTGAATGTCTTGATTTTAAATCTTAAATGTCAGTTAAGCGGGAATGCTGCTTATATGAGTAACTGGTTTTGGAAAAAATGTTCTGCATTCTGGGGCAGCAGTTTCCTGAGTGTGAAGAATAGGGCTGCTCTCTCTACAATAATGAAAAAACTATGAAAAAGGATTTTCCATCAACATATCTGGATTCATTTCCTCATTAGTACCAACTACTTTAGGAGACAAGACAAATGTTTATTTTAAAGCTGTGTTTACACTTATGTTTGAAAGATATGTCCACTGATATAATTTCCAATAATGAGAGGGAAAATAATTGTAAAATAAACTTGTAGGATTATTTTAAAGATTTGATTGGGTGATCATAATGGGCTCATTGGTTGTGAAAATGTCCAGCTTGTATTTCCCCCATTATAATTAATATTCAACACATCAATAATAAATGGCCAAAAAGCATTCTTAAAACTGATATTTGTGCAAAGGTTTATTTTTTCAAAACTAATGTTTTATTTTCTTTGTTTTATTGTTTTGAGATCGCTGTTTGAATTCCTATCAGAAAATAACATCTTGGTTAAATCAAAATAATCTCAATCCAGAATTACTACATGCCTTCTAATGAAAGAATGTAGTTAATCGAATAAGTCTTAAGTCTTATTTTGAACACAATTAATTGTAGAAAACAACAAAACAGACTACTGTGTGTATTGCCTTGCGTTTTAAAGTATTCTAGGAGCTGCCCTTCTAGTGAAAAGTTTCACAGCTTAACCAAAACTTACTTTCTGTCCTCCATTGCTTCTTGAAGGAGAATGTGTTCACTAGCTAAAAAAAATAGACTCTAGTTAACCAGAAACGACACTACAATGGTAAGCTGACCCGCCATAAAAAGTCAGCACCCCATGCAATCCTTGTGGAGAGTTGCTTTGCAACCCCGAAAAACCAACAGAGAACTATAGATGAAAAACGTCACCATCAATACGTCTGGATGCAAACTTGCTGACGGAGAAGTAAAAACTAAGCTTTTCCCCTCCTTTCCACCAGATAAGTAACATCTGCAAAACGTAATACACAACTGATAGCCGCCATTGTAGTCAGTGGGTTTTCGATTGCTTAACTATGGAAAAACAAAACAAACTGTAATTCAGTCAGTCAGTTCTGCTTTTTATCATAGAAAATGATAACTTACTCCTTAAAGAGGAGAATCACTTGTACCCTTTGTTGAAGGACTCCATCTTCATCTATATTGTAGTCTTGCTTAGCTTAGCTATGTCATGGGGTGTCATCACTCTGGTTTCACTTGCCTAAGGCTTGTGTTTTAGTTAAACCAGGTTAATTTTTTAGATGCAATAGTCATCTATCTTGTATGAATGTCAAACTAAGATAATACTTACTGATGACAAAGGAAGGAGTTGTTCGGTCGACCCTCTGTCATCTTGGTATATCATCTCTGTCATTTGATAGAAGTAAACATTTTTAGAAAAGACAAGATGGAAAAAGAGAAGACATGGACAGAAATATCTTCATTTTTGGGAGTGGATGGTGAGTTCATGCTTGTTATTAACAAAGAATTACATTTTCCCCTTGTATTTTTCTTTTTAAGTGATCCAGTTGCTATTCTTCTGTGATTTCTTGATCTTCCAGGAACAGCTTCGTAGAATGCTTTTGCAAGGAATACACTTCTAAAAAGCACCCTGTGGGAAGGTACGAGCTCCTAAGCTCATAACTAAGACACATATATTACATTTCACATCCTGTGGAAAGCAGGGGTTAAAGACAGTTTGATTCAGATATTTTCACAACCTATACTGACTCCCTTCTAATTCCTACTTGTTTTAATTAGTTGTTCAAGAAATCAACCATTTGGATCAGTCATCACTGAAAGAGAGATGATTTTCACACAAGGACAACATTATACCCAAGTCTTCGTGTGAGCTTCGTTCAAACAAGGCAGTAAATCACGAGGGTCTCTTAGAAGTGCCTCCAAGAAAACTCAGGAAGCGTAAGTGATAAAAAAAGTAGTTTGAGTGTTATTAGGATAAAGGATGAAAATAAGATGACAAACATATGATATTAATTACCAACATCTGCTACGTCAAGAATATGTTGCTGTTCAAGCCTTACGTATGAATAAAAGACATGTGTGTGGTAGAGGGTGAGTTCAGCCAAACGCTGCCTGGCACTCGGCACCAGGCACACCGAAAAACCAGAGAGAAGCCGCTCGTTTCTGGAGCAGCTGCTTGCTGATTCAATTCTAAACAGACAGGAGGAACTGGTAAACTACTGTTAAAACAGAGTCAGGTTTCCCAGTCCTTCCCGTACTCCAGTCATCGCTGTTTGTAATGAAGCCCATTATTTTTGTCCCTGTTTACTGCGTGACATTGGTGGGGATGAAAACCTCATTGGGACCTTGTCTCTGAAGATTGGAGCTTGTGTAATGCATTCATGATATGCCCCCATTTTGGTAGCTTGAATAAGTTTCAGCTTCAAAAATGTGACACTGCTGCACAAATGCTGAATAAAGAGAATGCAGTATAAAATCAGACTACAAGTAAAAAACTCAAGCTGATTTCCTTAATGCAAGGCAGAAAAAGTATTTACAAACTTATTAAATAAGAAGTGTAGGTTTAAATATCTTCACAATGTCATTCTAAAGGCATGCTCCATGGACGTTTTCTTACAGCGAAGTGGTGAACTTCAAAAAATGTGAACACATGATCCACATGGTGAAACTTAGTGGCGACAGCATCATGACATGACTATGAAAGATGCATTTCCTTACCAGGAACAGGGCAGCTGGCTAGGTTTGATAGGAAGATGGATGGTAAACATTTTAGAGAATACAAACAACTTTAGACTGGGGGAGATGCTCACCTTCGAGCAGGACATTTACACTAAAGTTACAGAGAGAGCTCCAATAAAATGGTTTAATTCATTCAGTTTATTTATCACCAGTTCACAACACTTAATCTCAAAGCATACTACAAGAAAAGCTATTTAAATTCAATTTAACATTCTGTCCATTATTTTAATCAGTTTGAAAATTTTTAAGGAAACCCAGCAGATTGCAAGTCATTAACTTGTACCATTCTTTCCTCTGAGAAATACGTGTAACAACAAATGAAGGTTGCCTGCTTTGTCATTTACTTCACAGCAATCGCTCATACTGAGCAAGCATGTAGTGATAGTGGAGAGGAAAAACTCCCCTTCAGCAAGAGGAAACCTCCAGAAGAACTACAACCTGCCTCAGTACAAGTAGCTTCCTGCAACGATCCACTGGGGGTTCAAGAAGACAGAAAGAGCAAAAGAACTGATGTAATGGTGCGTTCACACCTTATGCATTGTCTGTGTCAAGCAACTCTCCCAACGCATCTAGTTTGATTTTACATTACTACATTACTGCAAAGATAGCTCAGGTTAAGGTTCTACAGTTACCTTAAATGCTGCCTCACGTACTGACAAAGAACTAATTATGTTTTATGCTAACACTTTTATTTTTAATAGAATTTATTTTATCTATAAATAATCCAATAAAGTTATCACTACAGAGAGCCTTGAGAATAACTGTCTTAACAGATCTGTGATTTTGTGTAAGTTTGGCAACTCTACTAAAACATTAGGCTTGTTCTGATTTTCCTCTTCTAACGAAGTAGTCTACTAAGCAGTAGACTACTTTTTTAATTTCAGTGAAAGCTGATTCTACAAAGGAATTAGTGTAAGAAGTTTTGTCGTTTGATCATGTGCCTCCCTTTAGGGATTTTTCTATCCCTCTGGAATAAGTAAAAACGGAGAAGATCCAGAACTTGCTGGAGGGACAATATATCCCATCTGGACTGGGGACACCTAAAGATGCTCCAGAATGAGCGGGAGGATATCACTGGGGTAAGGGGTTTATAGGGCTCTTTCCTTGACCCGTTGTCCCTAAGACTCAACCTCACTTAAGCGGAAGACAATAAATCGATGTATGGTTCTACAAAGCAACCAAGATTTTATATTCTTTGGAGTCCATTACACCATCTCTCAAAAGATCATAAAACAATGTAAAAAAACACCTGCTGCTCAAAGAAACCTGTTCTCTTCCAGATTCAAACTGTGGGAAAATATTTTCTGAAAATCTATTTGCATTTTGATGCTTTGCACCTGCAGAAGAAGATGCATTTTAATGATTGATCTAGAGTCTGAACTGTGCATATATGGATTGGACAGATTCAAAGCAGTCACTGCAAACGCTCAGTTCTCTTTCTACATCTGGATGACAAGAAACATTTTTCTGGGGCCATGCACATTTTTATTAGGGAAGAAAGATGATTTAAAAAAATAGTGAATGAAAACATCCACACTAGAATAAAAAAATCTAACAGCCACTGAACAGCTCTGACTGTTTTAAACAGGCGTTATATTGCTATGTACTACAGCCCAATGTCAAACCATGCGATTACTTCAAAGAACTCAGAGTGCTCTAAATGTTTGGGTTCATGAAATGGGAATTAGAACAATATTGATAACACTGGCTTAATTGGGGATAAAGGAAAAAAATTGCCTGTTCTCTATAAAAGAAT
Organism: Apricaphanius iberus; assembly: GCA_028564705.1. Lineage (NCBI taxonomy): Eukaryota > Metazoa > Chordata > Actinopteri > Cyprinodontiformes > Aphaniidae > Apricaphanius > Apricaphanius iberus. The sequence goes on along the minus strand of JAPXFQ010000650.1, from coordinate 17,357 downwards.
ATGGCAGGAAAACACAGGTTTTCAAACTTCAATCTGAATTAACCAGCAAACTTGCAACAATTTCCGTAGGATAGAGAAAGCAGACATTTGTTTATAAAACACAACACCACATTTAAAGAAAACCAAACAGAGCATATCAGCTCTAATACCACATACCAACAATCAAGCATGGTGGTGGAGGGATGATGATCGGGGTTAGTTTGACCAAGGTATCTTGCAGTCATTGAATCAGCCACAAATTCCTCTTTAAACAAACAAATTGTAGAGATAGGCCAAAACCAGTCATGCAAATAACAAAATAATGTTGGGTAAAGAAAGAATGGTCCCCGTCCAGCAGATTCATGAAGTCATTAGAAACTGCTTTATGTTAATGCAACTAGATTTAAATAATTCTAAATAATTTTAAAATGTAAAAATCACATCATTTTCTTTGAGTCCCAAAAAACCCTAGAATTCCCAATGGAACTTTTTTTCCATCATAAATGTTTTATCAGTGGAAGCACGACTACAAAATGCACAAAATAAGGGAAAAACTGATGAAGACCTTCCGGCAGTGCACCACAGTAGCTGAGAAGAGGTAAAAGCTAAACTGACTTTTAACAGGTCTCTCCCTGACCACATGATGTGGATCAGTAACTCTACATGCATCTTGAGTTGTCTTCAGGGTCTTGCTGCTACAACAAAGATGCAGCATATGTCCTGTTGAATAAACACTTGCTTGGTTGCCCTAATAAAAGATTTTAAGGTTGCACATGATGTCGCGCCCTGAACGTCTGTGAACCGTACGAAATCCTTCCTTTAAAATTCCCCTTGATGAAACACAGCTGACATTATCTAGATATACGGCTGGTTCTTTTATCTCTTTCATAATACCTCTATGTCCGAGATATGACCATTTAGTCTCAATTTTGAAAGTTTTCCATGAATTCCTACAAGTTAAATTACAAGGAGCGATTACAATTCAACTCAAAACATATACACTACTGAGCCTTTAAACAAACTGCAGCACCTGTTCACCTCTCTCGAAAGGCAGAGGAGCTTTATGTTCCAATGTTGCCATATTTATCTAGCATATTTAAGTTTTATATGTGGCTTAAGATGGCACATGGCTTTAAACGACATTAAGCTGGTTCTAAACAGATGGGGAAAGAGAAGCTGTGGAAAATTCTGAAGTAATCTGATGCTGGATTTGCACCAGACCAAATGTTTCTGAAAGCAGCCCGCCACATCTTTGAAGTGAAAAAATGTCACCGGGACCTTGATGGTGCGTTTCTCTTAATTGATGTCCAATCTGTTTCCTACTCATGTTTTATTAAAGTTTATCTATTTTTCCTTGCATGACAGCGAGAACAAAATCTCAAAAAGAAGCTGGAGCAAATATATATATATATATATATATATATATATATATATATATATATATATATATATATATATATTTATATATACCATTGAAGCTACCATTGAAGAGATTGTTGACGCATTTGAGAATTAGAAGCGTGACATTTATTGTTAGCTCTGTGTATTTCATTGTTCTTTGGAGTGTGGCCAAAACAAATACTTGCTTACTTACTTTAGTAAGTGTTTGGTCCAAATGACTTATTGCACATATTAAACAAACTCCTACTCATTGGTTCCAAAAGACAAAAAGGCAGAACATTTTATTTTTACTAAATAGATTGAAAATAAGTTGATTTGCAAAGATTTTACACACCAAACAGTAGTATAGGACTTTAACGTATGAGCTGCCAACAAAAGCAGCTGCACTGAATTCAAAGCAAAAGCCTGTTCTGAAGACATAAGTTGAGGATTACTCTAATTGTACTGGCAAAGCCATTTTGTGGCCAGCCGAATCACGACTCTGAATAACTTTATGTGTAATAACATAGGAGCAAAAAGTTGCATGCTCGCTCAGAAAAATCAGTTTTTCAACAGCCGAAATGTGGCCAAAGGTACACCGTCATAAATCAAAACCTTCACACAGGCTCATGGTGTACATTTAATACAGTCTGACATGTTGGAGGGTGTCTGAGTCTCAGCAGAGCCACCAGACTGAAAATACTAACATTTACGCCCTAAACGATATTCCAATCAAAACTTTACATATTGGGTGCAAAACTTGTATTGCATTTCTGATGATGTTCTCTGTAACTCATTAAAACAAAATGTTGCTTGGCTCCTTGTGAGATGCCAAATACTTTCTCACTTAATTTCTTTCATGCTACCAAATTGATCTTACTTTAAACCAAACCCAAAACAAAACTTCATACTGCCATATGTTTTGGATCAATATTCTGTAAAACACCCAAGGAAGACCCCCTTTCCATTGACTGGGAGAGATCCCCAGATTTTAATCTACAGTGTATCACGGCCTATTCGTGTTTAAGTATTCGCAGATTTTTCTTCTGGAACAAAGCTCATGTGCCAGAATGGCCTATTCAAAGTCCAGACCAGAGTCCAACCAGGTTTCTATTGCAAGACTTAAAAACTATATTTTATTACAGAGGATTGCCTGGATTTGTAAATTAAACAAATGCACACCACACTTTTCAGATAATAAAACCACTAGATTTCACTGAATTCAAGGACTGAATAAGAAATCTGTATGTAAATGGCTTTTAATTTGCCTAAGGTAGTACACTGAATTAAATGTAAACTTCAGTATATCAATATTAGTATATTTTTTGGGAAGTACCTTGAGTTGACATTTGTTGTAATGTATTGTATATATCAGCATAGTAAAAATAAACTAACTTTTAATTGAATTAAATATCATTTTTCTTCTACTCTAAAATAAAGCACCAATTTATGTCAGTGTCCCTCATATACCTCATAAAATACATTGCAGTTTGTTGTTCCCTGAACAAAAGTAATGAAACTCAGGTGATGTGAATGCTTTTAAGTTTAACCAGTGGTTGCTATGGAGATTCAGTGATTCAGAGATTTGTATACAAATTAAATGATAGATATTTTAAAGCGTCATATTATGCTACTTTCATTTTTCAAATCTTTAGATTTAGATTTATTAAAGGTACAAATAAGTGTGATAAAAAAAGACTTAGTTTCAATTGATTGCTGCTGATGAAAGCAATAAATGAAATGAAGCAGATCAATAAGGGATTGGATTTTTTTTTTAAACTACAGGGAACAGCAATGTAAGTCCACCTTGCGTGTGTAATGAAACAAAACTTTGGCCACCAGACGAGTTCCCAAACATCCAAATCAACCTGTCCCACGTGCGGCGTTCGCCTGCTTCCTCTGAGTGGCCCACTTCCCCTCGTGCTACTGATCTGTGTCAGCTCCGAAGCAAACCACTCTAACAGACACAGAGACGTTTCTCGGTTGTTTGAGCCGATCCCGTCTCTGATGAGGTCAGGGAGCAGGGATCAGGAAAACTGATCAGAATCCGAGTTCTCAACCGCCCCCAGACTCAACATCCAGCTTTGTTAAAAGTGTGATCCAACAGAATGAGAAAAAATCTCACTGCTACCACATGCGATGGCCTCAATCCAAGGAAAACACGTCCAACGGTGTGTATACCAAGACAGATGGCTACAGGACTCTCAGCCTGGCTAGCACTACTAGCGCTTTTGGTATTTATTTTCAGAGTTCAAAGCACTGGCAGCGGCACACTTGGTGTCTGCAGTCCAGCATAGTGCACCCCTGATTACCACAGTGAGGCTTCGCAGCCCACAAACTCATACGCTGCAGATTGTGGCAGCTACAAACTCCACATCTGCAGTGCCCCAATAGAACGGGGGGTGCAGAAGTAAGCCGAGGCCGGGGGGGGTGGGGGGGGTGGGGGGGGTGGGTTATTCTGAGGCTTCAGAGCACGGGGTAAAAGGGATTCTTCTGAAACCAGACTTTGCTGTGGCTTCAATGGCTGCTTTGTGCAGCTTGGCGTGATTGAAAAAACCACATTAAACGACAGGGTTTGTTATTTACCAAAGGATTGATAACTAATTACTCGCAGACCCTAAATCTGAGCTGTGAACTTTGTGCACTGAGCTGTAAAATTAATCAGTTTGTCAAGAGGGTGGAAGGGAGACTCTATAAAGCACAAGATAGGAACTACTGTGTAAACTCAGAGGATGCCGGGTGACATTAGGACGTGTGGAATGAAAACCTCTTAGGTTTCTTAGGAAACTTCCATTGTCTCCTTATGATAATCTTCTGGAGGTTTTTTTTATACAATGAGAATAAAATAGTTAAAAAGTCATTGCAGACAGACAGGAGGCCGTCATGTAAAATTATTCTCATATTTCTTATTCACTCATCTAAGCCAGGAATGTAAATCATTTTGTGATTTGTTGTTCTACTAAATGATTAGCAAATAAGAAAAAGGCAGCAGATATTTTAATTTATTGTGGATTCACACTAAAAGGATGAAATATAATAAAGAATTACATCCAACATTTTAATTCTGAAAGCTTTTTAAGCAAATTGACCCAAATCACAGTTTCAGCCTCCAACTTCTATCAAATAGTTTTTTTGACCAAATAGTTTTTTGTGCTTTGTTGACTTGACCCCAGAGAGCAGTTTAGGTCCAAGTTATGAGTGAGACACTTAATCAAGGTAGGCCAATACATACATACTCCAGCTTTTTATTACATACCGGCTAGTTGGGACTTTTTCCTCTCTATCTGGGCTCCATCCATTGGAGCTCTTGGCTCAAATGCCACATATAAACTGCAAGTTGTTATTAAAAACAAGCTCGACAGCCAGACTCTCATGGATGAACCCTCAATGTTTAAATAGTAGCTGGAGAGCTGTTACAGTTTAGGTTTTGTCTGGTTTGTGTGATGTCAGTGTAGCAGAAACTCTTCAAACTCTTCTTTGCTCCAATGAAAATGTCCATGTTGGTTTAAAAAAAATCTATTTTATGTTATTTGTTTTATTAAATACCTATATTTAAAACTGATAGAGGATAATATTAGGGTAGGATTTTTCTCTGCTCAACTGTCACTTTCATTGTGGTAGGATGTGCTGCAGTGTTTGAAGGTGTATAGTCATGGGCCTGGACAAGAACAACAACAATTTATGTACAAAAGAGTAGAAGGAAATCAATAATAATAAAAATTAATAATATAATTAATATGATTAACATATTCATTACTACACATACTAATGTGCAACCCTTTTTTAAGAAAAGCTTTCCTTGTCATGTTCTATGTCAGTTTTAGGAGAAATACATAGCCAGTCCAAATAATATTAGAGTCCTCATCAGGATTTAACTAAGAGGTTAGCAGCCTCTTTTAGGATACTTAGGACCTGATTTATCAAGATTCCTGATAATGACCGCAAAATTGTGTACGGAGCAAAAAAATTGCATGAATTGGTTGTCCTTAATTTGCGGGTGATTGCAGGCTAGAGAGAGAAGGAATAAGCACATGATTCAATTAAATTCAAATTTGAAAATAATGTATTAACCCCAATGAAAAAATTATGTTGCGCAGGATACACTGGGGCAAAATTATAGGTGTACGAAGCGACGTACCAATCACCCCAGTTCTTATTGTTCAAGCCTGCTGGGGCTGTGCTATAATCAGTTTTTTTTAGTGGTCAGATTTACGTTCAGCAATATTTATATAAATGAATTATTTAATGACCAAGTACTGTGGTTTATAGAACGTGAAACAAAATTTTATAGCTAGCTTGGCAACCTCACGTCATGTTTACAAAAGCTTGAAGTTTTCCATGTTAAAGGCACAGTGTGTAATTTTCGGCCAGTAGGGCGCAGTGCATACCTAAATTATCACAAGCATGCGGTATCTGTGTCTTTGAGTAAGAAACTCAACAACGGAGGTCCAACTAGTGCTGTTTTCAAAAGCTCAATTCCCTGAGAATTATCTATTTGCAGCAACATGATGAGCACATCAGTCCCTCTTTCATCGCTTGGAACTAGCGAAGAGGTAAAAATGTATTGCATTTGCATTTATTTTTTTTGCATTTTGAGGGGAAATCAATGTTTTAATAGCAGGCGTGTTCTGTGCGCTTTGTCCGTCCAAGCTCGTGTAAAAGTAAAGACGTCATCTAATATGGCTTTCCCCTGAAAAGAGGACCCGCGCATTGTATTTTAAAACTGATTTTTAAAAGTCATATTTGACAATATCGCCAATATTTTTCAAATAATGTACTTTACGTAATACTCATTACATAATATTTTAATGGCTATTTTCTAAGATGTACTGCAAAAACTACACACTGTCACTTTAAGTTCCCGCCTAAGGGCCACCCAATTATATTTTAGAGTGTGCAACTTAATTTCACTAGCAAGGACCACGCATCATAGATTGTGATTGAAAGGTTTATTGAATGAACGGCGAGAACGGAAGTCTGGGGAGATGAGCTGATCAGGTCAGGGGTAGACTCAGTGTGGGGGATCAGTCTTCAGGAGTTAGTCTTTCCTGTTCCTGCTCAGGACCCCCCCAGACAAACCTGAAAGAAAGATGTTAGAAAAGGCTAGGGCTGTGAGTAAGCTAAATGAGAGGTAGAGGATGAGGATGGAGGGAAGGGTCGAAAGAGATGAGGAAAGAATGGATGAGGGTCGAAGGGATGAGGGTCGAAGGGGTGAGAGGATGAGGGTCGAAGGGAGGAGAGGATGAGGGATGAGGGATGAAGGTCGAAGGGTCAAAAATGTGGGTTTGAGGGGACGGAACTTAAGGGTATGGAGCAGTAAAGAAGATTGAGGTAAAACAATGGATTGGGTTGGGTAGGGAGGGGTGTGAACGAACGTGACAGACGTTGAACGTGAGGTGAGCCTGGCTAATATAGATCACTGATTGATTAGTGACGTGTGAGATAGCTGGAACTGCATACGATGAGAGCTGATGCGTGGTCCCACTCCTGAACCTAAGTTAACATGTTAACTCCATTTCACAAGCAAGGACCACGCATCACAGATTATGATTAAAAGGTTTATTGAATGAATGGCGAGAACGTAAGTCTAGGGAGACAAGCCGATGAGGTCAGGAGGTAGACTCAGTGTGGGGGTGCAGTCTTCAGGAGTTAGTCTTTCCTGTGCCTGCTCAGGACCCCCAAAGATGGTCTTACAGATACAGTAAACAGAGGAGCGAGTGAGCACGAATATAGGATCGGTAAGCAGGTGAAGACCAACAGCCTAAATTTGAATTAGATTGTCTGAAATCCCTGACTGGGCGGCGGAGATAACTGCTCCTATGCAAAAGGAGTGGACTGAATAGTGTTCCGGGGAGATGCCAGAGCAGCGGAGAATCTGATGAAAGTGATTCGGGAACCAGAAGCTGGTTGCAGAGCTTCCAATTCGGTGATGAACCGCGCGTTGAATGGTGAGGCGTTAGCAGATAACCCGGGACTGAACATAACGGGATGGCTTATAGGGACTGAGGTCAGAACCCCAAAAAAGGTCTGGAGCGATTAGCCCTGTAGTTAATGGGCGTGACATGGATCGTCCAGATCATTGCAGATGTGGGTTCAATGCACGGAAGAGGAACGATGGCCTAAAATTGGATGATGTTTGTGATCCCTGATCTGGCGGCCGAGGTGACAATGCGGACTGAATTGATGGAAAAGAACTCTGGTGAGATACTAGACTGGCGGAGAATCTGGCGAGAGTGACTAGTGAATTAGAACCTGGTAGCAGGGCTATTCGATTTGCTTTTTAGTTCTGTATACTGTCGCAAAGTTTTCTATGGAAGGAACCCCAGCAGATTGCATGAAGCCGTTGAGATGGGGTCTGGTCCCATTGATGCAGACCTGCAATCACGGCAGTCCATTCAGCAATCCCTCATACTGAGCAAGCATGAAGCGACGGTGGAGAGGAAAAACTCTTTGGGAAGAAGCCTCTGGCAGAACCTGGCTCAGTTCAAGCGGTCATCTGCCGTGAAAGTCTGGGGGTCTGAGAAGACAGAGAGAAAGAATGGAGGATGCTCAGTCACTTTGATCATCATCCGGGCAGATGCTAACCAACAAGCGGTTGGAGCTTCTATGAAGAGAAGAATGCTGAGAGAAACAAGTCCAGTAGTTGCAATGACAGCTCTGTTAGGAACAATCAGATTAGATAGAGAATGTAGCTTGATTATTAAGGGCTTTATACTTACCAGACTTTATACTTACCCTATTCTGAAACAAGACGCGGGTCAAATGATGAGGTTGTAGCAGATAATCAGGACTGAACATAGCAGGGATTGGTTTGTAAGGGGCTGAAGTTAGAACTGAGGCGGAATAAGTGGATTCGGACGGAAATGCTGATCTGGTCTGTTTCTACATAAGTGTCCTGACCGAAATTGAGATGTCAGAGAGACTGGGATGAATGAAAATCTGTGTATGGTTGCAGAAGGGGCAAATTCGGAACACTGAAACCGAAGCAGGCGAGCAAGAGCGTGGACTGAGGAGATAGGTCGATGAAGGGGGATAGATAGCAGGAGCGAAGCATAAGAATGCAACGGGTGAAAAGTTGGAGGTGAGCGTAAGCAATGTGTAGCGGTGGGAGGTTCTAGCTTTAAAACCTTTCGATAACATATGTGGCTATGATCGAGTGCTGGACAGGGGCTACCTGTCGCCAGCTTAATGAAGAGGCTCATCTATGGCGTAAGATTTGATGGTAGGTATGCAGATTATTATGTATATAAATATAGTATAAATATGATTGAACTGGAGTGAGATGAACGGGCAGGTTGAAGGGAGAATAAGAATGAAGACCATACGTTACTTGAGAGGCCTTGAAAACATTCCAGCCGGACAGGTAAACAGAGAGGATACCAGGAGCAAGAGTGTTTGAGATGGATTTCCGAAATGCGGTAAGGTTGTGACGCTGAGGAGGCAATTAAAGATTGTGGCTAAAACTGTTAGGACTGGAGTTTAGTTGAGCTCTGCGCTATGATCCGAATTTCAGGTGAGAGACTGTTGAAGACGGACTTCTGAGATGCGGCGGTGAGGTTGAGCCAAGGCTCTAAATGTCTGAAAAGAGAATCAGCAATTTGGTTTAGGTGACCGGGGACAGAACCTGCATGGAGTATGAACTGATGTTGGGCTGATGGGGAGAGCAAGTGCGGATGAGCTGCCTGATGGTGGGTGGATGAGATAGACAATGCAGAAGAGACTGAAGCCAGGGGAAATGGATCGGAACCCCGCTGGCTCGGGGGGGGAGTCGAACATGGTGTGAAATGTGTCAGACCGAGGGCTGACGAGAAGCCCAGGCAGATGAGATGCGTGGCTGGGGAGGTAAAGCCCCTCGCCCGACTTGGATGGATCGACGCCGAGCGTGAGGACATCCATGCTGGGTATGAGAAAGACGTAGAGCGAGGTAAGCGAGCAACACCCGCAAAAGTCCGAACTGATCGCAAAAACGAACGTGACAGACCGTGTGAACGAACGTGACAGACGTTGAACGTGAAGCGAGCCTGGTTTATATAGATCACTGATTGATTAGTGAGGTGTGAGATATCTTGAAAGCCAGGTGGATTGAATTAATGTTGATTACTGCATACGATGAGAGTTGATGCGTGGTCCCACTCCTGAACCTAAGTTAACATGTTAACTCCATCTGGGGATGGGCAGTGAGTTCGATAGAGCTCATGAGTTCAGGGCCTGCAGTTTATTTACAGCGCCTTTTACTTGAAATGTAGAATACTTTGTTTTTTGAGGCAGTTATAAAAAAAATGTACTGGCTCACAACGTTCCTGTATCAAAAGAGACGCTAATCCTTTCTATAATTTTATTCTTTAATATAAAGGTCTTATTTCTGAGGCTTGTTTTTTTATGTTTCTGCTGACACCAATGGCCTTGGATAGATAGATGAGAATGCTGTGACACAATCCTCTCACTCCTCTTCAAAACCTCAAAGACAATTCCCTAATTACAGACTTCGTCTTCCAGCATTTTCCTTTGAGAATGAAAACAGCTAGTCAGTGATGAGAAAACCCAGAGCGAGTCCCGTTTTGATGGGATGAATCAGCAGGAGAGAGGATGATTAAGGACTTGAACCTCATGTCCGCCCTTTTCTGTATGTTTGTTTGAAAGAAACATCATGCCAAAACAGGAATCTGCAGGATTAGATGGGAATAAATTTATGATGAAATAATCCGGTTTGGCAATCTAATTTAATGAGATGGGAAGATGGTTTTCACAGCACTGTGTGTCAAACAAAAACATTATGGTTTATGGACATGGTGATAGATTAACACTGACTGCTTCCATCACAACAAGCAGCCATATTAAGATTGTCCACTGAACATACCGAAAACTAGGTATGTTGAAGAAACTAGCAGACTAAAAGGTTAAAATGCCAAATTAGGCAGAGTATTTCATTTACATTGAATCTTTCAGAGCTACAGTATGTTCAGTAAGCAAAATACACTAAGTAAAGAAGAGAAGCACATTCAGTTCCTACACAGTCTGGAAAAGTCTGCATCCAATTTAAGTATTTTCCATGTCTGGATAAGTATGGAAAACAAAAACAATATGGAAAAGAAATATTTGGATTTACTGACATTGTCTGTTTGTTAAATCTAAAAGTGCTTGTTCTTCCATCAATCAAAACCCCGGTCTGTCCGTCTCATCCTCTTTACATCCATCAACTCAAAATTCTTCACATCCTTCAGTGATGCTGTCGTATTTACAGTACATATCTATTTGTGGGTTGTAATTGTGTAGGTTTTGGTTCGCGTCGTTTGGTTGGTTTTATCATTGTTGTATTCCCTCTCTCTGCTGTCCTCCAGGTGTTGGAGAAGACTAGGATGTTTTCTTGTATTTTCTTTATTCCCTCTCTTTGTTTAATTTACCCTCTCAATCTTACATAATTTTTTCCCTACCATTCTTCATCCTTTTTTTTTTCACCCGTTATTTCCATCTCCCCGTGAATATATATATATGATTATATATATATATATATATATATAAATAAATATATATATAATATATATATATATATATATATATATATATATATATATATATGGAATACATATATATATATATGTATTCCATTCAAGATAGATAATGGATGAGATAGCCATACTGGCAGGGAAAGCATACATGGAACGTCATAACCCAGTGGCTGTATAGTATAGTATACAGAAACATCTGTGCGGAGTATGGGCTGGAAACCCCAAGGTCAAAGTGTGAAACACTTCCAAAAGTGGTGGAGAATAACCGGGCAAAGATCCTGTGGGACTTCCAGATCCAGACAGACAGGATGGTAATGGCGAACCAACCGGACATTGTGGTGTTTGATAAAGAGCAGAGGAAAGCCGTTGTGGTGGATGTGGCAATACCACGTGATGTTAACATCAAGAAGAAGGAACATGAGAAACTTGAGAAATACCAAGGGCTCAGAGAGGAGCTAGAGAAGGCTTAGAAAGTGAAGGTGACAGTAGTACCCGTGGTAATCGGAGCACTTGGGGTAGTGACCCCCAAACTAGAGGAATGGCTCCAGCAAATCCTTGGAAGAACCTCAGATATCTCAGTCCAGAAATGTGCGGTACTTGGAAGAGCAAAGATACTGAGGAGGACCCTAAAGCTCCCAGGCCTCTGGTAGAGGACCGAGCTTGGAACGGGAAACACCGCCCACGGTGGGCGAGAGGGGATTAAAATAAATATATATATATATATATATATATATATATATATATATATATATATATATATATATATATATATATATATATACTCAGACATCAATTCTGAGTGCCAAATTGCTGGACTGGACACAAAAAATAAATAAAAATAAAACATCCATCCATCCTGCATCCAAATCTGTAATAACCTACACGTACATAAATACAGATAGAGAAATTATCTTTTGACTGGAATCTGACGATTTTTCACTTGGTTGGCTATGAGCAGATGTGAAATACGAATCACATTGCACCAACAACAAGACTATTTGGTGATGAAAGTGTCCTTTAGTAGAAAAGTGATATATTTAGTAACTTGCGTGTTAAAATTGAATGAAATGGAATCACATGCTTGAATGAAGCATCTTAAAATGAAGAGAAATAAAGGCTGCGACAGAGTGAGAGAGTGTGAAACTTTCAGCGGGTATTAGGAAGGCTAAACTCATTACAGCAACTTTGCTTATCCTATTGACCTTTCAACCTGTTTCTGTTTTGTAACATGCTTGATTTATCATCTGGTAAACTAAGAGATAAGGTAAGGATCTTCATCTGCTGGGGTAGGGTATAGGGACTGAAAAAAAAAAAAAACATTCCACCCAACTAAATTGGGTTGATTTAGCAATAATGAGTTTTGTTGAGTGAACTAAATGTAAACATGTTGGGTCAACCTCATAAATTCAGGTTGCTGTAAGGCACAAATGTTTTTATTTTATTTTAGTGAATGCTTAAGGATTTGTTCTCTTTAAAATAACAGAGAAACCTTACACACTTGGCACGAGATTACATCTGCTAGTGATACAAACAAAATAGGGGCGACCGTGGTGAAAAGGTAGAAAAAAATTGACATTTTGTTGAAATGTCATGTTGTACTCCAGTTCTTAGGGGAAAAAAACCTTAACAGTTAAATGTAGGCCTTGTCCACACGTTGCAGGGTTTCTAACAAAACTAAGATATTTTTCAATGATCAAGCCTGTAGTAGACAATAAAACGCAGATTTATGGCATCAAAATCAATTCCAACAAAAGTGGAGATTTGTGAATGCTCCATTTTAAGCGTTTGCCTGTGGACTTAAATAAGGTTTCGCCACATCACTCCCCACAACAAACACGCTCTGACATCTCAAGTAAAACTTGTGTTTACACTCAGAAACAGCATGGAAGCCCTCAGAGCTTGTTGGTATTATCAGTTGTCCAAGCGCTTTTTGCTTGTTTGTTTTTAAAAGCCTAGTTACCGCTTGAAGTTTGTCATAATTAGTGGGTTTTTGTTTGTCCATTTGTCTTCTTGTGGATTGACTCCAATTTCTCAATTAGATTAAGGTCTGGGGAGTTTCCACAAAATTCCAATGTTTGGTTCCTTAAGCTGCTTAGTTATCACTTGGCCTTGGTACATTGCTTCATTATGCATGAAAAGGCATTGTTATTCGCTAAAATGTTGTTGAATGTTTGGGGGAAGCTGCAATTAGAGGATGTTTTGGTATCACTCTCTATTCATGTCTGTTTTTTGGAAAAAAATTGTGAGTGAAATCACTTTTGAATGAAAAGCAACCTACAGGACAGGGACTCCATCTCAGAAAATGACTTTACCCCAGCCCTCAGCTGTCCACTGTACTTTTTGCAGAATCCCTGTCCATGCCTGATGTGTTTTTGTGAGAAAACTGGCTTTTTTGTTGCTTTTCTTGACACCAGGCAATCCTCCAAGATAGTTCACCTCCCTGTGAGTGCAGATGCACTCACACCAGCCAACTGCCATTCCTGAGCAGGCCCACACTGGTGGCACCTTGATCCAGCAGCTCAATCATCTCTAAAAAACAGTCCTGGACCTTGCTGGGCTATCTTGGGTGCCCTGAAGCCTTCTTCACCACAACTGAAATTCTTGATGATCCGATAAAAAGTCGATAGAGGCAATCTTAGTAGCAACAATACCTCTGAAGTAATTATGTTTCATTGTAGGTAACCATGGTTGACAGAAATACCAACTATTAGAAAAGAATAGAATAGAACAGAAAACTTTATTGTCTGACCCCAAAAAGGTACAGAAATTCATCTTTGACAAGGCTCCACATCACCTCTACACACAAACACATAACAGTAAAAGATCTAAGATCACATATATCTTAACTAAGACCAACGCATTGAAGACCATTCATGAAATTGTAAAAATTCCCTTACTCTTGAGGGCTGTGAATGCAGTTGGAATAAATGATTTGTTATAGACCGTTTTTTGCCAGTGGGTCCTTGTATCTTCTGCCTGATGGGAGAAGACTGAAGGAATGATGAAGGGGATGATGCGGATCCTCTGTGATCAGGGTGGCTTTCCTGATCACAGAGTGTTCATACAAATGCAATAGTGGAGTTTGTGGTGAACTTATTATTTTGCCCACCTGATCTACGTGACAATTTAGTTTTTTGTTTACTGGTAACAAAATTATACCAGTATGTGATGTTAAAAGTTAGAATGGATTCTAAAAGTGATCGGTAAACCATTATTAAAATATTTGCCTTAACGTTAAAATTCCTGAGCTTCCTGAGGGGATGGAGGCTCTGGAGTGCTTTTTTATAGATTGTATCTGAGTGGATTTGGAAGGATATATAGATCTTTATATCCTTCCAAATACGTATCGCGTTGGTAAGACGTATCGCGTCATTTCCTGTTTTGTGACTAACTCGTTTGTAGCAAGTCGGTGTTTCTCTCTCTCTTGAACTGATCTAACTTTCTCTGTCAATACGTTTTTTCTGAGTTGCTTAACACACAAACACATTAAAACGTTAAGTTTCTTCACGGTTTAGGACTCTTTAAGCGTTTTACTGGGTTAATTACTTTGTTTTTAGGTAAGGTAAGGTACCGCTTGGTTAGCTTAGCTTTACGGCTAGCATGGCTTCGGCAGCTTTCTCTCTTGTCCCTCCATCTCTCTCTACACCTCCTCCTCTTTCCTGCTCTCTCTGTCAGATGTTTAGTTACTCCTCCGCCTCATTTAGTGAAGTTGGTAGGTGTAATAAGTGCAGCATTTTTGTAGCTTTGGAGGCGAGGGTTTCTGAGCTAGAGGCCCGGCTCCGCGCTGTAGAACAGCCAGGCCCAGCAGTAGCTAGCGCGGAGTCAACTAGGACAGGACCTAGCCGTCCTTCAACAGCTCCCGTGCAGCCGGGACAGGACCTAGCCGTCCTCCAACAGCTCCCGTGCAGCCGGGACCTCAGGCGAGCTGGGTGACGGTTCGTAGGAAGATTAGCGCCAGACCCCAGTCCTCGGCCAACCTCCAGCCCCTTTCTCTGAACAATAGGTTCGCCCCGCTCAGCGACGCACCCGCCGAGCAGGAGAGGCCGATTCTTGTAATTGGCAGCTCCATAGTTAGGAATGTGGCTCCAGAGACACGAAAGACCACCGTCAAATGCCTTCCAGGGGCCAGGGCTGCGGACATTAGGTCCCATCTGAAGCTTTTGGCCAAGGACAAACGGCGGTATAGCAGGATCGTTATCCATGCTAGTGGCAACGACACCCGGCGACGGCAGTCGGAGGTCACTAAAATTAGCGTAGCTTCGGTGTGTAGGGCTGCCAAAAAGATGTCTGACTCTGTAATTTTTTCTGGTCCCCTGCCTGATCGTACTAGCGATGACATGTACAGCCGTATGCTTTCGTTCCACCTTTTGTTGTCAAGGTGGTGTCCAGAAAACGATGTGGGCTACATTGATAACTGGGGGGCCTTCTGGGGAAAACCTGGACTGTTACGTAGAGACGGCATCCATCCCACCGAGGACGGAGCTTCGCTTCTTTCCAGGAACATTGATAGGGTTATCTCTAGTTCCCCAAAGCCGTGACAACCCAGAGTCCAGCTCAGGGAACCCAGAGTCCAGCTCAGGGAACCCAGAGTCGAGCTCAGGGAAACCAGAGTCGAGCTCAGGGAAACCAGAGTCCAGATCAGGGAACCCAGAGTCCAGGTCAAGGAACAGGGACTGCCACCCACCCACTACCCTATAGAGATAGTTTCCCGTCCACTACCCAAAACTAATGAATTAAAAGTTAATGCTACTAGATCAAAGTATAAAAATCTCATAAAGATAAATAAAACTCGGACTGAACATAAAAACAAATCAATTAAATGTGGTTTACTAAACATAAGATCTCTCCCCTCAAAAACACTCTTAGTAAATGACTTAATTTGTGAAAATAATATTGATTTGTTTTGTCTTGCAGAGACATGGTTGCAGGAAGAGGACCATGTCACAATAAATGAGTCAACTCCCCCTAGCTACTTAAACTTTAGTGTCCCTCGAAGTACTTGTCGAGGAGGTGGAGTAGCAACTATCTTTCATTCCGATTTACTAATTAATCTCCAAAAAAATAATAATTACAGTTCCTTTGAGCATCTAGTTTTTAGCTTTCCTCATACACATAACAAAGCAGTAAAGCCACTTTTGTTTGTGGTCTTATATCGTCCACCAGGACCTTATTCTCAATTTTTAGATCAGACTTCAGATTTTCTATCTGACTTAGTTTTAAACACTGATAAAGTCATTATAGTCGGAGACTTCAATATTCATGTTGATAATGAAAGTGATAGTCTAAATACAGCTTTTAACACTATCCTAGACTCAATAGGCTTTACTCAAAATGTGCAGGGACCAACACATTCTTGTCACCACACTTTAGATCTTGTGCTGACTTATGGCATTGACTGTGAAGAAATAACAGTCTTTCCACATAACCCTATCCTGTCTGATCATTTCCTGATCACTTTTAAACTTACTCTAATGGATCATATCAAACCTGAAAGAAAACTTCATTATACCAGAACGTTATCAGACAACGCTGTAGCAAATTTTAAAGAAGCTCTTCCAACTTTAATTTCCTCAGTTTATAAATGCAGAACAGAAAACAGTGATTTAACTCGTGACCCCTCACAACTTGACATTTTAGTTCATAGCGTTAATTCCTCCCTGCGTCGGGCAATAGACAAATTTGCCCCCTTGAAAAGGAAGGTGGCTAGCCATAGAAGATTAACTCCCTGGTTTAATTTAGAGCTACGTACCCTAAAGCAGAATGTTAGAAAACTAGAGAGAAAATGGCGCTCCACGCATTTACATGATTCCTTTTTAATATGGAAAAATAGTTTATTGCTATATAAAAAGAGCCTTCACACAGCTAGAACAGCAAATTATTCATCTTTAATCGAGGAGAATAAAAATAATCCTAGGTTTCTTTTTAATACAGTTGCCAAACTCACACAGGATCATAGCTCTATCGAGCCAACCATTCCCCAAGCTCTAAGCAGTGACGACTTCTTGCAATTCTTTATAAATAAAATAGACTCTATAAAAAAATAAGATAATTGGGAACCTTCCCAATATGCTTGCTTCCTCCTTAGTTAATGAGGCAGCCTCAAAAATGGTGGAACCTAATATATGCTTAAACTGCTTTAATGCAGCCGAACTTTGTGATGTACTAAAATTATTAG
Source organism: Apricaphanius iberus (assembly GCA_028564705.1). NCBI lineage: Eukaryota > Metazoa > Chordata > Actinopteri > Cyprinodontiformes > Aphaniidae > Apricaphanius > Apricaphanius iberus. The sequence goes on along the minus strand of JAPXFQ010000650.1, from coordinate 317 downwards.
CTTCATCTAAACCTTCAACTTGCGTTTTAGACCCAATCCCAACTAAACTCTTAAAAAAAGTTTTCCCTCTGATCGCTGCTCCAATTTTAAATATAATGAATCTATCCTTAGTCAATGGATATGTACCACAGGAGTTTAAGATTGCTGTAATTAAACCTCTACTTAAGAAACCCTCTCTTGATCAAAACGACTTAATTAACTATAGACCGATATCAAATCTTCCCTTCTTATCTAAAATTCTTGAGAAAATAGTTGCACACCGGATATGTGAGCATTTAAACAATAATGAGCTGTTTGAGACGTTTCAGTCAGGCTTT